>JAXLNO010002601.1:40000-150778 GCA_038087875.1 Malacoraja senta
CAATAGACAATAGACAATAGACAACAGGTACAGGAGTAGGCCATTCGGCCCTTCGAGCCAGCACCACCATTCAATGTGATCATGGCTGATCATCCCCAATCAGTACCCCGTTCCTGCCTTCTCCCCATATCCCTGGACTCCGCTAGCCCCCAGAGCTCTATCTAACTCTCTTTTAAATCCATCCAGTGAATTGGCCTCCACTGCCCTCTGTGACAGAGAATTCCACAAATTCACAACTCTCTGGGGAATTTTTTTTTTCTCATCTCAGTATTAAATGGCCTCCCGTTTATTCTTAAACTGTGCGGCCCCTGGTTCTGGACTCGCCCAACATTGGGAACCTTTTTCCTGCATCTAGCTTGTCCAGTCCTTTTATAATTTTATACGTTTCTACAAGATCCCCCTCATCCTTCTAAATTCCAGTGAATACAAGCCCAGTCTTTCCAATCTTTCCTCATATGACAGTCCCTGGTACACTCTGCAGTTTAGAAGGATGAGAGGGAATCGTATTGAAACATATAAGATTATTACGGGTTTGGACACGCTAGAGGCAGGAAACATGTTCCCGATGTTGGGGGGAGACCAGAACCAGGGGCCACACACAGTTTAAGAATAAGGGGTAAACCATTTAGAACGGAGATGAGGAAACACTTTTTCTCACAGAGAGTTGTGAGTCTGTGGAATTCTCTGCCTCAGAGGGCGGTGGAGGCCGGTTCTCTGGATACTTTCAAGAGAGAGCTGGATAGGGCTCTTAAAGGTAGCGGAGTCAGGGGATATGGGGAGAAGGCAGGAACGGGGGTACTGATTGGGGATGATCAGCCATGATCACATTGAATGGCGGTGCTGGCTCGAAGGGCCGCATGGCCTGCTCCTGCACCTATTGTCTATTGTCCCGGACTGCAATATGACTTTCACATCACCGTCTCTGTGAAAATGTTGCCCCTCAGGTTCCTAATAAATGTTTCCCCTCTCACCTGAAAACTGTGTGGTCTGGTTCTTGAAAGGTTAAACTCAGTGTGGTACCTTCCTTCCGCAGGTATCCCGTGCCCCATCATCGTGGCCTGGGTCATTGGCAAACTCTACTATGAGAATGAAGAGTGAGTACTCTGCCAGAGAACAGGCAGTCGTGGGGTTTATAACACTCTATATCTTTCACTTAAAACACATGAAGGTTAATCCTGATGGTGACTCTGGATCTCTCTCGAATCCTGTACAGAGATGTTCATAAGTTCATAAGTGATAGGAGAAAAATTAGACCATTCGGCCCATCAAGTCTACTCCGCCATTCAATCATGACTGATCTATCTCTCCCTCCTAACCCCATTCTCCTGCCTTCTCACCATAACCCCTGACACCCGTACTAATCAAGAATCTATCTATCTCTGCCTTAAATATATCCACTGACTTGGCCTCCACAACCTTCTGTGGCAAAGAATCCCACAGATTCACCACCCTCTGACTAAAGAAATTCCTCCTCATCTCCTTTCTAAAGGTGTGTCCTTTAATTCTGAGGCTGTGACCTCTGGTCCTAGACTCTCCCACTAGTGGAAACATCCTCTCCACATCCACTCTGCATCTCTGCCTACTTTGTAGAAAGTTGAACAGATGTTCCACTTTCTCCAAGTCCTCAATCTCAAACCAAGGGCGGCACGGTGGCGCAGCGGGTGGTGCTGCTGCCTCACAGCACCTGGGACCCGGGTTCGATCCTGACATCCGGTGCTGTCTGCACGGCGTTCATTTGTTCTTCCTATGACCAAGTGGGTTTTCTCCGGGTGCTCCAGTTTCCTCCCACATCCCAAAGATGTGCGGGTTTGTAGGTTAATCGGCCCTCCGTAAATTGCCCCCCCTAGTGCATAGGGAGTGGGTGAGAAAATGGGATAACGTGTAAGTTTTGTGGACTGAAGGACAGTTTCCATGCTGTATCATTCAATCAGTCACTCAAAGTTATGGTTTAGGATGTGGAGAAGTGAAATTGATAATAAAATACTCAATAAATATCTATTTGACAGTGAAAAGGATTTATTGCTGGTTTATAGCTCACAGAACTGTTATGTTATATACGCTTCAAGGTATTTTTGAAATATAAGCGTGATTGAATGAAGAGTCAAGAAGATTTAATTGTCATTTGTACCTACAAAGGAACACTGAAAATCTCACTGCTGGAGTTTAACAGGCCCGTTAACACAATATCGCCCGGATAAATATGTAGCAGTGGTTGGTACTTCCACATCCTGCCAACTAGGCCGGAGAGGCGGATTTATAGAACAGTACAGCACAGGAACAGGCCCTTCAGCCCACAATGTCTGTGCTCAACATGATGCCAAGGGCGGTCACAGTGGCACAGCGGTAGAGTTGCTGCCTTACAGCAAAAAGCAGCGCCGGAGACCCGGGTTCGATCCCGACTACGGGTGCTGTCTGTACGGAGTTTGAACGTTCTCCCCGTGACCTGCGTGGGTTTTCTCCGAGATCTTCGGTTTCCTCCCCCACTCCAAAGACGTACAGGTTTGTAGGTTAATTGGCTTGGTTAATTGGCTTGATAAAATGTTTAAATATTTTTTTTAAGTTGTCCATTGCTGAGTGGTGCTCTACCTAGAGCTTTTCAGCGTTCTACGTCTAGATCCAGAGACCAGATTTTATCTGCCTGCACATAACTCATATCCTTCCATTCCCTGCCAATACATCTTTTAGTTTAGTTTAGAGATACAGCGCGGAAACAGGCCCTTCGGCCCACTGATCCCAACACATAACATTATCCCAAGTACACAAACTAGGGACAGTTCACATTTTTTTAACCGAAGCCAATTAACCTACAAACCTGTACGTCTTTGGAGTGTGGGAGGAAACCGGAGCACCCGGAGAAAACCCACGCAGGTCACGTACAAACTCCGTACTGACAGCACCCGTAGTCAGGATCGAACCCGGGTCTCTGGCACCGTGAGGCAGCAACTCTACTTGCTGCACCACCGTAACTGCCCCCAAAAGTCTCTTGAACGCCATGCTATAACAGCTATATTTAATAACAGCTATATTTAAGAGGGAGTTAGATGTGGCCCTTGTGGCTAAAGGGATCAGGGGGTATGGAGAGAAGTCAGGTACAGGATACTGAGCTGGATGATCAGCCATGATCATATCGAATGGCGGTGCAGGCTCGAAGGGCCGAATGGCCTACTCCTGCACCTATTTTCTATGTTTCTATGTTTCTATTATCATATCTGCCTCCCCACCACTTTATCTGTAAAACAAAATCTTACACATCTCCTTTAAACTTTTGCCCTTCTCACCTTAATTTATTTGAATCATTTTTGCTGTCTCAACACAATAGCAGCAGGAATAAGAAATATGATATTTGCATGAGTTAGAATACTGAAAATAATTCTCTCCCTGCTCCGACCATCCCTACAACTTTGTGTCATTTAATAAAGAAAATCTTGCTGCTGTAACCCATCTAAATGACTGAATTTGCCAGCACGAGAGTCATGGAGTGATATAGCCCATCGGCCCAACTTGCCCACACCGGCCACATGTCCCAGCTACACTAGTCACACCTGGCTGCATTTGGCCATATCCCTCCAAACCTGTCCTATCCATGTACCCGTCTAACTGTTCCTTAAACGTTGGGATAGTCCCAGCCTCAACTACCTCCTCTGGCAGCTCATTACACACACACATAGGACACAGAAAATAGGTGCAGGAGGAGGCCACTCGGCCCTTCGAGCCTGCAACCACCATTCAATGTGATCATTGGCTGATCATCCACAATCAGTAACCCGTGCCTGCCTTCTCCCCATACCCCTTGTTTCCACTAGCCCCTAGAGCTCTACCTGTCTAACTGTTTCTTAAATGTTGAGACAGTCCCAGCCTCAACTACCTCCTCTGGCAGCTTGTTCCATACACCCTTTGTGTGGCAAGGTTATCCCTCAGGTTCCGATTAAATCTTTCCCCCCTCACCTTAAACCTATGTCCTCTGATTCTTGGATTCTCCTACTCTGGGCAAGAGACTCTGTGCATCTACCCGATCTATTCCTCTCATGATTTTATACACCTCTATAAGATCACCCCTCATCCTCTGCACTCCAAGGAATAGACCTCCTAGCCTGCCCCAACCTCTCCCTGTAGCTCAGGCCCTCAGGTCCTGGCAACATCCTCGTAAATCTTCTCTGTGCCCGTTCCAGCTTGACAACACTTTTCTTATAACACGGTGCCCAGAACTGAACACAACACTCTAAACGGGGTTGGCAACCTTGTTCTGTATAGGGGCCGGGACGCATGTCTGTGAGCGGATGGTGGGCCACATCTATCACGTGTACACATGGATCCCGCCCCGGATGGCAGGCATCAAATCACGTGTTCACAGAAGGTAGACAAAAATGCTGGAGAAACTCAGCGGGTGAGGCAGCCTCGTGCGATCCTTGCATCTCACCCGCTGAGTTTCTCCAACATTTCTGTCTACCTTCCATTTTTCCAGCATCTGCAGTTCTTTCTTAACGTGTTCACAGAAGGTGGGCGGCCGTGCCGACGGTTTTGCGCAGGATGCGTACAGACAGAGATCGGCCGCGATCGGGGCTCGGCGGGCCGGATGATTTTGGGTTACGGGCCGCCATTCGGCCTGTGGGCCGTGGGTTGCCGACACCTGTTCTAAATGCTCCCTCTAAAGAACTCACTGGAACAAAGCCAATGGCGATTGTCTTGATGTTACAGGTGTTGGTTTGGAGAAGTTGTGGGTCACAGAATGGACTACATCATTCAAGGTCCAGTGGTTCTGGTGCTGCTGGGTAAGTTCATAAGTGATAGGAGCAGAATTAGGCCATTCAGCCCATCAAGTCTACTCCACTATTCAATCATGGCTGATCTATCTTTCCCTCCAACCCCATTTCCTGCTTTCTCCCCATAACCTCTGACACCTATCCATGTTCTACATTGTATTACTCACCTGGCTATCTTAAGTAGACATGTTCTACAGAGATGCTGCCTGACCCGCTGAGTTACTCCAGCACTCTGTGAAACGTCACCTATCCATGTTCTCCACAGATGCTGCCTGACCCGCTGAGTTACTCCAGCACTCTGTGAAACGTCACCTATCCATGTTCTCCACTGATGCTGCCTGACCCACTGAGTTACTCCAGTACTCCGTGTCCCCTTTTGTAAAACACCCTCTGCAGTTTCCTTGTGTCTGTATCTTACGTTGACAAGGTTTAAGACTTTGCTATCAGACTATAACTGATCATATATGAATTGGGCTTTCTTTGCTTCTTGGTTTTCAGTGTAAGATGTGCTGATGTTTCTTTGTGTTTCCGATCAGGTTAATTTCATCTTTCTGTTCAACATTGTGAGGATCCTGATGACCAAGCTGAGGGCATCCCACCACGTCTGAGACCATGCAGTACAGGTAAATCAATACAGTACAGGTAACTCAATACAGTACAGGTAATCCAATACAGTACAGGTAACTCAATACAGTACAGGTAACTCAATACAGTACAGGTAACTCAATACAGTACAGGTACGCAATACAGTACAGGTAACTCAATACAGTACAGGTAACGCATACAGTACAGGTAATCATCAGTAGGTACGCAATACAGTACAGGTAACTCAATACAGTACAGGTAACTCAATACAGTACAGGGTACCTTAAGTGACAGGTACTCAGGATAACTCTATTACAGTACAGTAACTCAATACAGTAGCATGTAACTCAATACAGTACAGGTACACAAAAATGCTGGAGAAACTCAGCGGGTGCTGCAGCATCTATGAGCGAAGGAAATAGGCAACGTTTCGGGCCGAAACCCTTCTTCAGACTGATAGGGGGTGGGGGGAAGAAAAGGAAAAAGGAAAAAGGCGGAGGAGGAGCCGAGGGCTGGGGGAGGGGAGGAGACAACCAGATGGCTGATGAAGGGGAGGGGACAGCAAGGGCTAGCAGAATTGGAGAATTCAATTTCAAGCCCCCAGGATGTAGACTGCCCAAGCCGAATATGAGGTGCATTTCCTCCAATTTACGGTGTTGCTCGCTGTGCCATGGAGGAGACCCAGGACAGAGAGGTCAGATACGGAATGGGAGGGGGAGTTGAAGTGCTGAGCCACCGGGAGTCAGGTTGGTTATTGCGGATCAATACAGTACAGGTAACTCAATACAGTACAGGTAACGCAATACAGTACAGGTAACTCAATACAGTACAGGTAACTCAATACAGTACAGGTAATCCAATACAGTACAGGTAACTCAATACAGTACAGGTAACTCAATACAGTACAGGTAATCCAATACAGTACAGGTAACTCAATACAGACTGACGTTGCTGAGCAGGGAATCATTAATAATCAGAACCGCCATCTGTCTGTCCTAGTCAGGAGGGTATCTGTGTCGATGCTGAACACGACGTGAACAGGGCGTCACGTTGCTGTCTGTGTGGAGGTTTCTCCGGGTGCTCCGGTTTCCTCCCACATCATAAAGACGTGCGGGTTTGTAGGTTAATTGGCCTCCTGTGAATTATCTATGGTGTGGAGATAGCGGATGAGAAAGGTGGATGGGTGTAGAAGTAGTGTGGACTGAAGGCTGGTTTCCATGCTGTATCTTTCAATCAGTTGCTGCCTCACAGCGCCAGAGACCCGGGTTCCATCCCGACTACGGGTGCGGTCTGTACGGAGTTTAGTACATTCTCCCCGTGACCTGCGTGGGTTTTCTCCGGGTGCTCTGGTTTCCTTCCACACTCCAAAGATTTGCAGGTTTGTAGGTTAATTGGCTTTGGTAAAATTCGCCCTAGTGTGTGCAGGATAGTGTCAGTGTGCGGGGTGATGGCTGCTCGGCACGGACTCGGTGGGCTGAAGGGCCTGTTTCTGCGTTGTATCTCTAAATGTTTTCACTTTCATAATCCATCGTGTCATACTTGTTACTTCTTTACTCATGACATTACTAAATGTCCACTCAATCTTTGTCCTTGGAAAATTACTGCTTATAGTTTGATTAGAGTCATAAGATTCATCCAGCACGGACTCAGGCCCTTCGGCCCAATACATCCATGCCTATCAAGATGCCTTATCTATACTAGTCCTACCTGCTCATGTTTGGCCCATATCCCCTAAACCATTCTTCATCAGTAGAGGAACTGCAGGAACTGGAGTGGCTGGGCTTGTACACTCTGGAGTTTAGAAGGATAAGAGGGAATCTTATTGAAACATATAAGATTATTAAGGGTTTGGACACACTAGAGGCAGGAAACATGTTCCGATGTTGAGGGAGTCCAGAACCAGGGGCCACAGTTTAAGAATAAGGGGTACGGCATTTAGAACGGAGACGAGGAAACACTTTTTCACCCAGAGAGTTGTGATTTGTGGAATTCTCTGCCACATAGGGCGGTGGAGGTCAAATCACTGGATTGATTTAAGAGAGAGTTAGATAGAGCTCGAGGGGCTAGTGGAGAGTCAAGGGATATGAGGAGAAGGCAGGCACGGGCTATTGATAGGGGACGGTCAGCCATGATCACAATGAATGGCGGTGCCTGCTCGATGGGCCGAATGGCCTCCTCCTGCACTATTTTTCTATGTTTCTATGTTTCTAATAAGGGGTAAGCCATTTAGAACGGAGATGAGTAAAACATTTCATACAGAGAGTGGTGAGTCTGTGGAATTCTCTGCCTCAGAGGGCGGTGGAGGCCGGTTTCTCTGGATACTTTCAAGAGAGAGTTAGATAGGGCTCTTAAAGATAGCAGAGTCAGGGATATGGGGAGAAGGCAGGAACGGGGGTACTGATTGGGGATGATCAGTAATGATCACATTGAATGGCGGTCGTGCTGGCGAAGGGCCGAATGGCCTCCTCCTGCACCTATTGTCTATTGTACCATCATAATGTTTAAGGGTATTTGGACAGGTACGTGGATAGGACAGGGTTTAGAGGGATAATGGGCCAATGCAGGCAGGTGGGACTAGTGTAGATGGGGCAGGTTGGTCGGCGTGGGCAAGTTGGGCTGAAGGGGCTGTTCCACGCTGTATCACTCTGTGACAATACAAGTAACGATCCTGAGAATGACATTGCGGTGTTAGATGTCCATACATTGACCTGACATTGATCTTTTTTTTAGTTGCAGTCGGTATCAGACACTTATATCATTCGCTTGTAGGAACCGTGCCCATAACATCAGAACCTCAATTCATGTCCAACCTCAGCAGATCAAGTTTAATGAAGAATTCTTCATGAGGCTGAAGTTTCAGTGTGAGCGCGTGCTGGTTTGTGGCTGACTGAACGCGATGGTGATCAAGTGAAATTCATAATTCAATGTGACATAGTTTAGATTATGAAATACTGACATATTAAACTCTTCGCGAAAACGTATGATCTGGATATTTCAAGGGAGTGATCTTTAGACTTTACAGGCCTTTCGGCCCACCAAGTCCGTGCCGACCAGCGATCCCCACACACTAACACAATCCTACACACACTAGGGACAATTTACAATTTTTTACCAAAGCCAATTAACCTACAACCTGCACGTCTTCGGAGTGTGGGAGGAAACCGGAGCACCCGGAGAAAACCCACACAGGTCACGGGGAGAAGGTACAAACTCCGTACAGACAGCGCCCGTAGTCAGGATGGAACCCGGGTCTCTGGCGCTGTGAGGCAGCAACTCTACCGCTGCTCCACCGTGCTGCCCCATCTGAACCAAACATAAACTTGTTGGTATTCACTGTCCATTCAACGTTTAAACACATCACAATAACGTACAGAGGAATCTTTGTGCCCAAGTCCATACTCCATCAAAGTGGCAACATAAGTATAAGAGGGGTCAGGAGGTAAATGGTTTGCTTGCCTTCATTGACCTCAGAACCCAGAGTGTTTCTGAGGGCGGGGGCGTGGGAGAGTATTCCTCCAGCCCGCTCACCAGCACCCCCCACCCCCATCCATCCACGCCACCACCATCTTACGTGGAACACAGTCGCAAGCAGTTTGACATTGACTGGGAATTCTCTGCCTCAGAGGGCGGTGGAGGTCGGTTCTCTGGATGCTTTCAAGAGAGAGCTAGATAGGGCTCTTAAAGATAGCTGAGTCAGGGATTTGGGGAGAAGGCAGGAACGGGGTACTGATTGGGGATGATCAGCCATGATCACATTGAATGGCTCGAAGGGCCGAATGGCCTACTCCTGCACTATTGTCTATTATTTATTGAACGTTTCTTTGTGTCTCAACTCTGCAGAAGGATGTAGAGGCCAAGTCAATGGATATCTTCAAGGCAGAGATAGATAGATTCTTGATTAGTAGCCGTGTCAGGGGTTATGGGGAGAAGACAGGAGAATGGGGTTGGGAGGGAGAATTATTTAAGGTAGACAAAAATGATGGAGAAACTCAGCGGGTGAGGCAGCATCTATGGAGCGAAGGAATAGGTGATGTTTCAGTCGAGACCCTTCTTCAGACTGATGTGGGGTGGGTGCGGGGGGGGGGGGGAAGAAGAAAGGAAGAGGCGGAGACAGTGGGCTGTGGGAGAGCTGGGAAGGGGAGGGGAAGGAGGGAGAAAGCAGGGACTACCTGAAATTGGAGAAGTCAATGTTCATACCGCTGGGGTGTAAACTACCCAAGCAAAATATGAGGTGCCGCTCCTCCAATTTGTGGTGGGACTCACTCTGGCTATGGAGGAGGGAGAATTAGAGCAGCCATGATTGAATGGCGGTGTGGACGTGATGGGCCGAAAGGCCTATTTCTGCTCCTTTAGCTTATGAACATAAACTGGGTGGATGCCACAGAGTTTTGTACCCAGAATTAATAGCAGGGGGACCCTGGAGTGCAGGAGGCTGAGGGGTGATGTTACAGAGGTGTATAAAACCACGAGGGGTCTGGGTCGGGCCCGTTCTTGTGGTGTACGACTCTATGATTCAGTCAATAAAATGTCAACATTATTCTGCCTCACTAAACTTGTTCTCTCTCCTCTCACCTTGTGTTCTACAGGAAGGCAGTGAAGGCAATTCTAGTATTGTTACCTCTGCTGGGAATAACCTACATACTGTTCTTCATCGACCCCGGCAAAGATGACATCTCCTACGTGGCATTCCTCTACTTCAATTCATTCCTCCAGTCCTTTCAGGTGGGTGTCAATAGACAATAGACAACAGGTGCAGGAGTAGGCCATTCCGGCCCTTCGAGCCAGCACCTGGAAGGGCCGAATGGCCAGCAGATCTGGTCGCGAGGTCTGGCATCGCCGATCCTCGGTCCCAAACGCACTTTGTCCCCTCCATTTGCAACAAGCTGGATCTAATCATGAGGGGAATGGATATGCAGAAAGCACGGAGTAGGGGAACCAAGAACCAGAGGATGAGGCAGCATTTATGGAGCGAAGGAATAGGTGACGTTTTGGGTCGAGACTGAGTTTCTCCTGCATTTTTGTCTACCTTCGATTTTTCAGCATCTGCAGTTCCTTCTTAAACAGAACCAGAGGAGATGGGTTTAAGGTGAGAGGGGGGGGAAAGATTTAAAAGGAACCCGAGGGGCAACTTTTCACACAGAGGGTGGTGGGGTGTACAGAACATGCTGCTGGAGGAGGTAGTTGTTTAGCTAGGGTCTCGACCCGAAACGTCACCTATTCCTTCGCTCCATAGATGCTGCCTCACCCGCTGAGTTTCTCCAGCGTTTTTATCTGCCGGAGGAGGTCGTTGAGGCAGGGACTATAACAAAATGTAAAGACATTTGGACAGGTTACATGGATAGGGGACAGGTTTGAAGGGATATGGGCCAAACACGGGCAGGTGGGACTAGTGTAGCTGGGCATGTGGTCGGCGTGGGCTAGTTGGGCCGAATGGCCTGTTTCCACACTTTGTGACCACGATTATGTTCCTCTCAAAAATTCACGACTGAATCAGTGAAAAAAGTGAGAAATGTTAAGGGCAAAATGTTAAGAAGTAACTGCAGATGCTGGAAAAATCGAAAGTAGACAGAAAATGTCTGGAAAGATTTAATAGGAACCTGAGGGGCAACTTTTTCACTCAGAGGTTAGTGGGTGTATGAACGAGCTGCCCGAGGAGGTAGTTGAGACAGATTTAGTTTGGTTTACAGATACAGCATGGAAACAGGTCCTTCAGCACACTGAGTCCATGCCGGCCAATGTTCCCTGTAGACACGTCTATCTGAAATCTTAGCAACAATTTGCACAAGGCCAATTAAACTAAAAAACCCACACGTCTTTGGAGTGTGCGAGCAAACCGAAGCACCGGAGAAAACCCACACGGTCACGGGGAGAAGGTACAAACTCGTACAGACGGCACCCGTAGTCGGGATCGAACCCGGGTCTCTGGCGCTGTGAGGCAGCAACTCTACCGCTGCACCACTATATAACACCATAACAACATTTAAAAGACACTTGGACAGGTAGGTGGAGAGCAGAGGTTTAGAGGGATGCGGGCCAAACGTGGGCAGGTGATTGTGATATTCTTTGTTCTGCAAACCCAAGGTATGCAAAGGGACGCTACATAAAGGGCGGGCAACAGGGTTGCAAGGTACCCCCGTGCCCAGTCCCGCTCTGTCATCCACCTCCCCGCTTCACGGGGGTCCCCCACCCCATGACGGGTCCCCCTTTGTTCCTGGGACGCCAGCCCCCCCTCGTGGCTCACCTCCAAATCTGAGGAAGGACATTATAGCCATAGAGGGAGTGCAGAGAAGGTTCACCAGACTGATTCCTGGGATGTCAGGACTTTCATATGAAGAAAGACTGGATAGACTTGGCTTATACTCGCTAGAAATTTAGGAGATTGAGAGGGGATCTTATAGAAACGTACAAGATTCTTATGGGGTTGGACAGGCTAGATGCAGGAAGATTGTTCCCGATGTTTGGGGAAGTCCAGGACAAGGGGTCACAGCTTAAGGATAAGGGGAAAATCCTTTAAGACCGAGATGAGGAAAAACTTTTTCACAGCAGAAGTGGTGAATCTCTGAACTCTCTGCCACAGAGGGTAGTTGAGGCAGTTCATTGGCTATATTTAAGAGGGAATTAGATGTGGCCCTTGTGGCTAAAGGGATCAGGGGGTATGGAGAGAAGGCAGGTACGGGATACTGAGTTGGATGATCAGCCATGATCGTATTGAATGGCGGTGCAGGCTCGAAGGGCTGAATGGCCTACTCCTGCACCTAATTTCTATGTATCTATGTACCTCGTGTGTCCATTCTGCTGCCTCCGCTCTGTCGGTGCAGGCTCCGGCCTAGTGTGGATGGGGCATGTTGGTAGGCAAGGGCAATTTGGGCCGAAGGACCTGATTCCGTGTTTTATGACTATAATAATAATAATAATAATAAACTTTGATTTCAGGACTCAAGGTCCAGACAAGGGACAACAATACATAAAAATTCATTGCATATAAAAACGCCATAAAATACATATAAAATCTTAGTATATCACTTATAAAAGCATCATAAATTATATATTAAAAAAAACACAATACATGAATTAAAATCCAGAATAAAAAGAATGATCAGTGTCCTACAATGTTACCAGTGTCTCCACAACTGGATTGGTAGCGTGTAGTTCTAAACCTATGTTTGACAAGGCCACGATAATTACATTTTTAGAGTCATTTATCCTGCAAATGAATTTATACATATGATTTCTTAGGATAGCTTCTAAAGTACTGACTCCTGCAGCCACAAGCATGTTACTACCACCACACCATCTAGGTTTCCTTAGCAGTCTTCTCATGGCATCATTCTAGGCCACCTTTAGTCTCTGCAAACTTGTCTTTCTGTCGTTTGACCACAGGTGTGCAGTATAGAGTGGTGTGCAATAGACAGCGACATCTTCACCACATCTGTACACGCACCAAATTTAAGCAAGAGAATATTCGCCTGTAAATACAGCATACGTCGTTGTCTATGACTCTATTCAGGGACGACAGATGGCGCAATGGTCTAAGTGTTCGGCTGGCAACCGGAAGGTAGCCGGTTCGAATCCCGCTTGGGAGTGCATACTGTCGTTGTGTCCCTTGGGCAAGACACTTCACCCACCTTTGCCTGCGTGTGAATGTGTGTGAATGTGTGTGAGTGATTGATGGTGGTCGAGGGGCCATAGGCGCAAATTAGCAGCCACGCTTCCGTCAGTCTGCCCCAGGGCAGCTGTGGCTACAGAAGTAGCTTACCACACCGAGTGTGACTGAGGAGTGAATGAATAATGCGATGTAAAGCGCCTTGAGTATTAGAAAGGCGCTATATAAATCCATCCATTATTATTATTATTATGTAGTTTAGCTATGGGTTAATGTTACAACGTGCCCAGATCTCAATCACTCTCTCTTGTGTCTTGCAGGGTTTCTTTGTGTCGGTGTTCTACTGCTTCCTGAACGGAGAGGTACGTTGGACTTGTTCTCATCAAAAAAGCATTTGAGCAAAATGATGACAATAGCCAATAGGTGCAGGAGTAGGCCATTCGGCCCTTCGAGCCAGCACCGCCATTCAATGTGAACCATGGCTGATCATCCCCAATCAGTACCCCGTTTGTTTAACTCCTCTGCTCAGTCACCAGAAAGAGTAAAATCCAGTATCCTGCCTTCTCATCATATCCCCTGACTCCGATATCTTTAAGAGACCTATCTAGCTCTCTCTTGAAAGCGTCCAGAGAACCTGCCTCCACCGCCCTCTGAGGCAGAGAATTCCACAGCCTCACAGTTCTCTGTGTGAAAAAGTGTTTCCTCATCTCCGTTCTAAATGGCTTACCCCTTATTCTTAAACTGTGGCCCCTGGTTCTGGACTCCCCCAACATCGGGAACATGTTTCCTGCCTCTAGCGTGTCCAAACCTTAATAATCTTACATGTTTCAATAAGTTCTCCTTTCATCCTTCTCAACTACAGAGTATACAAACCCAGCCGCTCCATTCTCTCAGCATATGACAGGTCCACCACCCCGGGAATTAACCTTGTGAAGCTACGCTGCACTCCCTCAATAGGCAAGAATGTCCTTCCTCAAATTTGGAGACCAAAACTGCACACAATACTCCAGTGTGATGGTCGTTTTAAAGCTGAGTCGATTTTACTCTTTCTGGTGACTGAGCAGAGGAGTTAACAAACAAACTGTGACACGGTGGAGCAGCGGTAGAGTTGCCACCTCACGGCACCAAAGACCCAGGTTCGATCCTGACTACGGGTGCTGTCTGGAGAGCAGGAGGATGAGGGGTCATCTTATTGAGGTGTATAAAATCAGGAGAGGAATAGATCGGGTAGATGCACAGAGTATCTGACCCAGACTAGGGGAATTGAGGACAGAGGACATAGGTTTAAGGTGAAGAGGAAAATATTTAATAGGATTCTGAGGGGTAACTTTTTCACACAGAGGGTGCTGGGTGTATGGAACAAGCTGCCAGAGGAGGTAGTTGAGTCTTGGACTATCCCATCTTAAGAAACAGTTAGACAGGTACAAAGGCTGCTGGGGAGACTTTTAAACTAGAACGGTTGGGGGGAGGGACTCAAATAGAGAATGCTATTAGACAGTGTGTGAGGCAGGAGGCAGAGAAGGGAAGCACTCAGACCCAACATGTAGGGGGGAAAGAAGGAAAAAGATAATAAACAGAGAATAAGAGGTGGTGGGTTTCTTAAATGTGTGAGCGTAGAGACAGAGGGGTGTAAAATGAGGGTAGAAGCAATAGGTAGCAAGGTGAAAAGTAAACGTGGTAGGCAGATAAATCCAGGGCAAAAATCAAAAAGGGCCACTTTTCAACATAATTGTATAAGGGGTAAGAGTGTTGTAAAAACAAGCCTGAAGGCTTTGTGTCTTAATGCAAGCAGCATTCGTAATAAGGTGGGATGAGTTGAATGTGCAGATAGCTATTAATGATTATGATATAGTTGGGATCACGGAGACATGGCTCCAGGGTGACCAAGGCTGGGAGCTGAACATTCAGGGATATTCAATATTCAGGAGGGATAGACAGAAAGGAAAAGGAGGCGGGGTAGCGTTGCTGGTTAGAGAGGAGATTAACGCAATAGAAAGGAAGGACATTAGCTTGGAGGATGTGGAATCAATATGGGTAGAGCTGCGAAACACTAAGGGGCAGAAAACACTAGTGGGAGTTGTGTACAGGCCACTTAACAGTAGTAGTGGAGTTGGGGATGGCATCAAACAGGAAATTAGAAATGCGTGCAACAAAGGTAAAACAGTTATAATGGGTGACTTCAATCTACATATAGATTGGGTGAATCAAATTGGCAAGGGTGCTGAGGAAGAGGATTTCTTGGAATGTATGCGGGATAGTTTTCTAAACCAACATGTAGAGGAACCAATGAGAGAGCAGGCTATTCTAGACTGGGTATTGAGTAATGAGGAAGGGTTAGTTAGCAGTCTTGTTGTATGTGGCCCCTTGGGCAAGAGTGACCATAATATGGTTGAGTTCTTCATTAGGGTGGAGAGTGACATAATTAATTCAGAAACAAGGGTTCTGAACTTAAAGAAAGGTAACTTTGAGGGTATGAGACGTGAATTGGCCAAGATAGACTGGCAATTGATTCTTAAAGGGTTGACGGTGGATATGCAATGGAAGGCATTTAAAGGCTGCATGGATGAACTACAACAATTGTTCATCCCAGTTTGGCAAAAGAATAAATCAGGGAAGATAGTGCATCCATGGATAACAAGGGAAATCAGGGATAGTATCAAAACAAAAGGTGAAGCATACAAATTAGCCCGAAAAAGCAGCCTACCAGAGGACTGGGAGAAATTCAGAGTCCAGCAGAGGAGGACAAAGGGCTTAATTACGAAAGGGAAAATAGCTTATGAAAGAAAACTGGCAGGGAACATAAAAACTGACTGCAAAAGTTTTTATAGATATGTGAAGAGAAAAAGATTAGTTAAACAAATGTAGGTCCCTTGCATTTGTCAGAAACAGGTAAATTGATCATGGGGAACAAGGACTGGCAGACCAATTGAATAACTACTTTGGTTCTGTCTTCATAAAGGAAGACTTAATTAATCTGCCGGAAATAGCAGGGGACCGGGGTCATATGAGATGGAAGAACTGAGTGAAATCCAGGTTAGCCGGGAAGTGGTGCTAGGTAAATTGAGTGGATTAAAGGCTGATAAATCCCCAGGGCCAGATAGGCTGCATCCCAGAGTACTTAAGGAAGTAGCCCCAGAAATAGTGGATGCATTAGTGATCATTTTTCAAAACTCTTTAGATTCTGTAGTAGTTCCTGAGGATTGGAGGGTAGCTAATGTAACCCCACTGTTTAAGGAGGGAGGGAGAGAGAAAACGGGGAATTACAGACCAGTTAGTCTAACATCGGTAGTGGGGAAACTGCTAGAATCAGTTATTAAAGATGGGATAGCAGCACATTTGGAAAATGGTGAAATCATTGGACAAAGTCAGCATGGATTGATGAAAGGTAAATCATGTCTGACGAATCTTATAGAATTTTTCGAGGATGTAACTAGTAGAGTGGATAAGGGAGAACCAGTGGATGTGTTATATCTGGACTGTCAGAAGGCTTTCGACAAGATCCCACATAAGAGATTAGTATACAAACTTAAAGCACACGGTATTGGGGGTTCAGTATTGATGTGGATAGAGAACTGGCTAGCAGACAGGAAGCAAAGAGTAGGAGTAAACGGGTCCTTTTCAGAATAGCAGGCAGTGACTAGTGGGGTACCGCAAGGCTCAGTGCTGGGACCCCAGCTATTTACAATATATATTAATGATTTGGACGAGGGAATTGAATGCAACATCTCCAAGTTTGCGGATGACACGAAGCTGGGGGGCAGTGTTATCTTTGAGGAGGATGCTAGGAGGCTGCAAGATGACTTGGATAAGCTGGGTGAGTGGGCAAATGCATGGCAGATGCAGTATAATGTGGATAAATGTGAGGCTATCTACTTTGGTGGCAAAAACAGGAAAGTAGACTATTACCTGAATGGTGGCCGATTAGGAAAAGGGGAGATGCAACGAGACCTGGGTGTCATGGTACACCAGTCATTGAAAGTAGGCATGCAGGTGCAGCAGGCAGTGAAGAAAGCGAATGGTATGTTAGCATTCATAGCAAAAGGATTTGAGTATAGGAGCAGGGAGCAGGGTTCTACTGCAGTTGTACAGGGTCTTGGTGAGACCACACCTGGAGTATTGCGCACAGTTTTGGTCTCCTAATCTGAGGAAGGACATTCTTGCCATAGAGGGAGTACAGAGAAGGTTCACCAGACTGATTCCTGGGATGTCAGGACTTTCATATGAAGAAAGACTGGATAGACTCGGCTTGTACTCACTAGAATTTAGAAGTTTGAGGGGGGATCTTATAGAAACTTACAAAATTCTTAAGGGGTTGGACAGGCTAGATGCAGGAAGATTGTTCCCGATGTTGGGGAAGTCCAGAACAAGGGGTCACAGTTTAAGGATAAAGGGGAAATCTTTTAGGACTGAGATGAGAAAAACATTTTTTACACAGAGAGTGGTGAATCTCTGGAACTCTCTGCCACAGAAGGTAGTTGAGGCCAGTTCATTGGCTATATTTAAGAGGGAGTTAGATGTGGCCCTTGTGGCTAAAGGGATCAGGGGGTATGGAGAGAAAGCAGGTACAGGATACTGAGTTGGATGATCAGCCATGATCATATTGAATGGCGGTGCAGGCTCGAAGGGCCGAATGGCCTACTCCTGCACCTATTTTCTATGTTTCTATGGATGGAACAGGTTTGGAGGGATATGGACCAAGCGCGGGCAAGTGGGACTAGTGTAGCTGGGACATGTTGGCCGGTGTGGGCAAGTTGGGCCGAAGGGCCTGTTTCAACAGTGTATCACTCCATGAGTATAGAGATGAAAACATTTGGGAGTATTACAAGGGCAACTAGAAAACTGGCAAGAAAAACAAATGAGAAGAATTTCATCCTTGGCCTGTAGTGATGAACACACTTCACTCCGGACAACACCAGCCACTGATATTCAGCAGTAATGACTTCAAAGAAAATGATTTCCAGGAGAGATAATGTGTCTATTGCTGTCTAGGCAGCTTTTATTACTGTCTAGGCAGCTTTTATTGGATTCATGGATCCAAACGATCTCTCGGTGAGTTCACGAGAACTCCAATTTCATAGAGAGAAGTAACAATTATATGTCACAGTTTGTTGTGGTTTTGAAAATCACACAACTGAACACTCTAGTCAGAAGCAGTAAAAAATAATAGCACAACTAATCTTAGGGGATACACTTGCAGTGATTGAGTTATCACCGAGTGACAAACAGCCCGCATACACCTCTAATCGTACGCAAAACCGTAAGGCCTACAAAGCCGAATTAGGCCATTCAGCCCATCGAGTCTACTCTGCCATGGAGTCATAGAATCATACAGTGTGGAAACTGGCCCTTTGGTCCAACTTGCCCACACCGGCCAACATGCCCCATTTACACTACTCATTCAATCATGGCTGATATATTTTTCCCTCTCAACCCTATTCTCCTGCCAGTCCCCCCCCCCCCCCCCCCCCCCCAAGGCTCTGACCACTGTTGGTGATGGACCTGGAAATATTTTTTCCGTTGTGTTGTTGCATTTAGTGGGCCTGTAACGTTGAGGCAGGAAACATGTTCCCGATGTTGGAGTAGGCCAAACAGCCTTCGAGCCAGCACCACCACCACCGTTTGGCCTACTCCAACATCGGGAACATGTTTCCTGCCTCTAACATATCCAAATCCTTAACAATCTTATATGTTTCAATAAGATGCCCTCTCATCCTTCTAAACTCCAGAGTATTCCAAAGGGCCTGTATCAATATGATCACGGCCGATCGTCCAAGATCAGTTACCCCGTTCCGGCTGTTTCCCCATATCGCTTGAATTTTAAGGAATTATTAGTTGCTTCAAGTGACTGCAGGTTCCGATACAAGGGATTATTCCTCTGCCGACTGCCCACAGATTTTCAGAGATTATGGTCACAACCTATCCATCTGTTATCAGGTTATTCGCCGTTTTTAACACTCCCAATTATAGCCCCGCTTGCCTGAACAGGATGTAATAGCAGGCAGTGTGAAAACACAATGTGACTCGAAGTTATCTCATCTGCTCCATTCGTGTAACTTTAAACGAGAGCTTTTTATCAGTCTAGTTTATTGTCACGTGTACCGAGGTACAGTGAAAAGCTTTTGATGCGGAAAGACAACACATGATTACAATCGAGCCGTCAACATTGTATAGATACAGGGTAAAGGGAATAAGGTGCAGGAGTAGGTCATTCGGCCCTTCTAGCCATTCAATATGATCATGGCTGATCATCCACAATCAGTACCCCGTTCCTGCCTTCTCCCCATATCCCCTCGACTCCGTTTTCTTTAAGAGATATTGTGCGGAAACAGGCCCTTCGGCTCACCGGGTCCGTGCCGACCAGCGATCCCCGCACATTAACACTATCCTACACCCACTAGGGACAATTTTTACATTTATACCAAACCAATTTACCTTCAAACCTGTACGTCTTTGGAGTGTGGGAGGAAACCGAAGATCTCGGAGAAAACCCACGCAGGTCACGGGGAGAACGTACAAACTCCGTACAGACAGCACCCGTAGTCGGCATCGAACCTGGGTCCCCGGCGCTGCACTCGCTGTAAGGCAGCAACTCTACTGCTGCGCCACCGTGGCCACCCAAGTATCTGTGTGTTATTGTGTTAATTGACCAGTTATGGCGGGTGTATGGAACGAGGTGCCAGAAGAGGTAGTCGAGGCGGGTACAACAACAATGTTTAATAGACATTTAGCTCTGTACATGGATAGGACAGGTTTATAGATATGGCCCAAATGCAGGCAAATGAGATTAGTTTAGATGGTGCATCTTGGTCAGTATGGATAAGTGGGCTGAAGGCCCTGGTTCTGTGCTGCATTTCTTTGTGATCTCTACGGGGTTTTCCACGAGTAGTAGCTCTACTCAATAACCAAAAATCTGTAGCCTCCTTTTAGAAACATAGAAACATAGAAAATAGGTGCAGGAGGAGGCCATTCGGCCCTTCGAGCCAGCACCGCCATTCAATATGATCATGGCTGATCATTCCCAATCAATAACCCGTGCCTGCCTTCTCCCCATATCCCTTGACTCCACTAGCCCCTAGAGCTCTATCTAACTCTCTCTTAAATCCACCCAGTGATTTGGCCTCCACTGCCATCTGTGACAGGGAATTCCATAAATTCACAACTCTGTGGGTGAAAACGTATTTTCTCACCTCAGTCTTAAATGACCTCCCCTTTATTCTAAGACTGTGGACCCTGGTTCTGGACTCGCCCAACATTGGGAACATTTTTCCTGCATCTAGCTTGTCCAGTCCTTTTATAATTTTATATGTTTCTATAAGATCCCCCCTCTGGTATTTTGCTCTGGTATTTTATTTAATTCACATGTTTAATCGATAATGTTTTATTCTTAATGCTTTAATGTTTTATGTATCATTCCTAACTGTCACTGTATGTCATGTTGTCACTTGTGGGCGGAGCACCAAGGCAAATTCCTTGTATGTGAATACTTGGCCAATAAACTTATTCATTCATTCATTCATCTCTACATCACTAAAGATTCCACACAGCTAACATCTCGTGGTACACACGTCTTCGGTACCACCCTCCAACCCAAAGGGGCCAACCGGTCCCTGCCAACCAACAAGCCCCATCGCCACTAGTCCCAGAATGGAGGCTATGAATTCTGTACCAATAACCTAGAATCAGAGAGTCACAGAGTGATACAGCGTGGAAAAAGGCCCTTCGGCCCAACATGTCCCAGCTACACTGCACTTGGTCCATATCACTCCAAACCTGTCCTATCCATGTACCTGTCTAACTGTTTCTTAAAGGTTGGGATAGTCCCAGCCTCAACTACCTCCTCTGGCAGCTCGTTCCATACACCCACCCTTGTTTGTGTGAAAAGGTTATCCCTCGGATTCCTATTAAATCTTTTCCCCTTCATTTTGAACCTACGTCCTCTGGTCCTGGAATCCTAGGATTTACAATTCTAGACCTAGACTCGTTTAGCCATTGTTTACGATAATATTTAGTGTTCAAGGTTTAGTCAGACGATGGGTCCCGACCCGAAATGCCGCTTACCAAGTTCTCTGCAGATGCTTTTCACTGTACCTCATCTCACATGACAATAAACTGCACTAACTAAACTAGCTGTGTAGGAAGGAACTGCAGATGCTGATTTAAACTGAAGATAGACACAAAATGCTGGAGTAACTCAGCGGGTCAGGCAGCATCTGTGGAGAACATGGATAGGTGTCGTTTTGGGTCGACACCCTTCTTCAGACAGAAGTCAGGGAAGAGCGAGACACATAGATAAGGAAGTGTAAGGTGTGAAACCGGGACAAAGGGGATGTAGCTCAAGGAACATGTAGAATAGATCATTGTTAGCTAGGAGAAGGTGTCAACAATGCAAACAGAGATAGAATGTAGTCGGGGACAGTCAGACTGCTGGGAATACTGGGAAGGGGAGGGGATGGAGAGAGAGGGAAAGTAAGGAGTTTACTGGAAGTTAGAGAAGTCAATATTCATACCGCTGCAAAGTAGGAGGAGAAGGCAGGAATGGGGTACCGATGTTGGGGGAGTCCAGAACCAGGGGCCACAGTTTAACAATCAGGAGTAAGCCATTTAGAACGGAGACGAGGAAACTTGTTCTCACAGAGAGTTGTGAGTCTGTGGAATTCTCTGCCTCAGAGGGCGGTGGAGGCCGGTTCTCTGGATACTTTCAAGAGAGAGCTAGATAGGGCTCTTAAAGATAGCGGAGTCAGGGGATATGGGGAGAAGGCAGGAACGGGGTACTGATTGGGGTTGATCAGCCATGATCACATTGAATGGTGGTGCTGGCCGGAAGGGCCGAATGGCCTACTCCTGCACCTATTGTCTGTTGTATGAGGTGTTGTAACCCGCCTAACTGTCCTGTGCTTGGTTGCAGGTGCGCACGGCGGCTCGCAAGAGGTGGCACAGGTGGCAAGACAACCACACGCTGAGGGTGCGAGTGGCCAGGGCCATGTCTATACCCACCTCGCCAACCCGCGTCAGCTTCCAGAGCATCAAGCAGACTGGCGTCTGACCCCACACCCCCACCACCACCACCACCACCACCACCACCACCACCACCAGCCTTCCACTGGACGTGGTCACACTTTCTCTTTGACTCTGAAGTGATTTGCTTGTTTGTAGATGTTTGTGTGCATTGGATCTACTGGATGGTGGGGGGCAGGAGCGACCACCAGTGTGGGGCCCACCGGTGTGGGTGTCGAGCGAGGGTGGTGGAGGGGGGGGGGGGGGCAGAGGGCTGTGATCTCCCTGTCCCTGTCCCCTGTTGATGTTGTGTTACTGGTGACTCTGTGTGTCCACTGACTGCCCTGCCCTGCCCCGCCCCAGGTTCCGGCTCTACTAGAGCCTGTCACAATCTCAGGGCAAGAACAACCTCCGTTCCAAAGTTTCATCCCATCTGAGGCGTCACGGTGGCGCAGCGGGTAGAGTCGCTGCCTCGCGGCACCAGAGACCCAGGTTCAATCCTGACCTCTGCCTCTGTGTGTGTGTGTGTGCGTGCGTGTGGAGTTTGCACGTTCCCTCCCTGTGACCGCGTGGGTTTAGTTTAGAGATACAGAGCGGAAACAGGCCCTTCGGCCCACCGGCTCCGCGCCGACCAGCGAACCCGCACATTAACACTATCCTACACCCACCAGGGACGATTTTTACATTCATACCAAGAAAATTCACCGACAGACCTGCACGTCTTTGGAGTGCGGGAGGAAACCGAAGATCTCGGAGAAAATCCACGCGGGTCACGGGGAGAACGTGCAAACTCCGTACAGACAGCACCCGTGGTCAGGATGGAACCCGGAACTCCGGCGCTGTGAGGCAGCAACTCTACCGAGTGCTGGAGTAACTCAGCGGGTCAGGCAGCATCTCTGGAGAACATGGATAGGTGACGTTTCACAAAGTGCTGGAGTAAATCAGCGGGTCAGGCAGCATCTCTGGACAACATGGATAGGTGACGTTTCGGGTCGAGACCCTTCTTCAGATTCGGACTAGGACTAGGAAGATCCGAAATGTCACCCATCCATGTTCTCCACAGATGCTGCCTGACCCACTGAGTTACTCCAGCACTCTGTGTCTATCTTCTGTGTAAATCAGCATCTGCAGTTCCTTCCTACACACAACGGCAGCCAACCAAATCCATACAGATGCACAGACCCCCAAAGCTGTGAAGACCACCTGGCATTTCTCCAGCACAGGGACTGTGACAGGCAGCGCTGGCCGTACAGAATATCGAGCGCGAGACTATTGTTGACTTTTGCATTTGGGTGACACACTCTTTGGACGAATTAGCCAAACCCACACAGCTAACCAGAGCTACATGTTCAAAGTGGCTTGTTATGTACGACTGTAACAATATTTATACCAAGCGCTGACGTGATATTTAGGCAGCATTCTCTTGTATTTATATTTTTATCTATGTTCCTTCATATACCAGAATGTTGCCAGGACTCGATGGTCTGAGCTACAGGGAGAGGTTGAGCTGGCTTGGACTCTATTCCTTGGAGCGCAGGAGGATGAGGGGTGATCTTATAGAGATGTACAAAATCATGAGAAGAATAGATCGGGTAAATGACAATAGACAATAGACAATGGCACTGATTGGGAATGACGGGGTGCTGGCTCGAAGGGCTGAATGGCCTACTCCTACACCTATTGTCTATTGTCTATTGTCTATTGAGCCAGCACCGCAATTCAATGTGATCATGGCTGATCATCCCCAATCAGTACCCCGTTCCTGCCTTCTCCCCATATCCCCTGACTCCACTATCTTTAAGAGCCCTATCTAGCTCTCTCTTGATAGTATCCAGAGAAGCTGCCTTCCACAGACTCACAACTCTCTGTGTGAAAAAGTGTTTTCTCATCTCCGTTCTAAATGGCTTACCCCTTATTCTTAAACTGTGTGTGGCCCCTGGTTCTGGTCGCCCCCAACATCGGGAACATGTTTCCTGCCTCTAGCGTGTCCAAACCCTTAATAATCTTGTATGTTTCAATGAGATCTCCTCTCATTCTTCTAAACTCCAGAGTGTACAAGCCCAGCCGCTCCATTCTCTCAGAATATGACAGTCCCGCCATCCCGGGAATTAACCTTCCAAATATCTTTCAAATGTTGATATTATCCCTGCCTCAACTACCTTCTCTGGCAGTTCATTGCATTTACCCAACACCCTTTGTGTGAAAACGTTGCCCCTCGGGTTCCTATTAAATCTTTCCTGTGTCACCTGAAACCTATGTCCTCTGGTTCTCGGTTCCCCTTCTCGGGGAAATAGACTACCTGGTGCATCTAACTAATCTATTCCTCTCATGACCTCAACAAGGTTACCCCACAGCCTCCTGCACTCTTTGGGGATACAGCGTGGAAACAGACCTTTCGGCCCACCGAGTCCAGGTCGACCATTCTTGCTATTGAGGGAGAAGGACATTCTTGCTATTGAGGGAGTGCAGCGTAGGTTCACCAGGTTAATTCCCGGGATGGCGGGACTGTCATATGCTGAGAGAATGGAGCGGCTGGGTTTGTACACTCTGGTTTAGAAGGATGAGAGGGTATCTCATTGAAACATGTAAGATTATTAAGGGTTTGGACACGCTAGAGGCAGGAAACATGTTCCCGATGTTGGGGGAGTCCAGAACCAGGGGCCACAGTTTAAGAATAAGGGGTAAGCCATTTAGAACGGAGACGAGGAAACACTTTTTCTCACAGAGAGTTGTGAGTCTGTGGAATTCTCTGCCTCAGAGGGCGGTGGAGGCCGGTGCTCTGGATACTTTCAAGAGAGAGCTAGATAGGGCTCTTAAAGATAGCGGAGTCAGGGGATATGGGGAGAAGGCAGGAACGGGGTACTGATTGGGGATGATCAGCCATGATCACATTGAATGGCGGTGCTGGCTCGAAGGGCCGAATGTCCTACTCCTGCACCTATTGTCTATTGACCCTGTACACCCTGTGCTCTATGAATCTATCTGATAACCGAGTGAAATGCACATAATACTCTACGATCACCCTGTACACTAGCTACATTCCGATGACATGCAGGTTTGTAGGCTAATCAACCCCTCTGTAAATTGCCCCTAATGTGCAGGGAGTGGATGAGAAAGTGGAATAACATAGAACTAGTGTGTACGGGCGGCCGCTGGTCAGCGTGGACTGAAGGGGCCTGTTTCAGGGCTGATTCTTTCAATCAATCAATCAATTAGCTCCAGTTACATCCCCCTGGAGAAATGAGTGTCTGGTCTCCAGCAACACGAGTGAAAGGGAATAAAGCATGAAATGTTACTGACGGTGAGGCTGCTTCTCTGTGGAGATGAAGGGCAGATATTCTCTCACTGCCTCTCCATGCCTCTGATGTTTAAGAAGGAACTGCAGATGCTGGAAAAATCGAAGGTAGACAAAAATGCTGGAGAAACTCAGCGGGTGAGGCAGCGTCTATGGAGCGAAGGAATAGGTGACCTTTTGGGTCGAGACTCTTCTTCAGACTGATGTAACAACTCAATTATCTTTAGGGATGTAATGCTGATTCTTCCAAAGAAATACAATCTCATGACCAATATTCTGACAATGAGTGAATGTTAACTTCTACAAGTTTATGGAGGAGAGCAGTAGTTGAATCATAGCCTGATTCAAACATAGACACATAGACAATAGGTGCAGGTGTAGACCATTCGGCCCTTCGAGCCAGCACCGCCATTCATTGTGATCATGGCTGATCATCCACAATCAGTAACCCGTGCCTGCCTTCTCCCCATGTGCCTTCATTCTGCTAGCCAAAAGAGCTCTATCTAAAGCCCCTGTCCCACGATGCGAGTTCACCCAAGAGCTCTCCTGAGTTAAAAAGAAAAATCAAACTCGTGGTACTTCATCACGAGTATTTTTTTACTCTTGGAAATTTTTCACACTGTTGAAAAACTTTGTGAGTTTCCGCGTTTCCCGAGTACCTGCCGTTAGTGTTACGAGCCGCTACGAGACATCCACGAGCTCCGACGTACCCGCTACGTACATTCTACGTACTTACCACGAGTTTGATTTATTTATTTTTACTCGGGAGAGCTTTTGGGCAAACTCGCATTGTGGGACTGGGTCTTAACTCTATTTTAAATTCATCCAGTGAATTGGCCTCCGCTGACTACAGGAGTAGTCTGAAGAAGGGTCTTGACCAGAAACGTCACCTATTCCTTCGCTCCATAGATGCTGCCTCACCCGCTGAGTTTCTCCCGCATTTTTGTCTACCTTCCATGTCTCTGATGCTCTCGACACCAGAAACCCTTTGATACAGGAGAGCGGAGTCGTGAACCCACTTCAAGTGACGTTGGGCAAAGAGTGATAGCTGGAGACATTCTTTCGTTGAAGGCGCTTATTTTAAAACTATGGTTCTTTGTTGCTGAAGTCAAGTCACTTGGTCCAGGTGTGTTTCTGCGACTTATGATCTGTACAAACACTTGTTGTGTCATTTTTATTTTACCCAAAATATGACAGGTTTGGTAAGAAGGAAGGTTGGAGATTTTAATGAAACAGATGTATATTTTTTGGTTGTAATATATGTGCAAAGTTTATATGTAAAATCATATACAAGTATAAAGTATTTGAAAATGCAGACTGCACGGATCTCAATGTTCTTTGCAAAAGATATGTTTAAATTAAACAGAGTCATGTTATTGAAACAGACAGGAAAGAAAATTTCCTTCTAAACTCCAGAGTGTACAAGCCCAGCCGCTCCATTCTCTCAGCATTTGACAGTCCCGCCATCCCGGGAATTAACCTTGTAAACCTACGCTGCACTCCCTCAATAGCAAGAATGTACTTCCTCAAATTAGGGGACCAAAACTGGACACAATACTCCAGGTATGGTCTCACTAGGGCTCTGTACAACTGCAGAAGGACCTTTTTGCTCCTATACTCAGCTCCTCTTGTTATAAAGGCCAACATGCCATTCGCTTTCTTCACTGACTGCTGTACCTGCATGCTTACTTTCATAGGCTGATGTACAAGAACCCCCAGATCCCGTTGTACTTCCCCTTTTCCCAACTTGACGCCATTTAGATAGTAATCTGCCTTCCTGTTTTTGCTACCAAAGTGGATAACCTCATATTTATCCGCATTAAACTTCATCTGCCATGCATCTGCCCACTCCCCCAACCTATCCAAGTCACCCTGCATTCTCATAGCATCCTCCTCACAGTTCACACTGCCACCCAGCTTTGTGTCAACTGCAAATTTGCTAATGTTACTTTGAATCCCTTCATCCAAATATACATCCAAATCATTGATGTATATTGTAAATAGCTGCGGTCCCAGCATCGAGCCTTGCGGTACCCCACTAGCCACTGCCTGCCATTCTGAATGGGACCCGTTAATCCCCACTCTTTGTTTGCCAACCACTTCTCTAACCATCTTATCTACCTGTGACTCCACCTTCAAGGAACCATGCACCTGTACTCCTAGATCCCTCTGCTCTACAACACTACCCAGAGGCCTACCATTCACTGTGTAGATCCTGCCCTTGTTAGACGTCCCAAAATACAACACCTCACACTTCCCTGTATTGAATTACAGTTCATTCATCACATTTCTATCCATAGAAGGCCGGCACGGTGGCGTAGCGGTAGAGTTGCTGCCTCACAGCACCAAAGACGCAGGTTCCATTCTGACTACGAGTGCTGTCTGTATGGAGTTTGTACCTTCTTCCCGTGACCGCATGAGATTTCCCTGGGATCTCTACTTTCCTCCCACCCTCCAAAGACGTACAGGTTTGTAGGTTAATTGGCTTCGGTAAAAAATGTAAATTGTCCCCAGTGTGTGTGGGATAGTGTTAATGCGCAGGGATCACTGGTCGGTGCTGACTCGGTGGGCCGAAGGGCCTGTTTCCACCCTGTATCTCTAAACTAAACTAAAGAAGTTGAATGTAGACAAAAATGCTGGAGGAACTCAGCGGGTGAGGCAGCATCTATGGAGAGAAGGAATAGGTGATGTTTCGGGTCGAGACCCGAAACGTCGCCTATTCCTTCTCTCCATAGATGCTGCCTTCTCTCCATAGATGCTGCCTCACCCGCTGAGTTCCTCCAGCATTTTTGCCTACCTTCAATTGTTCCAGCATCTGCAGTTCTCTCTTAAAGAAGTTTAATGTTTCTTTTGACAATTTGCTCTGTTTCGCTACACTTGCATCGAGCTGCATGTAAAATGGTTAGCCCAGACCAATCATCATTAGTGGAGTCCCATCAGGGTTTATTTCATGAAGACGTCAATAATACATCAGGGAGTTAAATGGCACGGACATTAAATATAGATGCAAGAGGCACTTTGCATGATTAACCTTCAGCCTTCCAGCGCAGAACACACACACACGAGCTCCATCCATTATGTGTTCCAGCATGGTGCTCGATACAAGGCACCAGGACAGGTATATGGGGAGGTCACATTTAGAGGGATATGAGCCATGTGTGGGCAGGTCAAGAGCCAAGAGTCAAGAGAGTTTTATTGTCATGTGTCCCAGATAGGACAATTAAATTCTTGCTTGCTGCAGCACAACAGAATATGTAAACATCATACAGAACGAGAGTTTGAATTGAATTGAATTTCCTTTATTGTCATTCAAACAAGTTTGAACGAAATTTCGTACCACGCATTCATGACAGAAAAAAGCAACAAAACACACAATGAACACAGCTTAACACAAACATCCATCATAGTGAATCTCCTGGCACCTCCTCACTGTGATGGAAGGCAAAAAGTCTTATCTCTTCCTTGCTTGTTCTCCTGTTGCGTCGAGGCGATCGAGGCTCTCGATGTTGAAGCCCCCGCCGGGCGATGGTAGATCCGCTAATGGGCCGATTCAAACTCCGCGATTCGGGGCGGACGAAGCTGCCGTTGCGGGAGCTCCCGACAATCGGTCACCAACCAGGGACCTGCGAGCTCCCAATGTTACCGTCCACAGGACCCGCGGCCGAAGCCTCCGAAGCTCCGAAGTCGGGCCGCAGCCACAGCGCCACCGCAGCCTCCGAAGTCGGCCAGCTCCGCGATGGTGAGTCCACAGGCTCTTCCACTGGAGCCCCCAAGGTTGATTCCAGTTGGAGGCCGCCAGTTCCACGGTATTAGCCCTCAGCGCAGACGGAGACGGAGTTACGACAAGGAAAAGGTCGCTTCCCCGTTGAAGGTAGAGGTTTAAAAAAAGTTTCCTCCACCCCCCACACATACACAACTAAAGGTAAACTAAAACATACATCTAACAAGACAAAAGGAAAACACAAAAAGGAAAGACAGGCGGACTGCAGGCGAGCCACAGCTGCTTGGGACAAAAGTTCAGTGTGTCTATATACCACAGACCATATAATGTACACAATAAATAAACAGATAAAGTGCAATAGACTGTTATTGTTCAGAGCTTGCTTGACGTCATGTTTAACAGCCTAATGGCTGTGGGGAAGTAGCTGTTCTTGAACCTGGTGGAACCTGACTCGTTTTTCAATTCAGTTTCGCCATTCCAATAGTGAAAGGCTTGGATAGAGTGGATATGGGGAGGATGTTTCCACTAAAGTGGGAGAGTCTAGGACTAGAGGTCACAGCCTCAGAATTAAAGGATGTTCCTTCAGGAAGGAGATGAGGAGGAATTTATTTTGGTGGTGAATCTGTGGAATTCTTTGCCACAAACGGCTGTGGAGGCCGTCAATGGATATCTTTAAGGCAGAGATAGATAGATTCTTGATCAGTACGGGTGTCAGGGGTTACGGAGAGAAGGCAGGAGAATGGGGTTAGGAGGAGAGACAGATCAGCCATGATTGATTGGCAGAGTCGACTTGATGGGCCGAATGGCCTAATTCTACCCCTATCACATGCCCTTATGAGTTTATTTTATTTTCACGTGTACCGAGGTACAGTGAAATGCTTTTTGTTAGAAACATTGAACCATAGAAAATAGGTGCAGGAGTAGGCCATTCAGTCCTTCGAGCCAGCACCGCCATCCAATATGATCATGGCTGATCATCCAAAATCAGTACCCCGTTCCTGCCTTCTCCCGATATCCCTTGATTCCATTAGCCCTAAGAACTAAATCTAACTCTCTCTTGAAAAATCCTGTTGCATGCTAACCAGTCAGTGGAAAGACAAAATATGATTACAATCGAGCCATTTACAGTGTACAGATACATGATAAGGGAATAATGTTTAAAGACAGTCAGACAGGCACATGGGCAGGATACGTCTAATGTGGGCAGATGGGACAAGCATTTAAAACACTTGGATAGGTACAAGGAGAGTTTGGTTCAGTTTATTGTCACGTGTACCAAGGTACAGTGAAATGCTTTTTACTGCGTGCTAACCAGTCAGCAGAAAGACAACACATGATTACAATCGAACCGTACAAAGTTTACAGATACAGGATAAAGGGAATAATGTTTAGTACAAGATAAAGTCCAGAAAAGTCCGGTTAAAGATAGCCTGACTGTCTCCAATGAGGTAGATAGTAGTTCAGGACCGCTCTCTAGTTGTGGTAGGATGATTCAGTTGCCTGATAACAGCTGGGAAGAAACTGTCCCTGAATCTGGAGGTGTGCGTTTACACACTTCTGTACCTTTTGCCTGATGGGAGAGGGGAGAAGAGGGAGTGGTCAGGGTGAGACTCATCCTTGATGATGCTGCTGGCCTTGCCGAGGCAGCGTGAGGTGTAGATGGAGTCAATGGAAGGGAGGTTGGTTTGTGTGATGGTCTGGGCTGCGTCCATAACTCTCCGCTATTTTATGTGGTCTTGGTTGGAGCTGTTCCCAAACCATCTTGGTTTATGATGAGACAGGTTTAGAGAGATGTTAGTCAAATGCAGGCAGGTGGGACTAGTGTAGATGGGACATGTTGGGTCACTGTGGGCAACTTGGGCCGAAGGGCCTGTTTCCATGCTGTATAACTCAATCATTCTGACTGTGTCTCTGTGTCTCTGTGACTCTGTATCTGTGTCTCTGTGACTCTGTATCTGTGTCTCTGTGTCTCTGTGTCTCTGTGTCTGTGTCTCTGTGTCTCTGTGTCTCTGTGTCTCTGTGTCTCTGTGTCTCTGTGTCTCTGTGACTCTGTGTCTCTGTGACTGTGTCTCTATTGAAGGAACAGCAGATTACAGGTTGTTAATCCTATTTGGAAATAATACCACTGTCATTAACGTCATTAAGTCATTATTGCCACATAACTGAGATTTGTTTAAAGGGTTAAGATGAGAGGGGCAAAGTTTAAAGGAGATGTGCGGGGCAATTTTATCACACAGAGGGTGGTGGGTGCCTGGAAGGCGCTGCCAGGGGTGGTGGTGGAGGCAGATACGATCGTGGTGTTTAAGAGGGTTTTAGACAGGAACATGGAATATGCAGGGAATGGAGGGATACGGATCACGTGCAGGCAGAGGAGTTGAGTCTGAAGAAGTATCTCGACCCGAAACGTCACCCATTCCTTCTCTCCACAGATGCTGCCTGACCCGCCGAGTTACTCCAGCACTCTGTGAAACGTCACCTATCCATGTTCTCCACAGATGCTGCCTGACCCGCTGAGTTACTCCAGCACTCTGTGAAACGTCACCTATCCATGTTCTCCACAGATGCTGCCTGACCCGCTGAGTTACTCCAGCACTCTGTGAAACGTCACCTATCCATGTTCTCCACAGATGCTGCCTGACCCGCTGAGTTACTCCAGCACTCTGTGAAACGTCACCTATCCATGTTCTCCACAGATGCTGCCTGACCCGCTGAGTTACTCCAGCTCTCTGTGTCCTTTTGTGTAAATACATAGATGTTCATTCCTGATCACGGCATCAGTGTGAAGGGCCCAGGTGAGGCTTCTGGCGATGTGGACACCTATGTTCATTAGTGATAGGAGCAGATTCAGGTCATTCGGCCCATCAAGTCTACTCCACCATTCAATCATGGCTGATCTATCTCTCCCTCCTAACCCCATTCTCCTGCCTTCTCCCCATAACCCCTGACACCCGTACTAATCAAGACTCTATCTATTTCTGCCTTAAAAATATCCATTGACTTGGCCTCCACAGTCTTCTATGGCAAAGAATTCCACAGATTCTCCACCCTCTGACTGAAGAAATTCCTCCTTATCTCCTTCCTAAAAGAACGTCCTTTAATTCTGAGGCTAGTGGAAACATCCTCTCCACATCCACTCTGTCCAAGCCTTTCACTATTCTGTAAGTTTCAAAGAGGTCCCCCCTCATTCATTGGAGAAGAAGCTTTCCACACATCTCTGCGGCAGCTCTGTGGATAAAGACATGTTTGTGTTTCTCAACTGGAGTTGAGCTCAAGGTAGGACATCGACCAAGTGAACCAGGGGCCAGCTGGGTTTGGGGGGCCCTTGGGAGAGGAGAGGAGACCGGGATCTGGCTGGACCCTTGGGGTCAGCTGCGGGAACATACAGTAGGTGTCCGGGCGAGGAGAGAGACATGGCATCCAAGGAAGGCGATGGCTGGCGTTGGAGTTGAGTTTATTGTCACGTGTACCGAGGTACTGTGAAAAGCTTTTGTTGCGTGCTAACCAGTCAGCGGAAAGACAATACATGATTGGAATGAGAGAATGTTTCCACTAGTGGGAGAGTCTAGGACCAGAGGTCACAGCCTCATAGGAATTAAAGGATGTTCTTTTAGGACGGAGATGAGGAGGGATTTCTTTAGTCAGAGGGTGGTGAATCTGTGGAAATCTTTGCCACAGAAGGCTGTGGAGGCCAAGTGAATGGATATTTTTAAGGCAGAGATTGATAGATTCTTGGGTAGACAAAAGTGCTGGAGAAACTCAGCGGGTGCAGCAGCATCTATGGAGCGAAGGAAATAGGCAACGTTTCGGGCCAAAACCCTTCTTCAGACTGTTTCGGGTTTCGACCCGAAACGTTGCCTATTTCCTTCGCTCCATAGATGCTGCCTCACCCGCTGAGTTTCTCCAGCACTTTAGTCAACCTTCGATTTTCCAGCATCTGCAGTTCCTTCTTAAACAAATAGTTAGATTCTTGATTAGTACAGGTCAGGGTTTATGGGGAGAATAGATAGATCAGCCATGATTGAATGGGGGAGTTGACTTGATGGGCCGAATGGCCTAATTCTACTCCTATCGCTAATGATGTAATGATTTGGTCCTGACCTCCCATCGACCTCATTGAAGATCTCTGGACTGTCTTCTGTAGGACTTTACTGGACTTTATCTTGCATTATTTTTTAGTTTAGTTTATTGTCACGTGTACTGAGGTATAGTGAAAAGCTTCTGTTACGTGCCAACTAGTCAGTGGAAAGACAATACATGATTACAATCAAACCGTCCACAGTGTACAGATACAGGATAAAGTATTGTGTGCAGTTTTGGTCTCCAGATTTGAAGAAGGACATTCTTGATGGACCAAATGACCTTATTCTGCTATCATTTATGACCTCATGGTTACATTCGAACCGTCCACTGTGTAACAGATACATGATAAAGGGCATAAGGGGTATGCAGAGCTATGGGAGAAAATAATTTGTACATGTGACAATAAACCATTGAACCATTGAAGCTGTGGTGAGGCTCCTTTTCTGCAGGGAAAATAAGACATTGGTGATGAATCTCATTTAGACAATAGACAATAGGTGCAGGAGTAGGCCATTCAGCCCTTTGAGCCAGTACCCCCGTTCCTGCCTTCTCCCCATATCCCCTGACTCCGCTATCTTTAAGAGCCCTATCTAGCTCTCCCTTAAAAGCATCTAGTGAACCTGCCTCCACCGCCCTCTGAGGCAGAGAATTCCACAGACTCACCACTCTCTGTGAGAAAAAGTGTTTCCTCGTCTCCGTTCTAAATGGCTTACCCCTTATTCTTAAACTGTGGCCCCTGGTTCTGGACTCCCCCAACAACGGGAACATGTTTCCTGCCTCTAGCGTGTCCAAACCCTTAATAATCTTATATGTTTCAATGAGATCTCCTCTCATCCTTCTAAACTCCAGAGTGTACAAGCCCAGCCACTCCATTCTCTCAGCATATGACAGTCCCCGCCATCCCGGGAATTAACCTTGTAAAACCTACTCTGCACTCCCCCAATAGCAAGAATGTCCTTCCTCAAATTAGGGGACCAAAACTGTACAGAATACTCCAGGTGTGGTCTCACTAGGGCCCTGTACAACTGTACAACTGCAGAAGGGCCTCTTTGCTCCTATATTCGATTCCTCTTGTTATAAAGGCCAACATGCCATTCGCTTTCTTCACTGCCTGCTGTACCTGCATGCTTACTTTCATAGACTGATGTACAAGGACCCCAGATCCCGTTGTACTTCCCGTTTTCCCAACTTGACGCCATTTAGATAGTAATCTGCCTTCCTGTTTTTGCTACCAAAGTGGATAACCTCACATTTACCTACATTAAACTGCATCTGCCATGCATCTGCCCACTCCCCCAACCTGTCAGGGAAAATAAGACATTGGTGATGAATCTCATTTCTCGGCCACAGGCAGACCATGGCCATCCTTGGAGAGCGGACGCGTTCAGTGTAACACTGATCAGTAGATCATCACGCAGTGTTCCAAATTGTCGTCACGAATTCCCGACATCACAAGCTCAAGAGCAAAGGACATTTACACAACGGCCATTATTCTGCCAACGTGTGTCAAACACCTTTAAAAGTCAAGTGCGGAGAGGGGGTGTACTAAGTGGGGATGAGATCACATTGTACATGAGCACAATCAAGCTGCAAGCAAGTATAACAGGTAGAACCAGAGAGAGAAATACCAGGGTGTAGGATATAGAGTTATAGTTACAGCGCTGTTACACTGCAGTCTGCACTCTAGGATTTTCTCTTTGGTCTACCTGCTGTGCCTATTGAATGGCGGTGCTGGCTCGAAGGGCCGAATGGCCTACTCCTGCACCTATTGTCTATTGTCTATTGTACTAATTTCGTTTGGATTAGTTTAGAGATACAGCGCAGAAACAGGCCCTTCGGCCCATCGAGTCCGCTTCGACCATCGATCACCCGTTCACACTAGTTCTATGTTATCCTACTTTCTCATCCACTTTATCATAGTCTTAGAATTAAATGACGTTTTTTTAAGAAGGAGATGAGGAGGAATTTATTTCATCAGAGGGCGGTGAATCTGTGGAATTCATTGCCACAGACGGCTGTGGAGACCACAAGTCAGTGGATATTTTTAAGGCAGAGATAGATAGATTCCTGATTAGTGCGGGTGTCAGGGGTTATGGGGAGAAGGCAGGAGAGTGGGGTTAGGAGGGAGAGATAGATCAGCCATGATTGAATGGCGGAGTAGACTTGACCAAGGCAAATTCATTGGCCAATAAACTTATTCATTCATTCCTGGGCCGAATGGCCTAATTCTACTCCTATCACTTATGCCCTTAAGACTCATGTATTGTCTTCCCGCTGACTGGTTAGTACACAACAAAAGCTTTTCACTGTACCTCGGTACACGTGACAATAAACAAAACTAAACTAAACCAGTATAACTAAAGCCCCTGTCCCACTTTTTTACGTGACTACAGGCGACTAGGCTGTCGCCATATGGTCGCCGGGGTGTCGCCTGTGCGGTCGTGAGTCGTCTCCTCAGTCGCCCAAAGAGTTGTATCTTTTTTCTGGTTGCCGCTGGATTTTGAAATGTTCAAAACGTTTCGGCGACCGTCGGCGACAGTCGGCGCCCATGGGCTTGACGCCAACGATCGTAGCCTAACGTAGGTGCTGTCACCAGGATGACGTTGGTTGTCGCCGGGATGCCGTAGGTTGTCACCGGTGCTGACTTCGGTGAATTCCATCGGCGACTACCTACGTCAACCTACGTCAACCGGCGACAGGCACCGGCGACTGAATTGTCGGACCTTGTCGTAGCTTGTGGTTGCAGATGGATGTCCTAATGGGTCGCTGGTTGTCGGTAGCTTGGTGGTAGGTTGACGTAGACATTGTCGTAGAGGGGGTCCAGTCACTGGTTTTTCGGCGACCTGCTACGAAAATTGCCTAAGTGGGACAGGCCTATAAAGCTCAAAATGCTTCTGCTTTGGGAACGAAGGGTTAAGTCTCTGCTCTCCCCCCCCCCCCCCCCCCCCCGTGGTTCCTCTCACGGTTCCTCTCCTCCTCTCACGTTAGACCGGTTGGCCCAGACTTTTCTTGTTGGCCAATGCTCGCTAATGGTGGCCTCTCTCCTCCCTCTTTGCCACCGTTCGTAGACACCAGTGGTACAGCGTCTGGAACTCACTGCCACCTTCACACAACATTCATCTTGGAGAAACAGCCACAATATCTTGACCAAGCCCCCACATCTTTAAAAGAGCCATTGGCCAGAGCTTTCAATGCGGTCAAATGGTCTTCAATCTTCTTAACATGCCATCTGGTGGATCTGGTGACCACTCACGCTGTCTGGCCGCTGTAACCTGAGCAATTGCCCAAGGTTCTCCCAGTGCGGAACGCCTCAAAGAACATGGAGAAGTCGGGCAGGTTGTGGATATTGAGGATAGATTGGGTTTGGAGGGATATGGGCCAAACACATGGTAGGCCCGGACTAGTGTAGATGGGACATGTTGGTCGGTGTGGGCAAGTTGGGCCCAAGGGCTTCTTTCCACAATGTACAACTGTGACCTTGTGACCCTGTGACCCTGTGACTCTGTGACCCTGTGACTATGACCCTGTGACTCTGTGACCCTGTGTCTATGAACCTGTGACCCTGTGACTATGACACTATGACCCTGTAACCCTGTGACTGTGACTATGACCCTGTGACCCTGTGACCCTGTGACTGTGACTATGACCCTGTGACCCTGTGACTCTGTGACTGTGACTATGACCCTGTGTCTATGACCCTGTGACCCTGTGACTATGACCCTGTGACCCTGTCACTGTGACTATGACCCTGCGACCCTGTCACTCTGAGACCCTGTTTCTATGAACCTGTGACACTGTGACTATGACACTATGACCCTGTAACCCTGTGACTATGACCCTGTAACCCTGTGACTATGACCCTGTGACCTTGTGCCTGTGACCCTGTGACTATGACCCTGTGACCCGGTGACCCTGTGACTATGACCCTGTGACTGTATGACCCTGTGACTATGGTTCATTGACTATGACTCTCATCTCTATGACCCGATGACTCTAAGACACTAAGTAGCCACTAAATACTTGGGCAGCCAACAACCCACAATGGCAAGAAAATGGACTTTACCTTTTCAGATAATCCCCCCCCCACCACTTCGCATCCACCCGGTCCCTCCCGCTCCCTCACCGTCTCTGCACACTCTTCTATCACTCTGCTTCATCACCAGTCTTTAAGGGGCGGCACGGTGGAGCAGCGGTAGAGTTGCTGCCTCACAGGGCCAGAGACCCGGGTTCCATCCCGACTACCGGTGCTGTCTGTCTGTATGGAGTTTGTACGTTCTCCCCGTGACCATGTGGGTTTTCTCCGGGTGCTCCGGTTTCCTCCCACACTCCAAAGACAGATACAGGTTTGTAAGTTAATTGGCTTCAGTAAATTGTCCCTAGAGTGTAAGATAGAACTAGTGTACGGGGTGATCGCTGGTCGGCGCGGACTCGGTCGGCTGAAGGGCTTGTGTCCACCCAGTACCTCTAATCTAAACTAAACTAATCAGAGACCCACACCAGCCTGGCTATGGTCTCATTCACTGCTACCGTAGGGAAGAAGGTACAGGAGTCTGAAAACCATGACCTCCTGGTTCAAGAACAGCTTCAACGCAAGGCTCTTGAACGCTGCACAACACTAACCACAACTATGTGCTTAAGAAGGAACTGCAGATGCTGGTAAATCGAAGGTAGACAAAAGTGCTGGAGAAACTCAGCGGGTGCAGCAGCATCATAGATGCTGAGTTTCTCCAGCACTTTTGTCTACCATTAACCACAACCATGATCTATGGACTGTCTTAGGTTGCACTAAGGACTTTGGTGGGGGGGGGGGTTTGCAATGATATTGGGGTTATTTAAATTATTCCATTTTCTATTATATATTATCTAAGCGTATTCTCTTTACCAGCCTGCATATGAAGACCACACTAGTTCTATGTTATCCCACTTTCTCATCCACTCCCTACACACTAGGGGGCAATTTACAGAGGGGCCGATTAACCTACAAACTCGCACGTCTTTGGAGTGTGGGAGGAAACCGGAGCACCCGGAGAAAACCCACGCAGGTCAGAGGGAGTGACTGGGGTGTGACTGGTCCTTGATGATGCTGCTGGCCTTGCCGAGGGAGCGTGAGGTGCAGATGGAGTGGATGGAGGGGAGGTTGGTTTGTGTGATGTCATCAACATTTTCAGTTTTTAGTTCACATTCCCAACATCCACGACAAATTTCCTTTTGGTTTGGATTCACTCACCTTCGAAGAACAACCTGGTTTCATATTTATTCTAGCAAATGAAAGATAAATTCCACAGGTCTGAATCCCAAACCGTGAATCACTTTAACAACTTGAGACCTTTATTCCTCCGATTAGTCTCCCAACCATAAATCAATCCTTAATGAATATTAAACCATCACCCCCAATCCCAGAAGCATTAATTTAGCCAATAACCTTTGGCGAGGCAGTTTATCAGATGCAATATATCTGCCGCTGCAATATAATTTCATATATAGTCGATTTCCTTTACGTAGTCTACCAGTTACAGCCTCATAAACATCCCAATAGACAGTAGACAATAGGTGCAGGAGTAGGCCATTCGGCCCTTCGAGCCAGTACCGCCATTCAATGTGATCATGGCTGATCATCCCCAATCAGTACCCCATTCCTGCCTTCTCCCCATATCCCTTGACTCCACTATCTTTAAGAGCCCTATCTAGCTCTCTCTTGAAAGTATCCAGAGAACCTGCCTCCACCGCCCTCTGAGGCAGAGATTTCCACAAACTCACAACTCTCTGTGAGAAGAAGTGTTTCCTTGTCTCCGTTCTAAATGGCTTACCCCTTATTCTTAAACTGTGGCCCCTGGTTCTGGACTCCCCCAACATCGGGAACATGTTTCCTGCCTCTAGCGTGTCCAAACCCTTAATAATCTTATATGTTTCAATAAGATACCCTCTCATCCTTCTAAACTCCAGAGTGTACAAGCCCAGCCGCTCCATTCTCTCAGCATGTGACAGTCCCGCCATCCCGGGAATTAACCTTGTAAACCTACGCTGCACTCCCTCAATAGCAAGACTCCAGTAAAAGACATCCTTTATCTCCTGCCACTTGATCACGATCCAAATATTATAATTTTATAATGTATATATTTGCAATCACAACCATTTATTCAGATTCAGAATATGCAAATTGAATGACATTTCTGTTCCAGTTGAATTGAAACAGGCCATTAGCATCAGTGAGGGCATCCAGTTTTAATTTCTTATTTCAGAAGAAATGATTTTATTATCCATTTTCTCCATTTATCTCCCTTGAGAATAGAAATGGGTAAATTCATTAAGTTTGCCTTTGTGTGTCTTGCCACGATAACTAGTTTATAAGACTGCTGACTCGAAAGATGTGAGCACGTAAAATAACAGATTATATCTGAACACAGAAATCTCTGCTCAGACTCCACAGAGTGTTACAGCATGGAAACAGGCCCTTTGGCCCAAGTTGCCCACAACATGTCCCAGATTGTGGACTTTGGAAGGGGTAGGATGGGGACACACAGTCCCGTTTATATCAACAGGTCGATGGTGGAAAGGGTCAAGAGCTTCAAATTCCTGGGCGTGCACATCTCTGAAGATCTCTCCTGGTCCCAGAACACTGATGCAATCATAAAGAAAGCACATCAGCGCCTCTACTTCCTGAGAAGATTACGGAGAGTCGGTATGTCAAGGAGGACTCTCTCGAACTTCTACAGATGCACAGTAGAGAGCATGCTGACCGGTTGCATCGTGGCTTGGTTCGGCAACTTGAGCGCCCAGGAGCGGAAATGAATGCAGAAAGTTGTGACCACTGCCCAGTCCATCATCGGCTCTGACCTCCCTACCATCGAGGGGATCTATCGCAGTCTCTGCCTCAAAAAGGCTGGCAGTATCATCAAGGACCACACCATCCTGGCCACACACTCATCACCCCGCTACCTTCAGGTAGAAGGTACAGTAGCCTGAAGACTGCAACGACCAGGTTCAGGAATAGCTACTTCCCCACAGCCATCAGGCTATTAAACTCAACTCAAACAAAACTCTGAACATTAATAGACCATTTTCTGTTTATTTTGCACTTTATCAGTTTATTTATTCATGTGTGTTTATATTTATATAATGGTATATGGACACACTGATCTGTTTTGTAGTCAATGCCTACTATGATCTGTTGTTGCTGAAGCAAAGCAAGAATTTCATTGTCCTATCTGGGACACATGACAATAAACTCTCTTGAATCTTGTATCTTGAATGTACACTAGTCCCACCTGCCTGCGTTTGGCCCATATCCCTCCAAACTTCTGCTATCCATGTAGATATTTAATTTTAGTTTTAGTTTGAGAGATACAGCGCTGAAACAGGCCCTTCGGCCCACTGTTCCGTGCCGACCGGCGATCCCCTCACATTAACACTATCCAACACCCACTAGGAACAATTTTTACATTTACCAAGCCAATTAACCTACAAACCTGCACGTCTTTGGATTGTGGGAGGAAACCGAAGACCTCGGAGAAACCCACGCAGGTCACGGGGAGAACGTGCAAACTCCGTACAGACAGCACCCGTGGTCGGGATGGAACCCGGGTCTCTGCTGCTGCATTCTCTGTAAGGCAGCAACTCTACCGCTGCGCCCACCGTGACCTGTCTAACTGTTTCTAACTTTTGTGATAGTCCCAGCCTCAACTACCTCCTCTGGCAGCTTATTCCATACACCCACCACCCTCTGTGGGAAAAAGGTTACCCCTCAGATTCCCATTAAATCTTTCCCATCCTCACCCTAAACCTCTGTCTTTTGGTTCTTGATCCCTTACTCTGGGCAAACGACTGTGGACCCGATCTATTCCCCTCATGATTTTGTACACCTCTATAAGATCACCCCTCATCCTCCTGCGCTCCAAGGAATAGAGACCCAGCCTACTCAACCTCTCCCTATAGCTCAGGCCCTCTAGTCCTGGCAACATCCTCGTAAATCTTCTCTGAACCCTTTCAAGCTTGACAATATATTTCCTATAACATGGTGCCCACACCAACGTCTTATACAACTGCGCAGGAGGATGAGGGGGTGATCTTATAGAGGTGTATAAATCATGAGGGGAATAGATCGGGTGGTCTCTTGCCCAGAGTAGGGGAATCGAAGAAAGGTCTCAGCCTGAAATGTCACCTATTCCTTTTTCCCGAGATGCTATCTGACCTGCTGAGTGACTGTAGCTGGTGGAATCGAGGACCAGAGGACATTGGGTCAAGGTGAAGGGGGGGGGAAAGATTTAATAGGAACCTGAGGGGCAACTTTTTCACACAGAGGGTGGTGGGTGTATGGAACAAGCTGCCAGAGGAGGTAGTTGAGGCAGGGACTATCCCAACGTTTAAGAAACAGTTAGACAGGTACATGGATAGGACAGGTTTAGAGGGATATGGGCCAAGCGCAGGCAAGTGGGACTAATGTAGCTGGGACATGTTGGTCGGCATGGGCAAGTTGGGCCGAAGGGCCTGTTTTCCACACTGTGTGACTCTATGACTCTGAATGACTATCGCTCTTCATTGAGAGGACTGGTGCAGGATTACAGAGACCAGCATGGATTCCAAATGTGCCATCTGTCATTGGCTTGCGAGTGCATTAAATCACATCAACTCAAGTCACCTGGAAATCAGCTGTGGGCTATTTAATTTGCCAAGACGTTACATGACCTCTTCATCTTTTATCTTCAATGCTATCTTTAACAAAGCCAACTATCGCATGTATATTTTCCCAACGGCCTTCCCGAAATTACCTGGCTGCAATCAAAGAGTGTTAAAGAGTTGTTTCTATTCATCTGCAGCTCTGGCAGGTTGCAACACTCCCCGCTGGACATCAGGTTACATAAACACTCGCATCACGTCGCACATTGTAGATTAAAACCAATCTGTCGTACGTCTCCCCACTCCCCCAGCCCCCCTCTCGTCCCTTGACGTCTGTCTCCATCTCCCCCCCCTTACCAACTTGGGAACCACCTGATGCAATCGACTACAGGAGGGGTTCCCAACCTTTCTCATCCCGTTTGCCCCTGGAAACTTTAATCGCGCATAACAATGTTATTTCACTTGTTTATGACAACGGACAATAGACGATAGGTGCAGGAGTAGGCCATTCGGCCCTTCGAGCCAGCACCGCCATTCAATGTGATCATGGCTGATCATCCCAATCAGTACCCCGTTCCTGCCTTCTCCCCATATCCCCTGACTCCGCTATCTTTAAGAGCCCTATCTAGCTCTCTCTTGAAAGTATCCAGAGAACCGGCCTCCACCGCCCTCTGAGGCAGAGAATTCCACAGACTCACAACTCTCTGTGAGAAAAAGTGTTTCCTCGTCTCCGTTCTAAATGGCTTACTCCTTATTCTTAAACTGTGGCCCCTGGTTCCATGCAGACAGCACCCGTAGTCAGGATGGAACCGGGGTCTCTGGCGCTGTGAGGCAGCAACTCTACCGCTGCGCCATCGTGACGCCCTTCTTTTTATTTTTTCTGTACGAGGAAACAAAAAGTCTATTGTCTATTGTCTATTGTACCTGCTTCAACTACTTCCTCTGGATAATCACACTTGAATCACACAAAGGGTTAAATCCACAATGATGGGGCTTGTTGATTGAATGAGGACAGTTAATGGTTCAGGTGATTGCAATGGGGTCAGTCTGATGGACTATCTATTGGAGTTAACTTCCTGTGGATCAGTAGATAACTAGGTGGGTGACTGAGAGACCGAGTGTCAAATCAGAAACTGAATTGGTGAATTGCCGACAGATCAGAAACTGCAAGAAAGGGACAATTATATATTTTACAAACGAGTCATGTTGGAAGAAAAAGAGTCAGCCTGAAGAAGGGTCCCGACCCAAAACGTCACCTATCCATGTTCTCCACAGATGCTGCCTGACCCGCTGAGTTACTCCAGCACTCTGTGAAACGTCACCTATCCATGTTCCCCACAGATGCTGCCTGACCCGCTGAGTTACTCCAGCACTCTGTGAAACATCACCTATCCATGTTCTCCACAGATGCTGCCTGACCCGCTGAGTTACTCCAGCACTCTGTGAAACGTCACCTATCCATGTTCTCCACAGATGCTGCCTGACCCGCTGAGTTACTCCAGCACTCTGTGTCTTCAGTTAGAAGTAAGTACCGGAGGTAACTTTAAGAACTATATATATTTCTGTTCATATAGATACATAGAAAATAGGTGCAGGAGTAGGCCATTCGGCCCTTCGAGCCTGCACCACCATTCAATATGATCATGGCTGATCATCCAACTCAGTATCCCGTACCTGCCTTCTCTCCATACCCCCTGATCCCTTTAGCCACAAGGGCCACATCTAACTCCCTCTTAAATATAGCCAATGAACTGGCGTCAACTACCCTCTGTGGCAGAGCGTTCCAGAGATTCACCACTCTATGTGTGAAAAAGTTTTTCCTCATCTCGGTCTTAAAGGATTTCCCCCTTATCCTTAAGCTGTGACCCCTTGTCCTGGATTTCCCCAACATCGGGAACAATCTTCCTGCATCTAGCCTGTCCAACCCCATAAGAATTTTGTACGTTTCTATAAGATCCCCTCTCAATCTCCTAATTCTAGCGGAGTATAAGCCAAGTCTATCCAGTCTTTCTTCATATGAAAGTCCTGACATCCCAGGAATCAGTCTGGTGAACCTTCTCTGCACTCCCTCTATGGCTATAATGTCTTTCCTCAGATTTGGAGACCAAAACTGTACGCAATACTCCAGGTGTGGTCTCACCAAGACCCTGTACAACTGCAGTAGAACCTCCCTGCTCCTATACTCAAATCCTCTTGCTATGAAGGCCAACATACCATTCGCTTTCTTCACTGCCTGCCGCACCTGCATGCCTACTTTCAATGACTGGTGTACCATGACACCCAGGTCTCGCTGCACCTCCCCATTTCCTAATCGGCCACCATTTAGATAATAGTCTGCCTTCTCGTTTCTGCCACCAAAGTGGATAACCTCACATTTATCCACATTATACTGCATCTGCCAAACATTTGCCCACTCCCCCAGCCTATCCAAGTCACCTTGCAGTCTCCTAGCATCCTCCTCACAGCTAACACTGCCCCCAGCTTAGTGTCATCCGCAAACTTGGAGATGTTGCTTTCAATTCCCTCGTCCAGATCATTAATATAAATTGTAAATAGCTGGGGTCCCAGCACTGAGCCTTGCGGTACCCCACTAGTCACTGCCTGCCATTGTGAAAAGGACCCGTTTACTCCTACTCTTTGTTTCCTGTTTGCCAGCCAGTTCTCTATCCACATCAATACTGAACCCCCAATATCATGTGATTTAAGCTTGTATCCTAATCTCTTATGTGGTACCTTGTCGAAAGCCTTCTGAAAGTCCAGATACAACACATCCACTGGTTCTCCCCTATCCACTCTACTAGTTACATCCTCGAAAAATTCTATAAGATTCGTCAGACACGATTTACCTTTCGTAAATCCATGCTGACTTTGTCCAATGATTTCACCACTTTCCAAATGTGCTGCTATCCCATCTTTAATAACTGACTCTAGCAGTTTCCCCACTACCGATGTAAGACTAACTGGTCTGTAATTCCCCGTTTTCTCTCTCCCTCCCTTCTTAAAAAGTGGGGTTATGTTTGCTACCCTCCAATCCTCAGGAACTACTCCAGAATCTAAAGAATTTTGAAAAATTATCACTAATGCATCCACTATTTCTGGAGCTACTTCCTTAAGTACTCTGGGATGCAGCCTGGTCCTGGTGATTTATCGGCCTTTAATCCATTCAATTTACCCAAGACCACTTCCCGACTAACCTGGATTTCACTCAGTTCCTCCATCTCCTTTGACCCGCGGCCCCCTGCTGTTTCCGGCAGATTATTTATGTCTTCCTTAGTGAAGACGGAACCAAAGTAGTTATTCAATTGGTCCACCATATCCTTGTTCCCCATGATCAATTCACCTGTTTCTGACTGCAAGGGACCTACATTTGTTTTAACTAATCTCTTTCTCTTCACATATCTATAAAAACTTTTGCAGTCAGTTTTTATGTTCCCTGCCAGTTTCCTTTCATAATCTATTTTCCCTTTCCTAATTAAGCCCTTTGTCCTCCTCTGCTGGTCTCTGAATTTCTCCCAGTCCTCTGGTATGCTGCTTTTTCTGGCTAATTTGTACGCAACATCTTTTGCTTTGATACTATCCCTGATTTCCCTTGTTATCCACGGATGCACTACCTTCCCTGATTTATTCTTTTGCCAAACTGGGATGAACATTTTTTGTAGTTCAGAACCGTTGTTTCTGAATTAACAATGTCACTCTCCATCCTAATGAAGAACTCAACCATATTATGGTCACTCTTGCCCAAGGGGGCACGCACAACAAGTCTGCTAACTAACCCTTCCTCATTACTCAATACCCAGTCTAGAATAGCCTGCTCTCTCGTTGGTTCCTCTACATGTTGGTTTAGATAACTATCCCTCATACATTCCAAGAAATCCTCTTCCTCAGCACCCCTGCCAATTTGATTCACCCAATCTATATGTAGATTGAAGTCACCCATTATAACTGTTTTGCCTTTGTTGCACGCATTTCTAATTTCCTGTTTGATGCCATCCCCAACTTCACTACTGCTGCTAGGTGGCCTGTACACAACACCCACCAGCGTTTTCTGCCCCTTAGTATTTCGTAGCTCTACCCATACCGATTCCACATCCTCCAAGCTAATGTCCTTCCTTTCCACTGCGTTAATCTCTTCTCTAACCAGCAACGCTACCCCACCTCCTTTTCCTTTCTCTCTATCCCTCCTGAATATTGAATATCCCTGGATGTTCAGCTCCCAGCCTTGGTCACCCTGGAGCCATGTCTCCGTGATCCCAACTATATCATAATCATTAATTGCTATCTGCACGTTCAACTCATCGACCTTATTACGAATGCTCCTTGCATTGAGACACAAAGCCTTCAGGCTTGTTTTTACAACGCTCTTACCCCTTATACAATTATGTTGGAAAGTGGCTCTTTTTGATTTTTGCCCTGGATTTGTCTGCCTGCCACTTTTACTTTTCACCTTGCTACCTATTGCTTCCGCCCGCATTTTGCACCCCTCTGTTTCTCTGCTCACCCATTTAAGAACCCCACCACCTCATGAGGTGCAATCCAAATTATTTCAGGAACTCCCAATGTGTTTTAATCCAATGAAGTATTATGACGTTGGTTAGGCTGCATTTGGAGTATTGTGTGTAGTTCTGGTCACCCCCATTACAGGAAGGATGTGGGGCCTTTGGTGAGGGGGTGCAGACGAGGTTTACCAGAATGATGCCGGGATTAGGGATCGTTGGCTGTAAGGAGAGGTTGGGCAAACTTGGAATGAGGGTTGGCTCGAGGGACCGGATGGCCTACTCCTGCAACTATTGTCTATTGTCTATAATATGATCGTGGCTAATCATCCAAAATCAGTACCCCGTTCCTGCCTTTCTCCCCATATCCCTTCATTCCATTAGCCCCAAGCGCTAAATCAAACTCTCTCTTGAATACATCCAGTGAATTGGCCTCCACTGCCTTCTGTGGCAGAGAATTCCACAGATTCACAACTCTCCTGGGTGAAAACTATTCTCCTAAGGGGAAGGGTTCCTGCTTTCATTGATTCAGACGTCTCTGTGGGATTTAATTCTGACAAGGCCAGCAAATCCCAGGCAGTTGTGCCGGAGAGTTGCGTGAAACGTTATAATTATGCAAATCCTCCTTCCCCATGCATCTTGGCAAATGTGCAATCCCTAACTAGATGGGTGGTGTTCTCATTCCCGCTACAGCTGTCTCAGGGCTGTACATGAGCAATGGAACAGGAACTGGCTGTACATGAGCTGTCTGCCGTTAGTCTCAGGTCCACGTACAGGTTTATTACCGAGGTACAGTGAAAGGCTTTGTTTTGCATGGTGTCCAAACAGATCAGATATATCATACGTGATAGGAGTACAATAGACAATAGGTGCAGGAGTAGGCCATGCGGCCCTTCGAGCCAGCACCGCCATTCAATGTGATCATGGCTGATCATCCCCAATCAGGGCAGGGCAGTTTACTGTTCTGGATGTCAGATGTGGGAGGTCAAGGAGTCTGATACCCCTCCAGACGTCCACATCTGCGCCAGGTGCGTCGAGATGGGGTTCCTAAGGGACCGTGTTAGGAACCTGGAGCAGCAGCTCGATGACCTCTGTCTGATCAGGGAGAGTGAGGAGGTCATAGAGAGGAGTTATAAAGAGGTGGTCACTCCAAAACCACGGGAGACAGACAAGTGGGTCACGGTTAGGAAGGGGCAAGGGGCAGAGGCAGGGACTAGAGAGTACCCCGGTGGCTGTACACCTTGATAATAAGTACTCCTGTTTGAGTACTGTTGGGGGGGGACAGCCTACCTGGGGGTAGCAACAGCGGCCAGGCCTCTGGTACAGAGACCGGCCCTGTTGCTCAGAGGGGTAAGGAAAAGAAGAGGAGGGCATTAGTAATAGGGGACTCTATAGTTAGGGGGTCAGATAGGCGATTCTGTGGACACAGTCAAGAGACCCGGATGGTAGTGGACCCGGATGGTAGTTTGCCTCCCTGGTGCCAGGGTCTGGGATGTGTCTGAACGTGTCCAAGATATCCTGAAATGGGAGGGAGAGGAGCCCGAGGTCGTGGTACATATAGGTACCAATGACATAGGTTGAAAAAGGGAAGAGGTCCTGAAAGGAGAATTTAGGGAGTTAGGAAGAGAGTTAAGGAAAAGGACCGCAAAGGCAACAATCTCAGGATTACTGCCTGTGCCACGCGACAGTGAGAGTAGGAATGGAGCGAGTGGAGGGTAAATGCGTGGCTGAGGGACTGATGCAGAGGGCAGGGATTCAAATTTCTGGATCATTGGAACCTCTTTTGTGGAAGGTGTGACCTGTACAAAAAGGACGGGTTGCACTTGAACCCGAGGGGGACCGATATCCTGGCGGGGAGATTTGGAAAGGCTACTGGGGAGACTTTAAACTAGAACGGTTGGGGGGAGGGACTCAAATAGAGAAAGCTAGTAGGCAGTGTGTGAGGCAGGAGGCAGAGAAGGGAAGCACTCAGACCCAACAGGTAGGGGGGAAAGAAGAAAAAGATAATAAACAGAGAATAAGAGGTGGTGGGTTTCTTAAATGTGTGAGCAGAGAGACAGAGGGGTGTAAAATGGGGGGCGGAAGCAATAGGTAGCAAGGTGAAAAGTAAAAGTTGCAGGCAGACAAATCCAGGGCAAAAATCAAAAATGGCCATTTTTCAACATAATTGTATAAGGGGTAAGAGTGTTGTAAAAACAAGCCTGAAGGCTTTGTGTCTCAATGCAAGGAGCATTCGTAATAAGGTGGATGAGTTGAATGTGCAGATAGCTATTAATGACTATGATATAGTTGGGATCACGGAGACATGGCTCCAGGGTGACCAAGGCTGGGAGCTGAACACCCACGGATATTCAATATTCAGGAGGGATAAACAGAAAGGAAAACGAGGTGGGGGTTGCGTTGCTGGTTAGAGAGGAGATTAACGCAATAGAAGGAAGGACATTAGCTTGGAGGACGTGGAATCGATATGGGTAGAGCTGCGAAACACTAAGGGGCAGAAAACGCTAGTGGGAGTGGTGTACCGGCCACCTAACAGTAGTAGTGGAGTTGGGGATGGCATCAAACAGGAAATTAGAAATGCGTGCAACAAAGGTAAAACAGTTATAATGGATGACTTCAATCTACATATAGATTGGGTGAATCAAATTGGCAGGGGTGCTGAGGAAGAGGATTTCTTGGAATGTATGCGGGATAGTTTTCTAAATCAACATGTAGAGGAACCAACGACAGAGCAGGCTATTCTAGACTGGGTATTGAGTAATGAGGAAGGGTTAGTTAGCATTCAGTCTGAAGAAGGGTTTCGGCCCGAAACGTTGCCTATGTCCTTCGCTCCATAGATGCTGCCACACACGCTGAGTTTCTCCAGCATTTTTGTGTACCTAAGGGTTAGTTAGCAGTCTTGTTGTGCATGGCCCCATTTGGGCAAGAGTGACCATAATATGGTTGAGTTCTTCATTAGGATGGAGAGTGACATAATTAATTCAGAAACAGGGGTTCTGAACTTAAAGAAAGGTAACTTTGAGGGTATGAGACGTGAATTGGCCAAGATAGACTGGCAATTGATTCTTAAAGGGTTGACGGTGGATATGCAATGGAAGGCACTTAAAGGCTGCTTGGATGAACTACAACAATTGTTCATCCCAATTTGGCAAAAGAATAAATCAGGGAAGGTAGTGCATCCGTGGATAACTAGGGAAATCAGGGATAGTATCAAAACAAAAGATGAAGCATCAAATTAGCCAGAAAAAGCAGCCTACCAGAGGACTGGGAGAAATTCAGAGTCTTGCAGAGGAGGACAAAGGGTTTAATTAGGAAAGGGAAAATAGATTATGAAAGAAAACTGGCAGGGAACATAAAAACTGACTGCAAAAGATTTTATAGATATGTGAAGAGAAAAAGATTAGTTAAAACAAATATAGGTCCCTTGCAGTCAGAAACAGGTGAATTGATCATGGGGAACAAGGACATGGCAGACCAATTGAATAACTACTTTGGTTCTGTCTTCACTAAGGAAGACTTAATTAATCTGCCGGAAATAGCAGGGAACCGGGCGTCAAATGAGATGGAGGAACTGAGTGAAATCCAGGTTAGCCGGGAAGTGGTGTTAGGTAAATTGATTGGATTAAAGGCCGATAAATCCCCAGGGCCAGATAGGTTGCATCCCAGAGTACTTAAGGAAGTAGCCCCAGAAATAGTGGACGCATTAGTGATCATTTTTCAAAACTCTTTAGATTCTGGACTAGTTCCTGAGGATTGGAGGGTAGCTAATGTAACCCCACTTTTTAAAAAGGGAGGGAGAGAGAAAACGGGGAATTACAGACCAGTTAGTCTAACATCGGTAGTGGGGAAACTGCTAGAGTCAGTTATTATAGATGGGATAGCAGCACATTTGGAAAATGGTGAAATCATTGGACAAAGTCAGCATGGATTTATGAAAGGTAAATCATGTCTGACGAATCTTATAGAATTTTTCGAGGATGTAACTAGTAGAGTGGATAAGGGAGAACCAGTGGATGTGTTATATCTGGACTTTCAGAAGGCTTTTGACAAGGTCCCACATAAGAGATTAATAAACAAACTTAAAACACATGGTATTGGGTGTTCAGTATTGATGTGGATAGAGAACTGGCTGGCAGATATGAAGCAAAGAGTAGGAGTAAACAGGTCCTTTTCAGAATGGCAGGCAGTGACTAGTGGGGTACCGCACGGCTCAGTGCTGGGACCCCAGCTATTTACAATTTATATTAATGATTTGGGCGAGGGAATTTAATGCAACATCTCCAAGTTTGCGGATGACACGAAGCTGGGGGGCAGTGTTAGCTGTGAGGAGGATGCTAGGAGACTGCAAGATGACTTGGATAGGCTGGGTGAGTGGGCAAATGCATGGCAGATGCAGTATAATGTGGATAAATGTGAGGTTATCCACTTTGGTGGCAAAAACAGGAAAGTAGACTATTATCTGAATGGTGGCCGATTAGGAAAAGGGGAGATGCAACGAGACCTGGGTGTCATGGTACACCAGTCATTAAAAGTAGGCATGCAGGTGCAGCAGGCAGTGAAGAAAGCGAATGGTATGTTAGCATTCATAGCAAAAGGATTTGAGTATAGGAGCAGGGAGGTTCTACTGCAGTTGTACAGGGTCTTGGTGAGACTACACCTGGAGTATTGCGTACAGTTTTGGTCTCCTAATCTGAGGAAAGACATTCTTGCCATAGAGGGAGTACAGAGAAGGTTCACCAGACTGATTCCTGGGATGTCAGGACTTTCATATGAAGAAAGACTGGATAGACTCGGCTTGTACTCGCTAGAATTTAGAAGATTGAGGGGGGATCTTATAGAAACGTACAAAATTCTTAAGGGGTTGGACAGGCTAGATGCAGGAAGATTGTTCCCGATGTTGGGGAAGTCCAGAACTAGGGGTCACAGTTTAATGATAAAGGGGAAATCTTTTAGGACTGAGATGAGAAAAAAAAAATGTACACAGAGAGTGGTGAATCTCTGGAATTCTCTGCCACAGAATGTAGTTGAGGTCAGTTCATTGGCTATATTTAAGAGGGAGTTAGATGTGGCCCTTGTGGCTAAAGGGATCAGGGGGTATGGAGAGAAAGCAGGTACAGGATACTGAGTTGGATGATCAGCCATGATCATATTGAATGGCGGTGCAGGCTCGAAGGGCCGAATGGCCTAATCCTGCACCTATTATCTATGTTTCTATGTTTCTATCAGTACCCCGTTCCTGCCTTCTCCACATATCCCCTGACTCCGCTATCTTTAAGAGCCCTATCTTGCTCTCTCTTGAAAGTATCCAGAGAACCGGCCTCCACCGCCCTCTGAGGCAGAGAATTCCACAGAATCACAACTCTCCGTGAGAAAAGTGTTTCCTCGTCTCCGTTCTGAATGGCTTACCCCTTATTCTTAAACTGTGGCGCCTGGTTCAGGACTCCCCCAACATCGGGAACATGTTTCCTGCCTCCAGCTTGTCCAAACCCTTAATAATCTTATATGTTTCAATAAGATCCCCTCTCGTCCAGCTAAACTCCAGAGTGTACAAGCCCAGCCGCTCCATTCTCTCAGCATATGACAGTCCCGCCATCCCAGGAATTAACCTGGTGAGCCTACGCTGCACTCCGTCAACAGCAAGAATAGTTTTGCATGGTGTCCAAACAGATCAGATGTATCATAAGTGATAGGAGTAGAATCAGGCCATTTGGCCCATCAAGTCTATTCCGCCATTCAATCATGGCTGATCTCTCTCTCCCTCCTAACCCCATTCTCCTGCCTTCTCCCCATAACCCCTGACACCCGTATCCGAGCAAGAGAAACCATCTATTATCCATATATTTCAATGCAAAATGTACTATGTGTTAGCACCAGAACAAAATGCCAAGCTTTAATGAATTAAAAAGGTGAATAGATCTAGGATTCATCTTTGTAATTATTATACATAAATACATCATCAGACTCGGGTAGAGTAAAGGGGAAGATACAGAGTGCAGAATATATCTCTCAGCATTGTAGCGCATCTGTTCCAGAGACAAAGTCCAATGTCCGCAATGGGGTAGAGGTGAATCAGACAGTACACTAGCTTACGGTCAGACAGCGGGGTGGCACGGTGGCACAGCAGTAGAGTTGATGCCTCACAGCGCCGGAGACCCGGGTTCCATCCTGACTACGGCTTGCTGTCTGTACGGAGTTTGTACGTTCTCCCCGTGATCTGCGTGGGTTTTCTCCAAGATCTTCGGTTTCCTCCCACACTCCAAAGACGTGCAGGTTTGTAGGTTATTCGGTTTGGTATAAATGTAAAAATTGTCCCTAGTGTGTGTAGGATAGTGTATGTGTGCGGGGATCGCTGGTCGGCACGGACCCGGTGCTCCGAAGGGCCTGTTTCCGTGCTCTATCTCTAAATAGACAATAGACAATAGGTGCAGGAGTAGACCATTCGACCCTTCGAGCCAGCACCGCCATTCAATGTGATCATGGATGATCATCCCCAATCAGTACCCCGTTTCTGCCGTCTCCCCATATTCCCTGACTCCGCTATCTTTAAGAACCTTATATAACTCTCTCTTGAAAGTATCCAGAGAACCGGACACCACCGCCCTCTGAGGCAGAGAATTCCACAGACTCACAACTCTCTGTGTGAAAAAGTGTTTCCTCGTCTCTGTTCTAAATGGCTTACCCCTTATTCTTAAACTAAACTAAAGGCTCTAATGATCATCTAAGGATCAACAAACTCCTCTGGCAGCTAGTTCTGTGTCAATGTTTGGAGGGCTTTGCACTATAGGCTTGCCTTGGCAAGGCCATGTAACTCTGGCAGACTATTCTGCGTGTGACAATACCAGAGACGTGGGTGATGTGTTAATTGTTGACTTTACTGGTTGTACTGCGGCAGGAATATAATTTGTGCCTCTCACAGCCTGTCAGCCACTCGCAGCTCTTTTGTTTCTGGCACCGCCCTGCACCCTGCGACTGCTCAAACACACACGGCCTTTCCAAATTATTCCAGTCAGGCCCTGATGTTGCTCTAGTGAGCTGGAGGCCAGTCGGACACAGGCAGGGAGGGAGGGAGGGAGGGAGGGCTGGGATGGAAATATGGTTGCAAGATGGTGTGCAGCCCAGGTGACTATTAGCAGGCCCGACGCGCGAAACGATCGACAATCTCACAGGTCTTTTGCTTCTTCCCTTACGGGATAGCATGGTGGCGCAGTGGTAGAGTTGCTGCCTTATGATCGATCGCAGTCACTGCCTCAAAATGGCTGGCAGTATCATCAAGGACCCACACCATCCTGGCCACACACTCATCTCCCTGCTACCATCAGGTAGAAGGTACAGGAGCCTGAAGACTACAACGACCAGGTTCAGGAATAGCTACTTCCCCACAGCCATCAGGCTATTAAACTTGGCTCGGACAAAACTCTGAACATTAATAGCCCATTAACTGTTATTTGCACTTTATCAGTTTATTTATTCATGTGTGTATATATTTATATAATGGCATATGGACACACTGATCTGTTCTGTATTCATGCCTACTATGTTCTGTTGTGCTGAAGCAAAGCAAGAATTTCATTGTCCTATCTGGGACACATGACAATAAACTCACTTGACTTGACTCTTATGGGCCTGTCCCATTTTTTTTTTTAAATTTTATTTATTAGAAGTACATTAAATTACAAACAATTACATTAGTGCACACCGCGTATATCTTATTACATTTAATGTACTCCATTTTTTAAAGCTATTGAAAAAAAAAGTTGAAATTGAGAAGAAAGTGAAAGAAAATAGTGTTAGTGTAAAAGCGTGTCAAAAGGAAAGAAGAAAGACCCGGTAGACGAGAAATTAGAGAAAAGAGATTAAGAGATAGACCCTAGGAAAGAAAAAAGAGAAAGAAGAAAAAAGAGAAAAACAGATAGTCTATTATGAACATCGCACAAAAGGGATATTCCAACTCGCCACCTTTCTTCCCCCTTTACCAAGTCCTGACATCGGTGCCTTTTTAAAGTACTGTTGCACCTTATGCTTGTAGTAGTTCTATAAATGAAGACGACGTCCTATAGAAGTGATCTGATTTGCCTGCCAGGGGGAGTCTTATCTCTTCCAGGTGTAATGTTTCAAACATATTTGTAATCCACATGTTTATTGTTGGTATAGGAGCATTTTTCCAGAATTTTAGGATAAGCTTTTTTCCAGTTATTAACCCATAATCAAATAGGTTATTTTGAAACACATTTAGTTCAGGGCTACCTTCCGTTGTTCCAAAGATAATCCATTCTGCTTTTGGTATGAAATTCTCTCCCAATTGGAATTTTTGTAATACTTTAACCATGTAATTCCATTCTACTTGATCAAATGCTTTTTCTGCGTCCAACGAAATAATTGATCATTCTTGTTCTTCGGTTTTGTGTGAGTGCATTATATTGAGCAGACGTCTCAGATTATTAGATGAATGTCTCTTAGGGATAAACCCCGTTTGATCCGGATTTATTAATTTACTAACATACTTACTTAATCTTCTAGCTAATGTTTTCGCTAATATTTTTTAATCTGTATTTAACAACGCGATAGCTCTATATGATCCGGGTTCTTCTGTATCTTTGTCTTTTTTAAGTATTAATGTGATCGTTGATTCAGCTAGTGTATCAGGTAATGTTTGTTCTTTAAAGGCATATTTATACATTTTCTGTAAACGTGGTATAATTTTGTCATAAAAACTTATAAAATTCATTACTAAATCTGTCAGGACCTGGAGTTTTTCCATTCTTTAATGAAGTTATTGTATCTTCTATTTCCATAATTGAGATTTGTGCACCCAATTCCTCTTGTTCCTTCAACTAATTTTGGAAGATTACAATTATCCAAGAACTCTGTGACTTTATTGGTGTCCGTTGTCGTTTTGGATGTGTACAAATTCACATAAAATTGCGCAAATCTTTTATTAATATCATTCGGTAAAGTTAATGATTCCCCTCTATCTGATTTAATCTTTTGAATCATGTGTTCTTTTTCTCGTTTTTTTAGCTGACGAGCCAAGAGTTTGTGTGGTTTATCCCCAAATTCAAAGTGTTCCTGTCTTGTAATTTGGAATAGTCTTATAAGTTTGGCTGATAATAATTTATTTAATTTAAATTTCAGAATTATTATTTTATTGTGTTTACCCATAGTTGGGTCTTTAGCATTATCTATATCCAGTTGCCTAATTTGTTCTTCTAACTGTCTTTGTTCGTTCTTGTTCTTTATATTTTGAAAAGCTTGGTATGAAATTATAACGCCTCTAATAAATGCTTTGAAAGATTCCCATAATAAAGTGGGCGATATATCTGGAGTGTCATTTATTTCAAAAAAGAGGTCCATTTGTTTTTTTAGATATATACTCCCTTGCGGGTCTTTTAAAATTTGAGGATTAAACCTCCAAAACGATTTGTTGTTAGACATTCCTTCCAGTTTTAAAAAGAAAGTTAGCGGGGAGTGATCTGAGATCGAGTTGGTATGGTATTTTGGGTTCAACGTATAGGGGATTAATTTTGTATCCACCAGGAAATAATCTATGCATGAGTATGTTTTGTGTACCATTGAATAAAACGAGTATTCCCTGCCAGTCGGATTAGCGATCCTCCAAACACCTGTTATATTGTTATTAAAATGACTTTAAATGTTTTGTGTATTTTCTGTTTTTTGTTTTTAATCAACTAGATTTAATATTGATAAATGTATTGTGATTTTATGTCCTGTAAGGTGTCCTTGGGTGTCCAGAAAGGCGCCAGCAAATAAAATGCATTATTATTATTATTATTATTTATGTATGTATTTAAGAGTTCACTAGTTTTAGATTTCGTATTACCTCTCTGTTTTTGCCTAGATTTATCTAAATACGGATCTAAAACGCAGTTAAAGTCTCCTCCTATGATAACATTTTGGTAATTAGATTCTGCGATTATATTCAGGATTTTATTGAAAAAATGAGGATTATCAAAGTTAGGCGCATATATATTTACCAAGGTAATTGGGGAAGCATGGATCTCTCCGGTAACTATCAAATATCTCCCTTCCTTATCTGTTATGGTATTCTTTGCTTTAAATGGTATGCCTTTTCGAATAATGATTGACGTACCTCTAGATTTCGAAGTATATGAAGAATGATATATTTGGCCTATCCAATTCGCCCTCAATCTAGCCTGATCTTGAGATTTGAGATGGGTTTCTTCTGGAAAGATGATGTCAGTATTGTACAATTTCAGCTGAGCTAATATCTTACCCCTTTTAATAGGTTCATTAACACTTCTTATGTTCCAACTACAGAATGTGACTCCTCCCAGTTTCTTTTGTTTAACATCTTGCATTTTGAATGGTTATAATACCCTTAAATCTTACGGTGCATCCGAACCTCAGGTCTTTAGATATTGGGGGAACCTTTACGTTACTAAGTTCAGTTGGTATATCCCTTTTGCGATTATCACTAAACAAAAAACACAAGCATGTGACTTGTTGTGATAAAAAAAAGATTGAAAAAGTGAAAATACAGTGTCTAAACTTGTCGACACTGTAACAAGTGGCCCACCTGTAGGTGGGAGAAAACCTTGTATCGACTTCCATTGTCGATGTTAAACAATTAGCTCCGCTCCCTTGATTACTCATAGCATAGTGGGACGGGACCTCAAAATCAGATATATAGCACCCATTTACCATATATATTTCGTTATAGCCTATCATATATATATAAAAAATTTATCTACTAAGTGTTTAAACGTATGATTTTACCTTCAATAATAATCAACTGTTGGTTGAAGGGGTTAACATGAAACGTGCTCCTGGATCTAAGCCAGGTGCTCGTTTCTCCTCCCCTCCCCCCAATTATAGATAAGACTTACATTTATTAAATTTTTTGTGTTAGTTCTTAAATTTGTTATTTGTTATTTCATTATCATCTATCGCCCTCTTTAAAAGGGATGTTCCCTCTTTGTATTACTTATCTAAATTCTTCCCCATTCTGCAATTCTTGTTAGCATCCATTACTATTTCTATATTAATATTGTTAAATTGTTAAAAGGATTAGTTCTTTGCGATTTAAATTAGTATTTTAATCTCTTAAACAGCAGTGATTGCTTCTGGTGTATTCCACATTCTGCTCTTCGGTTCGTCATTCCCCTGTTATTCTCTGTTTGCTTCGCTTCGAACACAGAATGTCCTTGAATTAAAATTCCACAGATAAAGAGTCTAGACAGGTGCACATGGAAGATTTCTCCATCTTAGTTTTTTTTTTAAAGTACTAAAAGAACTATTTCTTCCCTTCTGTTCAGCCGATAACTGTGGAATAATAAAGAGAAAGATTTGTCCATAGCGTCCATACCTTCCCGCTACTTTCTTTCAGCGGCATTCTCTTCCACGATGCTTTGGGCATATTTGTATGCAGCCTCCGGGTTTATGAAAGATTTTTCCTTCCCCTTATAGGTAATCCGCAACTTAGCTGGATAGAAAACACCGTATCTAACATCTTGAATTCCTTTAAGAATGTCTTTTTCCTTTGAGAACTGATTTCGCTTTTGTACAATTTCATAAGGATAGTCCCTGAATATTTTGATAGAGTCATTATCAAACATCAATTGCACTCCATATTTGATTTTCCTCATCACCTCTTCAAGTTCTGAAATGTCCCAAAATTTCACGATAATCTGTCGTGGATGGTCTGGTCTTGTTTGTGATCTTGGTATAAATCTCGCTACTCGATGTGCCACTTCAATTTTCAGTTCAGTGGGGAGATTAAGCAGTTGTTTGAGTAAGCCCCCAGCAAACTCACGAATGTCCATTCCCTCAGCTCCCTCAGACACTAGATTTTTGGCGTCTCGAACGAGCTTCCAGATCAAGGCATTTTTCCAAAACTTTCACCAGCTGAATCGCCATCTGTCTTGTAGTTTGATCTTGTTCTTGCCTCATTCTCTCCATATCTTCAGCCATTCGTGCCATATTTATCTCCATTTCTCTCATTGTAGTCATATTCAAAGCACAGCCTTGAACTTGTCCGTGGTAGATTCTTCCACCTTATCAATTCTCTCCGATAATTCTCCTTTCACATCATCAATTCGTTTGTTTATAGTGCCAATTGAATCAATAACTTTCTGATTACCAGCACTCATATTCTCCATCATCTTTTCCATTTTTTCTATCATTTTTTCCATCATTTTATTATTTCCATCCACAATTTCATCCTTCATATCTCTTACCGATTTCTTTAATTCCTCAAATTCTTTATCTTTGTCCTTAGCCAATTCAGTCTTGGATCTTGTAGACATTTCAGCAACCACTTCAGGGACCCCTTCAGAGGTAGATTCTTCAGGTTTCTTCTGCATTTTCAGGAGCTGTCTTGTGACTGTTCTTTGAGGACTCTGAGCTGGAGACGATTTTTTCATTTAAAAGGCTTTAAACCTCCGTTAAATTCACAGCGCTTACTGATGACGTCAGCAGCGCGACGTCCAGAAGCTCCGGTAACTTTTTTTAATCGGTCCCGACCAGTAGACCCGTTTTTAACGCGAAAAATCTCAATTTTTCGGGAGCGGAGCTAGGTGTGCGTTTGTTAGTGTAACATGGCGCCACCGGAAGTCGGCCTGTCCCACTTATGCAACTTTTTCGGCGACTGCCAGCACCCGTCATAGGTTGGCGAAAATGTTCAACATGTTGAAAATCCAGCGGCGACCAGAACAAGGTACGACTCTTTGGGCGACTACTCACGACCATACAGGCTTCACCCCGCGACATGTCGCCAGTATGGTCGTGAGTCGTCTCCTCAGTCACCCAAAGAGTCGCACCTTGGGTTTTCAACATGTTGAAAATTTTCGCCGACCTGCAACGACCTATGACGGGTTCCGGCAGTCGCCGAAAAAGTCGTGTAAGTGGGACAGGCCCTTTACAGCGCTGGAGACCCAGGTTCAATCCTGATCTCCGAGATCTTCGGTTTCCTCCCACACTCTAAAGACGTACAGGTTTGTGGGTTAGTCATGTTGGTATAAATATAAATTATCCTTAGTGTGTGTAGGATAGTGTTAATAGACAATAGACAATAGGTGCAGGAGTAGGCCATTCGACCCTTCGAGCCAGCACCGCCATTCAATGTGATCATGGCTGATCATCCCCAATCAGTACCCCGTTCCTGCCTTCTCCCCATATCCCCTGACTCCGCTATCTTTAAGAGCCCTATCTAGCTCTCCCTTGAAAGCATCCAGAGGACCTGCCTCCACCGCCCTCTGAGGCAGAGAATTCCACAGACTCACCACTCTCTGTGTGAAAAAGTGTTTCCTCATCTCCGTTCTAAATGGCTTACCCCTTATTCTTAAACTGTGTCCCCTGGTTCTGGACTCCCCCAACATCGGGAACATGTTTCCTGCCTCTAGCGTGTCCAAACCCTGAATAATCTTATATGTTTCAATAAGATTTCCTCTCATCCTTCTAAGAGTATAATGTGCGGGGATCGCTGGTCGGTGCGGACTCGGTGGGCTGAAGGGCCTGTTTCCGCGCTGTATATCTAAACGAAACTAAACTAAAAACTTGTATTACAATCGCTCCACACTCTAGAATCTCTGCTCCTACAGCAACATATCATGTATCTGTACACGGTAAATATATCGATTGTAATCATGTATTGTCTTTCTGCTGACTGGCAGCATACAACAAAAGCTTTTCACTGTACACGTGGCAATAAACTAGACTGACTGATATGAAGGAGGAGGGGTAGTGTATATGTGTGTACAGATATATACAGACAGCACCTGTAGTCAGGATCGAACCCGGGTCTCTGGCGCTGTGAGGCAGCAACTCTACCGCTGCGCCATCACGCCGCCCTAGATAACAGATTCCCTCTGTCTCTGTCCCTCCCCCACCCTAGTTTCTGCTAGTTTAACTGTTTGTTTCCCATCCTTACCACCTCCTCCACAGCCAACAATGGACCATTATGGGCTCCTTGACCATCGGTGCCGGCTCTGATTTGTTCTGTACCTTTTCACACCTCTAGTTTCCATCTCCCCTGATTCTTGGTCTGAAGAAGAGTCTCGACCCAAAACGTCACCTATCCATGTTCTCCACAGATGCTGCCTGACCCGCTGAGTTACTCCAGCATTTTCTGTCCATTCCCAGATGGTTATTTGGACGAAGTTGTTCTTGAAGACACGGAGCTACGTCAGCTAATCGGTTAAACAGCTAAACAATAAGAAGTTCACCAGTAGACTAGGTGGAGACCGACCCTGTGCAGTAGAAATGCTTCGGGCAATGAGACTGCAGTGTTTAATTTAGTTTAGGGATACAGTGCAGAAACAGGCCTTTCGGCCCACCAAGTCTGTGCCCACCAGCGATCCCCGCACACCAGCACTATCCTACACACTAGGACAATTCACATTTACACCAAGCCAATTAACCTACAAAACTGTATGTCTTTGGAGTGTGGGAGGAAACCGGAGCACCCGGAGTAAACCCACGCACAAAACCCAGGTCACAAGCAGAACGTAGAAACTCCATACAGACAGCACCCATAGTCAGGATCGAACCAGGGTCACTGGCGCTATGAGGCAGCAACTCCACTATTGCGCCACCGTTGACGAACTGTTGTTAGACAACATCTCTGGAGAACATGGATAGGTGACGTTTCACAGAGTGCTGGAGTAACTCAGCGGGTCAGGCAGCATCTGTGGAGAACATGGATAGGTGACGTTTCACAGAGTGCTGGAGTAACTCAGTGGGACAGGCAGCATCTCTAGAGAGAAGGAATGGGTGATGTTTCGGGTCGAGACCTTTCTTCAGACTTCAACCTGTCCCGCTGAGTTACTCCAGCATTTTGTGTCTATCTTCGGTGTAAACCAGCATCTGCAGTTCCTTCTTACACATGTCATCTGCACATGTCCTCCAGTGATGCTGTCTGCCCGCTGAGTTACTCCAGCACTTTGTGTCTTTTTTTGTAAACGTACACCTGCAGTTCCTCATCCCACTACTGGCCACATCTTCCCATCTCCATCCCTTTCCGCAGAGACCGTTCCCTTCGCAACTCCCTGGTCAAACCACCCCCTCCCCAGGTACCTTCCTCTGAAACCGCAGGAGATGCAACACCTGTCCCTACACTCCTCCCTTTGACACTGTACCCTTTCTCACACCCTACACTTCCATATCTCTGTGTCTCCCTCTCTCCTGACACTCGGTCTGAAGAAGGTGTCTCGACCCGAAACGTCACCCATTCCTTCTCTCCAGAGATGCTGCCTGTCCCACTGAGTTACTCCAGCACTCTGTGCCTTTCTTGTGTACCAGCATCTGCAGTTCCTTCCTACACGTAACATTTGCAAGGCTACATCAGTGAATTCTCTAAGATCTTTCACTTCTCAGACCTTAAAGAACTGTCTCTATAACCCGAAGCTAAACATACTCCGCAGTTACTAATCAGTCCATGCTGTCAGTCTTTGACGGACGAACACACGAGCTAAAAATAACATGGTATTTAGTAAAGGATAAATTCTTAGTAGGAATCTCCCCTTCCTGCCCACTCAACCTCAATTATCTCCACCTGAATACTCTTAAAGGTTGCATCGAGTAAATTTCTCTCAAGATCGGCAAGGGACAGTTTAGAATCTAACAACTAAACACAGCTTTACTTTAGACTGTAGAGATAGCTGTCTCTATCACTCTGTGAAACATCGCATAGAAACAGAGAAACATAGAAAATAGGTGCAGTAGGCCATTCGGCCCTTCAAGCCTGCACCGCCATTCAATATGATCATGGCTGATCATCCAACTCAGTATCCTGTACCTGCCTTCTCTCCATACCCCCTGATCCCTTTAGCCACAAGGGCCACATCTAACTCCCTCTTAAATATAGCCAATGAACTGGCCTCGACTACCTTCTGTGGCAGAGAGTTCCAGAGATTCACCACTCTCTGTGTGAAAAATGTTTTTCTCATCTCGGTCCTAAAGGATTTTCCCTTAATCCTTAAACCGTGACCCCTTGTCACCTATCCACGTTCTCACCAGATGCTGCCTGACCCGCTGAGTTACTCCAGCACTCTGTGAAACGTCACCTATCCATGTTGTCCACAGATGCTGCCTGACCCGCTGAGTTACTCCAGCACTCTGTGAAACGTCACCTATCCATGTTCTCCACAGATGCTGCCTGACCCGCTGAGTTACTCCAGCACTCTGTGAAACGTCACCTATCCATGTTCTCCACAGATGCTGCCTGACCCGCTGAGTTACTCCAGCACTCTGTGTCTCATTTGGTAAACCAGCGTCAGCAGTTCCTTGTTGCAAGCTCAAGTCAAGTCAAGTGAGTTTATTGTCATGTGTCCCTGGTAGGACAATGAAATTCTTGCTTTGCTTGAGCACAACAGAACATAGTAAGCATTTACTACAAGGCATTCTATAAATATATACACAATGGTCAATATACTGATAAAGTGCAAATAACAGTATTGGCTAGTAAAGTTCAGTGTTATGTCCGAGCCAGGTTTAATAGCCTGATGGCTGTGGGGAAGTAGCTGTTCCTGAACCTGGTCGTTGCAGTCTTCAGGCTCCTGTACCTTCTACCTGAAGGTAGTAGGGAGATGAGTGTGTGGCCAGGATGGTGTGGGTCCTTGATGATGCTGCCAGCCTTTTTGAGGCAGCGACTGCGGTAGATCCCCTCGATGGAAGGGAGGTCAGAGCCGATGATGGACTGGGCAGTGTTTACTACTTTTTGTAGTCTTTTCCTCTCCAGGGCGCTCAAGTTGCCGAACCAAGCCACGATGCAACTGGTCAGCATGCTCTCTACTGTGCACCTGTAGAAGTTAGAGAGAGTCCTCCTTGACAAACCGACTCTCCGTAATCTTCTCAGGAAGTAGAGGCGCTGATGTGCTTTCTTAATAATGGCATCATTGTTCTCGGACCAGGAAAGATCTTCAGAGATGTGCACGCCCAGGAATTTGAAGCTCTTGACCCTTTCAAGCATTGACCCGTTGATATAAACGGGAATGTGGGTCCCCATCCTACTCCTTCCAAAGTCCACAATCATTTCCTTGGTTTTGCTGGTGTTGAGGGCCAGGTTATTGTGCTGGCACCATATGGACAGTTGCTCGATCTCTCTTCTATACTCTGACTCATCCCCATCAGTGATACGTCCCAGCTCTGGACATTGTGGGGTTTGTGCCACATGATTTGGACTTCTTTAGCATAGTTTTGTTTAGCTTAGTTTACAGCAAGGAAACTGGCCCTTTGGCCCACCGAATCCCTGCCGACCAGCGATCCCCGCACACTAACACTATCCTACACACACTAGGGACAATTTTCAATTTTTACCAAAGCCAATTAACCTACAAACCTGTTCATCTTTGGAGTGTGGGGGGAAATCGAAGATCTCGGAGAAAACCCACGCAGGTCACGGGGAGAACGTACAAACTCCGTACAGACAGCACCCGTAGTCGGGATGGAACCCGGGTCCCTGGCGCTGTGAGGCAGCAAACATAGAAACATAGAAACATAGAAAATAAATGCAGGAGTAGGCCATTCGGCCCCTCGAGCCAGCACTGCCATTCAATGTGATCATGGCTGATCATCCCCAATCAGTACCCCGTTCCTGCTTTCTCCCCCATATCCCTTGATTCCGTTAGCCCCAAGAGCCACATCCAACTCTCTCTTGAAAACATCCAGTGAATCGGCCTCCACTGCCGTCTGTGGCAGAGAATTCCACAGATTCACAACTCTCTGGGTGAAGACGTTTTTCCTCATTTCGTTCCTAAATGACCGACCCCTTATTCTTAAACCGTGACCTTAATGTGCTGCCCGAACTTCTACGGTGAATGAAGATGAACTAAACGCTCCCAAAGCTGACATAATTGCAGTGGATCAGAGATGGGGTAGGGTTGGGAACTTGAGGGTTGGGACTGAAGAAGGGCCTCGACCCAAAACGTCGCCCATTCCTTCTCTCCAGAGATGCTGCCCGTCCCGCTGAGTTACTCCAGCATTCTGTGTCGACCTTGGGAACTTTCATACTGGGGCCTAAAGTTAATATAGAACTTGTTGAATATATACGGAGGGAAACAAATATAACGGCATTAAAATGGATGACCTTTGGTGTTTGTGTCAAGTCTACAGGTTGTGTCAGAGATAGGCTGGGAAAGGAGGGGGGGTGAGGGGGAGAAAGGGGGAGAAAGGGGGAGAGGGGGGAGGGAGAGGGAGGGAGTGTGGGAAGAGAGAGGATGAAGGGTTGAAGGTGAGAAGGGAGGGAGGAAGGGACGGGGGAGAGTGGGGGATGGGGGAGCAAGGTGGAGGAAGTGGGGGAGAGGGAGGGGGAGGGATAAATTGCATTCACGGAGCAACTTTATGAGTTGTTGAATGTTTGCCTCACTAACTCGTTTAATATGTAGTCATTGCTAAATGTAGAATACACTCCAGCAGTTTTTCCACAGGGAGGCTCTGTAAATACAGTCGCCACAACAAGATGACCAAATCATCTGTCTGTGATGTTGTTTCAAGGAATAAAATTAGCCAGTTTATTGTTGGGCGTTCTCTTTAAATAGCTCCATGAGATATTTTACTTCGGAGTCACGTGAGTGACTACATGAAGACCCCGTCAGGGCGCATGCGCGACATATCGTCTATCGCATTGCGCAAACAACAGGCTGGGAGGAGCACTGCTCCACCAGCGGTCCAACCTGAAGGTAAGTTTTAAACTTTTCCAGGTTGTGTTTTGCAGGAATCTCTGTAGCCTTACAGAGGTCCTGCTTTATTTCGGCGAAGTCGGCCGGGCCGCGGGAGATCCTTTATGGACCGCGAGGAACCCCAGTCGCGGACCACAGGGTCGGGGAATCCCGGTCACGACCTCGGGGAAACCCGCCCAAGGATCGCGGGGAACCCGCTATGGAGGCCGCGATGCGGGTAGCGGGCGGCGGTTGAGTTCGCCTTTTCCTGATAACAAGACCTGCAGGTAAGTTCTTTACTCTGGGGTCGTATTTTGTTCAATTTCTGTGTTACAGGGAAGGAACTATGGACAAGTCGGTAACGAAGTCCAAATGGGCTGCATCCAGACTGGCTGGACCGTGGAAGTACGGGCAGTCAGCAGCGGCCGACTGCATCTGGATCGCAATCTATGCGGTCAGCAGTCTCCGTCCCGGCACCTGTACAGTCTGAATCAACACTACAGACTGGCGGAAAGACCAAGCAGAGGACGGACAGGCTATAGACTCGGACGAGTCGGGACGTGAAGAATCACCGCCGGCAGGCAGCGACTGAGGTCGCATATCCCGCATGGAGCGGTTGATGGAGCAGATGCTCCAACGTGACGTGCTCCAGGATATGGAGCCTTGTCACCATGAGCCTCCTAGGATGCCCATGGCAGCACCTCGTTGAGGGCTGCATAATGCATCTCCCTCGACAGAGGGGAGCATTAGGAGTCACTTCTGGGCTGACTCTGAAGACATGGGGTTGGCTGAAGATGCCACAAGTGTACTATGCACCCACCAGCAGACACCGAAGCTGGTGAAAGCCCGAAGGCCGTACGATCAGAACAGAGGTCTTTTTTAGACCGCGGCCCAGAACGGCCTTCGGGGAAGATGCGCCAACCCCGCAAGAGTGTGGAAGGCATGTCAGGCAGCAGCTCCTGGTTCAGGGTTGCAAATTTCCTCCCACTCAAATGAGCCGGAGTGGTAGAGGGTGCTACTGAAGTGCACATATGCCTGAAGCGACACCTGGTTCAGGGTTGCAATTCCTCCCACTCGATAAAACAGATGGATGCAGATGGAGCTAAAATACATACACACATACCTAAGGCAGCTCCTGACTCAGGTTGCATAAGTCCTACCATTCGGATGTATGAAGGATGAAGCTGATTAAGAAGGATGAAGCTGATCAAGGCAGCTCCTGGTTCAGGTTGCATAAGCCCTACCATTCGGATGTATGATGAAGCTGGTTGAGGCAGCTCCTGGGCAGGTTGCATAAGTCCTCCCATTTGGAGTATGAAGGAGAAGATTCCGATTACGGATACTAGTAGGTAATATTTACAATTGGGTTTCTACAGATCAGATTAGTTTATATTGCACAGCATTCAAGCACCAGAGTTCTCAAAAACATGGTTGGCGTTGCCTTTTTAGGCAGAATCGCAATTGTGGCAATGAGGCCTGTTCATTGTTAACAGGTACAACTCGCTTGTGCAGTATAGACATTTCTGAATAGGGAACTTCGTGACTGTTAACTACCATGGGATCAGTTTCCATTCACAAGGCACCAGAGGTATTTCAAAATTTAGCTGGAATTGAGTTCTCATCCATCCAGTTAAATTTAAGTTAAATTTACGTTGATACCAACTGAAATTGTCTGGGACTCCGCCCTGAGGCAAGAGATTGGAATCAATTCTCAAGTACCATTGTTACCAGACCTTTCCTATTCCCGGCTGAAACTATCAGTCACCATGATGGACGAATAGTATTCAGCATTGCTCCATTAACTTTTCATCAATTATCTTCAGTTAATTACAAACTGATGCTATTGCTCAAAGATGGAAAATTACTAATATCAGCTCTAAATTACGGAGACGGATGGGATTTGCGTGAGTTACCAAATGTTCAGTTATATGGTATCAACTACCTACAGACAACAGGTGCATTCTGTGGATTAAGGGGTGCATGCTTAAGTCCAAGTTGATTCACTTTGGTGGAGGTATATGTTGATCACATGGGTATAATCAGTCAAAGTATCCGGTGATAATTTACCTAACCTCATCTAGCACTGGTATATCATCAATTGTCAATGCAGAATTGATGTTGGATCGCTAAGTGTTTAATGACATTGTGGCTCGATGAAACGCTGAAGATCGAAATGTCTGCATCCAGGCTCAATCACCAGTTGCAATATATGTGGCATATCAATGGCGATGGATGTATTCTCGCTACACTGGGGAGGAATGTCTTCCTCCATTTTGCCTCATCAGACAGGTCTTGCAAATCCAGCAAGCTCCCGCTTCAGGTATTTTCATAGTGCCTGCCTGGCTTCTACAGCCAGCCATGGTTCCCGCTGATGTGGGGAATGATGACAGAACCTTATATGGTTAATTCTGGACAACATTTGCTGGTTTTACCGTGACTCGGGGAACCATCCTCTGCATGATATAACCTATGCTTTGATTACAGACTTTGCGAAGGCCATTCCTGCAGCTCAGGTTGTCAAACCATACCTTGGCCGTGCTCACTGCAGATGCAGGGATAGCACCAAATAGTAGTATCTCCTCATAAGGAGATGGGAGGTATTTGTTTTATGTTATATTACATTCAGCTCGGCACGGATGACTGACGGCTTGAAGGTCAGTTTTGTATGGGGTTGACAATTATCAAGTTAAAGTGCTATTTACTGTGCCTAAAGTGCCTTCTCATCATGCTGGCTGCGGGGAACAGAATCCACTCTGTTGGATCTCACCCTCTGGGATTCAGGTAATGAAGGGTATCTTCAACTCTAAATCTCCCAGGCCTGGGTACGCAGAGATATAGGATGTTAACATTGTGCCACGTTGTTCGTCGGTGGGCTCCAGCTACATCCCTGTCCTTGGTCAAACTCGCCTACAAGTGGTTATGCCCTTGGCACTGAGTTCAGCGCAACGGTTCCAGACATGGCATTAGCAGTGACTGGACACGATGATAATATCTGCGGGCTAAATAACATTATGTTTATGACTTAGTCAAGCAGAATAGACCAGGGGCATCAGGACTAACTAAATTGTTCACATATCTCATGGATCTTTGGTTGTGTGTAGTCACACATCTACACCAGAATGTAGGTCTCTAGAGCATTAAAGACTCTGAACTAGCAATATTGTTAGTTACATTAGCCTTGTAAGAAGGGATCACTACAGACCATCTCCAGGTGGTTATAAAGGGGCTGGCTTATACAGGAGTGAACACTAATATTCAAGTCTCACTCCACCAGGGCTGCAACTACCACAGCAGCAGGTTATGGACGTTAGCGGGACCACATCCTAGCGACTGCAGGGTGGTCAAACTAACAATCTTTCCAATCATTTATAACTACCCATTACCAGATTGGGGGGATTTGCCAACTCTATGTTAGGTTCTGTTTCCTAGTTCCCTCCCGGTTGAGTGAGGTTAATATTATCATTGTTCATTAAAAGCATCAACATGTCTATATCTAAGTCATGTCTGAATGCATTATCAATGATCACTCATCAGTAGTCAACTGATGCAGTGTGTGATGCATGGACTCGTTTCCACGGCATGAAATCACAGATCTTTAAAATCTTCACGTAGTCACTCACGTGACTCCGAAGTAAAATAGTAAGATTAAACGAGAACTTACCAGTTTGATGTTTGATCTTTATTTTATGAGGAGTTACGTCGAGGGATTACGTGCCCTCCACTCCCACCCTCATGTAAAGGTCAACTGGTACTCTAGTTCTTCTTATCTTACTATGTTTATTTCATTACTATTACTATGATTCCACTCCGTTGCTTTGAAGAATGTCGCACATGCGTGCTGGCGGGGTCTTCACGTAATCCCTCGACGTAACTCCTCATAAAATAAAGATCAAACTTCAAACTGGTAGGTTCTCGTTTAATCTTACTATTTTACACTGATCTAAGAGTGCCATGAGAGCCATAGTTTACAATAAACTAAACTGAACTGAACTGAACTCTCTGTCTGAAGAAGGGTCTCGACCCAAAACGCAACCTATTCCATGTTCCCCTGGGATGCTGCCTGACCCGTTGAGTTACTCCAGCTTTTTGCGTCCATCATTGATATAAAAAAGCATCTGCAGTTCCTTCCTAAACTAAATGCTCAGTGGGAACAATCGCAGATATATGCGGAGAGCGAAGTATTAGAAGCAAGGAACTGCAGATGCTGGTTTATACCAAAGATAGACACAGAGTGCTGGAGTAACTCAGCGGGTCAGGCAGCATCTGTGGAGAACATGGATAGGTGACGTTTCACAGAGTGCTGGAGTAACTCAGCGGGTCAGGCAGCATCTGTGGAGAACATGGATAGGTGACGTTTCACAGAGTGCTGGAGTAACTCAGCGGGTCAGGCAGCAACTGTGGAGAATATGGACAGAGCTAGATAGGGTTCTTAAAGATAGCGGAGTCAGGGGATATGGGGAGAAGGCAGGAACGGGGTACTGATTGGGGATGATCAGCCATGATCACATTGAATGGCGGTGCTGGCTCGAAGGGCCGAATGGCCTACTCCTGCACCGATTGTCTATTGTCTATTGACATTGTGGGGTTTGTGTCACAAGATTTGAACTTCTTTAGTTTAGTTTAGAGAAACAGCGCGGAAACAAGACCTTCGGCCCACCGAATCTGTGCAGACCAGCGATCCCCGCACACTAACACTATCCTACACACACAAGGGACAATTTACAATTATACCACGTCAATAAAACTACAAACTTTTACGTCTTTGGAGTGTGGGAGGAAACCAGAACATCCGGAGAAAACCCACGCAGGTCACGGGAGAACGTACAAACTCCATGCGGACAGCACGCGTAGTCATGATCGAACCCGGGTCTCCGGCGCTGTGAGGCAGCAACTTTACCGCTGCGCCACCGTGCTCCCGATAGTTGTCACCAAAGTTATTCAGTGCAATTGTAAAGGTTTGGTTGGTTATTAGGGGTAGTTATGATATCACTTACATATCACTGCAAAGGTTTGTCAATTCTCCTTCGTCCTTTATTTAAGGTTTATGAGTCACTAGACCAAGTGGGACCCGTTGGGTCCCTGTCACACGGGAGGCCTGGTCCCTCAACGCAACCCGTTCTCCCGACGCAATATTCCACCACTCACCCATAGCCCCCACGGGAGGCCTGGTCCCCCAACGCAACCCGTTCCCCAAGGCAATATTCCACCACTCACCCATTTCTCCAACATAACCCATTCCCCCAACACAATATTCCAGCACTCACGCATAGCAGACAACTGCGCAGGGGCTGCTCATGCCGCCTTAATCAGCCTCCCTCATTTTTAAACTTTTTTTAAAAATGCAATTGCACGTGCTAGGGCTAGCAGGACTCGGTGTACTTGGATAGCAACAATGTTGTGCGCAGGACTAAGCACAGGGAATAAGCGAAAGACAGTTGTTTTTTTCCACGTTTTTTGAGATTTCTGAACATTTTCGTAAATAACTCAAGAAATAATACATGAAATTTTCAGATAAGGCGAGTTTTGACATCACGGATGAATCTCTATTGGAATATGTAAAAAATTTACCGTTAAGGAGTCATGTTTTCGAGGAGATGTGAAACGCACACGAACATCACACACGAACACACACACACACATACATACACATCCAAGATCAGAGTTTTATAAGTATAGAGATTCATTCAACAGTTTGTCTGTGTTTCAACTGTGGTGACTGTAAAAATGTACGGAGCAATCCTGCAGAGGGAAGACAGAGCCTACAATAACGGCAAGGAAGAGGTCATAAGGTCAGAAGCAGAATTAGGCCATTCGGCCCATCAAGTCTACACCATGGCTGATCTGTCTCTCCCTCCTAATCCCATTCTCCTGCCTTCTCCCCATAACCCCTGACACCCGTACTAATCAAGAATCTGTCGATCTCTTCCTTAGAAAACATCCATTGAATTGGCCTCTGCGGCAAAGAATTCCACAGATTCACCACCCTCTGACTAAAGAAACGGTCGTTGAGGCAGATACTCTTGCGATCTTCACGAAACATTTGGACCGGGACATGGATAGGACATGTTTGGAGGGATATGGGTCAAATGCAGGCAGGTGGAACTAGTGTAGCTGGGATATGTTGGCTGGTGAGGGCAGGTTGGTCCGATAGGCCTGTTTCCACACTGTATCACTCTCTAAGTCTACGCACTTGGAATCCCACAGAGCAGCGAAGCAAAAATGTGAACCAGATAGTGAATATTGAGCAGAGCGCATGCATCACTGCTTGACGGAGGAAGGGAGAGGATCGATGGGATGTGCTGACATTTGTACAGTCAGTGCTCACTGACATTTCACAAGGCCAGTACCAGCCTTCCCAGGAAGGCAAGACAAGGTACAGTCACATCAGGTCTTAAGAACAATGAGACTGATGCGTGACCTGAACCTAGGCTTCCGCTACAGGAATGAGTGGGTTAGCATATGATGAGCATTTGACAGCACTCGGCCTGTACTCGCTGGAGTTTAGAAGAATGAGGGGGGACCTCATTGAAACGTACAGAATAGTGAAAGGCTTGGATAGAGTGGATGTGGAGAGGATGTTTCCACTAGTGGGAGAGTCTAGGACCAGAGGTCACAGCCTCAGAATTAAAGGACGTTCTTTTAGAAAGGAGGTGAGGAGGAATTTCTATAGTCAGAGGGTGGTGAATCTGTGGAATTCATTGCCACAGAGGGCTGTGGAGACCAAGTCAGTGGATAATTTTAAGGCAGAGATAGACAAATTCATCATTAGAACAGGTGTCAAGGATTACGGGGAGAAGGCAGGGGAATTTGGATAGGTGACGTTTCACAGAATGCTGGAGTAACTCAGCGGGTCAGGCAGCATCTGTGGAGAACATGGATAGGTGACGTTTCACAGAGTGCTGGAGTAACTCAGCGGGTCAGGCAGCATCTCTGGAGAACAAAGTCGGGTCTAGATCCTTCAGTCTGTGAAACGTCACCTATCCATGTTCTCCACAGATGCTGCCTGACCCGCTGAGTTACTCCAGCACTCTGTGAAACGTCACCTATCCATGTTCTCCACAGATGCTGCCTGACCCGCTCAGTTACTCCAGCACTATGTATCGATCTTAGATACAATAACCTATTTAACGCACACTATCAGTGCAGAGAATTAGCAATGACAATGTATTTGATTACAGTAATGTTGTTTTGAAATAAAATTACTCTAGAGGACCAGAGGCAAATTATTGAGCATTTCTAGCGAAGGATTTTCAAACATGGGTCGGTCCTGATAATGAACGATGAAACATCTGCTCAAACTTTATAAAGTACTCTCAGCATGCCTGGAATATTTTGTTAATTCATCACGCATTTACTTATGGTGCTAAGCTGGGACTATGTTCAAAATAATACAGGCAGAATGTTTTGAGAATATGACTTTTCCTTCCTGCAGATATATTAAGTGCAATCTTAATTGATAGATTTTCGATTAGTACGGGTGTCAGGGGCTTAGAGGGTGAAGGTATGACCTGTAGTGTAGTGGGGAAGGTGTGACCTGTACAAAAAGGATGGGTTGCACTTGAACCCGAGGGGGACCAATATCCTGGCGGGGAGATTTGCAAAGGCTACTGGGGAGACTTTAAACTAGAACGGTTGGGGGGAGGGACTCAAATAGAGAAAGCTAGTAGGCAGTGTGTGAGGCAGGAGGCAGAGAAGGAAGCACTCAGACCCAACATGTAGGGGGAAAGAAGAAAAAGATAATAAACAGAGAATAAGAGAGGTGGTGGGTTTCTTAAATGTGTGAGCAGAGAGACAGAGGGGTGTAAAATGAGGGTAGAAGCAATAGGTAGCAAGGTGAAAAGTAAAAGTGGCAGGCAGACAAATCCAGGGCAAAAATCAAAAAGGGCCATTTTTCAACATAATTGTATAAGGGGTAAGAGTGTTGTAAAAACAAGCCTGAAGGCTTTGTGTCAATGCAAGGAGCATTCGTAATAAGGTGGATGAGTTGAATGTGCAGATTGCTATTAATGACTATGATATAGTTGGGATCACGGAGACATGGCTCCAGGGTGACCAAGGCTGGGAGCTGAACATCCAGGGATATTCAATATTCAGGAGGGATAGACAGAAAGGAAAGGGAGGTGGGGTAGCGTTGCTGGTTAGAGAGGAGTTTAACGCAATACAGGCCACCTAACCGTAGTAGTGGAGTTGGGGATGGCATCAAACAGGAAATTAGAAATGCGTGCAACAAAGGTAAAACAGTTATAATGGGTGACTTCAATCTACATATAGATTGAGTGAATCAAATTGGCAAGGGGTGCTGAGGAAGAGGATTTCTTGGAATGTATGCGGGATAGTTTTCTAAACCAACATGTAGAGGAACCAATGAGAGAGCAGGCTATTCTAGATTGGGTATTGAGTAATGAGGAAGGGTTAGTTAGCAGTCTTGTTGTGCGTGGCCCCTTGGGCAAGAGTGGCCATAATATGGTTGAGTTCTTCATTAGGATGGAGAGCGACATTGTTAATTCAGAAACAAGGGTTCTGAACTTAAAGAAAGGTAACTTTGAAGGTATGAGACGTGAATTGGCCAAGATAGACTGGCAAATTGATTCTTAAAGGGTTGACGGTGGATATGCAATGGAAGGCATTTAAAGGCTGCATGGATGAACTACAACAATTGTTCATCCCAGTTTGGCAAAGGAATAAATCAGGGAAGGTAGTGCATCCGTGGATAACAAGGGAAATCAGGGATAGTATCAAAACAAAAGATGAAGCATACAAATTAGCCAGAAAAAGCAAAAGTCCAGCAGAGGAGGACAAAGGGCTTAATTAGGAAAGGGAAAATAGCTTATGAAAGAAAACTGGCAGGGAACATAAAAACTGACTGCAAACGTTTTTATAGATATGTGAAGAGAAAAAGATTAGTTAAAACAAATGTAGGTCCCTTGCAGTCAGAAACAGGCGAATTGATCATGGGGAACAAGGACATGGCAGACCAATTGAATACCTACTTTGGTTCTGTCTTCACTAAGGAAGACTTAATTAATCTGCCGGAAATAGTAGGGGACCGGGGGTCAAATGAGATGGAGGAACTGAGTGAAATCCAGGTTAGCCAGGAAGTGGTGTTAGGTAAATTGAATGGATTAAAGGCCGATAAATCCCCAGGGCCAGATAGGCTGCATCCCAGAGTACTTAAGGAAGGTAGCCCCAGAAATAGTGGATGCATTAGTGATCATTTTTCAAAACTCTTTAGATTCTGGAGTAGTTCCTGAGGATTGGAGGGTAGCTAATGTAACCCCACTTTTTTTAAAAGGGAGGGAGAGAGAAAACGGGGAATTACAGACCAGTTAGTCTAACATCGGTAGTGGGGAAACTGCTAGAGTCAGTTATTAAAGATGGGATAGCAGCACATTTGGAAAATGGTGAAATCATTGGACAAAGTCATCATGGATTTATGAAAGGTAAATCATGTCTGACGAATCTTATAGAATTTTTCGAGGATGTAACTAGTAGAGTGGATAAGGGAGAACCAATGGATGTGTTGTATCTGGACTTTCAGAAGGCTTTCGACAAGGTCCCACATAAGAGATTAGTATACAAACTTAAAGCACATGGTATTGGGAGTTCTGTATTGATGTGGATAGAGAACTGGCTGGCAGACAGGAAGCAAAGAGTAGGAGTTAACGGGTCCTTTTCAGAATGGCAGGCAGTGACTAGTGGGGTACCGCAAGGCTCAGTGCTGGGACCCCAGCTATTTACAATATATATTAATGATTTGGACGAGGGAATTGAATGCAACATCTCCAAGTTTGCGGATGACACGAAGCTGGGGGCAGTGTTAGCTGTGAGGAGGGTGCTAGGAGGCTGCAAGATGACTTGGATAGGCTAGGTGAATGGGCAAATGCATGGCAGATGCAGTATAATGAGGATAAATGTGAGGTTATCCACTTTGGTGGCTACAACAGGAAAGTAGACTATTACCTGAATGGTGGCCGATTAGGAAAAGGGGAGATGCAACGAGACCTGGGTGTCATGGTACACCAGTCATTGAAAGTAGGCATGCAGGTGCAGCAGGCAGTGAAGAAAGCAAATGGTATGTTAGCATTCATAGCAAAAGGATTTGAGTATAGGAGCAGGGAGGTTCTACTGCAGTAGTACAGGGTCTTGGTGAGACCACACCTGGAGTATTGCGTACAGTTTTGGTCTCCTAATCTGAGGAAGGACATTCTTGCCATAGAGGGAGTACAGAGAAGGTTCACCAGACTGATTCCTGGGATGTCAGGACTTTCATATGAAGAAAGACTGGATAGACTCGGCTTGTACTCGCTAGAATTTAGAAGATTGAGGGGGGATCGTATAGAAACTTACAAAATTCTTAAGGGGTTGGACAGGGTAGATGCAGGAAGATTGTTCCCGATGTTGGGGAAGTCCAGAACAAGGGGTCACAGTTTAAGGATAAAGGGGAAATCTTTTAGGATTGAGATGAGAAAAACATTTTTTACACAGAGAGTGGTGAATCTCTGGAATTCTCTGCCACAGAAGGTAGTTGAGGCCAGTTCATTGGCTATATTTAAGAGGGAGTTAGATGTGGCCCTTGTGGCTAAAGGGATCAGGGGGTATGGAGAGAAAGCAGGTACAGGATACTGAGTGGCGGTGCTGGCTCGAAGGGCCGAATGGCCTACTCCTGCACCTATTTTCTATGTTTCTATGTTTCAAAGGTAGGAGATTGGTTTAGTTTTTGTTTAGAGCAGGGGTTGGCAACTGACGGCCCCCGGGCCGAATGCGGCCCATACCCCGAAATCATCCGGCCTGCCGAGCGGCGAGCGTCGCCTCAACTACCCTTAACATCTTCTATTTTAAGAAACAATAGACAATAAGTGCAGGAGTAGGCCATTCGGCTCTTCGAGCCAGCATCGCTATTCAATGTGATCATGGCTGATCATCCCCAATCGGTACCTCGTTCCTACCTTCTCCCCATATTCCCTGACTCCGCTAACTTATCTTGAAGAGCCCTACCTAGCTCTCTCTTGAAAGTATCCAGAGAACCTGCCTTCACCGCCCTCTGAGGCAGAGAACATTTAGACAGATACATGGATAGGACAGGTTTGGAGGGATGTGGACCAAGCGCAGGCAGGTGGGACTAGTGTAGCTGGGACATGTTGGCTGGTGTGGGCTAGATGGGCTGAAGGGCCTGTTTCCACACTGTGTGACTATTTCTATATCTATCACTCTTCCATCTTGGTTGACTCAGCGCATTTTGACAGTCTGAAGATATTCAGTGCTCTAGATGTAAATTTAAACTGACCTTTCTTGAATTTGTAACTAACGGTGGCACAAATCCAATATTTCACATCCTGTCCGTTCTGATATATCCTGGTTCCGTTGACATTTGGATTTGTTGCAGGCAGAGTAGCATCAGCTCAAAGGAACAGTGTTGTGAGAGATATACTTGCAAATGCAGATCATTAGTTCCATTAGAGAGTGTCACTGATTGAGGTAACTAAACTATTGAGGTACAGGCCCCTAGTGAGACCACACCTGGAGTATTGTGTGCAGTTTTGGTCCCCTAATTTGAGGAAGGACATTCTTGCTATTGAGGGAGTGCAGCGTAGGTTTACAAGGTTAATTCCCGGGATGGCGGGACTGTCATATGCTGAGAGAATGGAGCGGCTGGGCTTGTACACTCTGGAGTTTAGAAGGATGAGAGGCGATCTTATTGAAACATATAAGATTATTAAGAATTTGGACATGCTAGTGGCAGAAAACATGTTCCCGATGTTGGGGGAGTCCAGAACCAGGGGCCACAGTTTAAGAATAAGGGGTAAGCCATTTAGAACGGAGACGAGGAAACACGTTTTCTCACAGAGAGTTGAGAGTCTGTGGAATTCTCTGCCTCAGAGGGTGGTGGAGGCCGGTTCTCTGGATGCTTTCAAGAGAGAACTAGATAGGGCTGTTAAAGATAGCAGTCAGGGGATATGGGGAGAAGGCAGGAACGGGGTACTGATTGGGGATGATCAGCCATGATCACATTGAATGGCGGTGCTGGCTCGAAGGGCCGAATGGCCTACTCCTGCACCTATTGTCTATTGTCTATAAACGATATATTAACACAGGGAAGAACACGACTGCAAGGCAGATCCAAAGTGACTTTTCCAGCTCTGAATGTTGACAAAAATGCTGGAGAAACTCAGCGGGTGAGGCAGCATCTATGGAGCGAAGGAATTCCACAGACTCACAACTCTCTGTGTGAAAAAGTGTTTCCTCGTCTCCGTTCTAAATGGCTTACCCCTTATTCTTAAACTGTGGCCCCTGGTTCTGGACTCCCCCAACATCGGGAACATCTTTTCTGCCACTAGCGTGTCCAAACCCTTAACAATCTTATATGTTTCAATAAGATCCCCTCTCATCCTTCTAAACTCCAGAGTGTACAAGCCCAGCTGCTCCATTCTCTCAGCATATGACAGTCCCGCCATCCCGGGAATTAACCTTGTAAACCTACACTGCAGTCCCTCAATAGCTATAACTTATATGGTTATATGGTTATATGGTTATATGTCCTTCCTCAAATTAGGGGACCAAAACTGCACACAATACTCCAGGTGTGGTCTCACTAGGGCCCTGTACAACTGCAGAAGGACCTCTTTGCTCCTATACTCGACTCCTCTTGTTATGAGGAAAGTGGAGCACCCTCAACCTCCTGCGCTCCATGGAATAGATTCCAAGCCTGCTCAACCTCTCCCTGTAGCTCACACCCTCGTGTTCTGGCAACATCCTCTCAGTTAAGGAGAGATTGGCTCTGATTGCGACCTATCCCACTGAATTAAAACTATCACCACAATCACAGAGTTTCCATACTATCTAAATGGCATCAAATTGGGAAAAAGGGAAGTACAACGGGATCTGGGGGTCCTTGTACATCAGTCTATGAAAGTAAGCATGCAGGTACAGCAGGCAGTGAACAAAGTGAATGGCATGTTGGCCTTCATAACAATAGGAATCGAATATAGGAGGAAAGAGGTCCTTCTGCAGTTGTACAGGGCCCTAGTGAGACCACACCTGGAGTAATGTGTGCAGTTTTGGTCCCTTAATTTGAGGAAGGACATTCTTGCTATTGAGGGAGTGCAGCGTAGGTTTACAAGGTTAGTTCCTGGGATGGCAGGACTGTCATATGCCTAGAGAATGGAGCAGCTGGGCTTGTACACTCTGGAGTTTAGAAGGATGAGAGGGAATCTCATTGAAACATATAAGATAGTTAAGGGTTTGGACACACTAGAGGCAGGAAACATGTTCCCGATGTTGGGGGAGTCCAGAACCAGGGGCCACAGTTTAAGAATAAGGAGTAAGCCATTTAGAACGGAGACGTGGAAACACTTTTTCTCACAGAGAGTTGTGAGTCTGTGGAATTCTCTGCCTCAGAGGGCGATGGAGGCAGGTTCTCTGGATGTTTTCAAGAGAGAGCTAAATAGGGCTCTTAAAGATAGCGGAGTCAGGGGATATGGGGAGAGGCAGGAACGGGGTACTGATTGGGGAAGATCAGCCATGATCACATTGAATGGCGGTGCTGGCTCGAAGGGCCAAATGGCCTTCTCCTGCACCTATTGTCTATCGTCTATGGTCTATTGTCAACCAGAAATGAAGCTGTGCAGGAAGGAACTGCAGATGCTGGATTACGCCGAACATAGACGCAAACTGCGAGAGTGACTCAGTGGGACAGGCAGCATATCTGGAGAGAAGGAATGGGTGATGTTTCAGGTCGAGACCCTTCAGACTGAGAGTCAGGAGAGAGGGAGACACACAGACATGGAAGGGTAAGGTGTGAAAACGAGAGATCACAGGGTATGAAGTCCAAGGAAAGTGTAGATTAGAGCATTGTTAGCTGGGAGAAGTGGACAAAGAGGCACACAAAGATAAGATTTAATCAGGAGGACAGTCAAACTAGTATGAAGAAGAGTCTCGACCTGAAACGTCACCCATTCATGGAGTCAAAGAGTGATGCAGTGTGGAAACAGGCCCTTCGGCCCAACTTGCCCACACCGGTCAACATGTCCCAGCTACACTAGTCCCACCTGCCTGCGCTTGGTCCATATCCCTCCAAACCTGTCCTATCAATGAACCAGTCTAACTGTTTCTTAAACGTTGGGATAGTCCCTGCCCCAACTACCTCCTCTGGCAGCTTGTTCCATACACCCACCACCCTTTGTGTGAAAATGTTACCCCCCCCAAATAGTTTCCCCTTCACCCTGAACCCATGTCCTCTGGTCCTCAATTCACCTGCTCTTGGCAAGAGGCTCTGTGCATCTAAAATGGTTCCTTCTCTCCAGAGATGCTGCCTGTCCCACTGAATTACTCCAGCATTTTGTGTCTATATGAAGCTGTTTGAACTGAAGATCTGTATTATAGAAACATAGAAACAGGAGTGTGCAAGAGGAGGCCATTCGGCCCTTCGACCCAGCACCGCCATTCAATGTGATCATGGCTGATCATCCCCAATCAGTACCCTGTTCCTGCTTGTGGATGATCCTGCTTGTGACTAAGACTGCTTGTGGATATGGGGATACCCCACATCCCCTGACTCCGCTATCTTCAAGAGCCCTATCTAGGTCTCTCTTGAAAATATCCAGAGAATATCATAAGTATCATATGCTGAGAGAATGGACCCGAAACGTCACCTATTCCTTCGCTCCACAGATGCTGCCTCACCCGCTGAGTTTCTCCAGCATTTTTGTCAACCTTTGATTTTTCCAGCATCTGCAGTTCTTTCTTAAACATTTCCTATCCCAATAACCTTCTGCAAGCAAAGTAATTGTTGCAGTCAGCCTCCTGATTATTTTCGGAGCTAATCCTTCCTTGCCCTTGTATTGAATAAAAGATGATAAAGCCAATTTTCCTTTGCTTTTCAATTCTCAATTATAATATTTTATAAATTTTGTCTCCATTGTGTTCACCTTCTCTGTTAAAGAGCACAATTCGGGCATGACATGATCATAAAACTGTAGCTTAAAGAGGTTTCAATAGACAATAGACAATAGGTGTAGGAGTAGGCCATTCGGCCCTTGGAGCCAGCACCGTCATTCGTGATCATTGCTGATCATCCCCAATCAGTACCCGGTTCCTGCCTTCTCCCCATATCCTCTGACTCCGCTATCTTTCAGAGCCCTATCTAACTCTCTATTGAAAGTATCCAGAGAACCGGCCTCCACCGCCCTCTGAGGCAGAGAATTCCACAGACTCACCACTCTCTGTCCAATTCAAGGTGATCACGGCTGATCATCCACAGCCAGAACCCCCGTTCCGGCTTTTTCCCCATATCCCTTGATTCCGTTAGCCCTAAGAGCTGTATCGACAGTAACTCTCTCTTGAATACATCCCAATTATCTTAATTAAACATCAAATGCTCCTTGCACCCCCCCCCCTCCCCCTCCTCCCTACACCAGGCTCCTGATCCAAGCTTAGTCACAATGGATGTTTACTGAAGATGGCTGCTGTTAGCATGAGTCCTGGTGGCCCTAGCTGCCCTGCCGCTATGTAATTTCTATATTACCCTTTAGCATAATTGTAGTAATTAATCAGATGATGTATAAAACTGTTAAAAGTCTGTCCTCTCATCTCTTCAATCCCACACGCGATCCACTCAAGCATCAGTCCACTGCAGCCTGAGAGAGCTCATTTACATCAGCATCCATCCTCTGCTTTCTGCTCAACCCATTTAATTTGTCTTGAATTTTAATGTTAAAGTGGCAATTCTGTCCGCAGCAAGGAATTGCCGACGCTGTATAAATATGAATAGTTCGTGATGACTTGCCACTGAGGGAGTGCAGCGTAGGTTCACCAGGCTAATTCCCGGGATGGCGGGACTGTCATATGCTGAGAGAATGGAGAAAAGGAGTAGTACAACGGGATCTGGGGGGTCCTTGTTCATCAGTCTATGAAAGTAAGCATGCAGGTACAGCAGGCAGTGAAGAAAGCGAATGGCATGTTGGCCTTCATAACAAGAGGAATCGAATATAGGAGCAAAGAGGTCTTTCTGCAGTTGTGCAGGGCCCTAGTGAACCCACACCTGGAGTATTGTGTGCAGTTTTGGTCTCGTAATTTGAGGAAGGACATTCGTGCTATTGAGGGAGTGCAGCGTAAGTTCATGAGGTTAATTCCTGGGATGGCGGGACTGCCATATGTTGACAGATTGGATACTCTGGAGTTTAGAAGGATGAGAGGAGATCTTGTTGAAACATATAAGATTATTAAGGGTTTGGACACGCTAGAGGCAGGAAACATGTTCCCGATGTTGGGGGAGTCCAGAACCAGGGGCCACAGTTTAAGAATAAGGAGTAAGCCATTTAGAACGGAGACGAGGAAACACTTTTTCACAGAGAGTTGTGAGTCTGTGGAATTCTCTGCCTCAGAGGGCGGTGGAGGCAGGTTCTCTGGATACTTTCAAGAGAGAGCTAGATAGGGCTCTTAAAAATAGCGGAGTCAGGAGATATGGGGAGAAGGCAGGAACGGGGTACTGATTGGGGATGATCATTAATGATCACATTGAATGGCGGTGCTGGCTCGAAGGGCCGAATGGCCTACTCCTGCACCTATTGTCTATTGTCTATAATACGGCACGGTGGCGCAGAGGTAGAGTTTCTGCCTCACAGCGCCAGAGAACCGGGTTCGATCCCGACTACGGGTGCTGTCTGTTCCAGAGTTTGTACGTTCTCCTCGTGACTTGCGTGGGTTTTCTCCGGGTGCTCCGGTTTCCTCCCACATTCCAAAGACCATGAGATCATAAGTGATAGGAGTGGAATTAGGTCATTTGGCCCATCCAGTCTACTCCGCCATTCAATCATGGCTGATCTATCTCTCCCTCCTAACCCCATTCTCCTGCCTTCTCCCCATAACCCCTGAGACCTGTACTAATCAAGAATCTATCTATCTCTGCCGTAAAAATACCCACTGACTTGGCCTCCACAGCTTTCTGTGGCAAAATTCCACAGATTCACCACCCTCAAATTAAAGAAATTCCTCCTCATTTCCTTGCTAAAAGAACATCCTTCAATCTATCTTTCCTTCTCAACCCCATTCTCCTGCCCTCCCCATAACCCCTGACACCCGCACTAATCAAGAATCTGTCAATCTCTGCCTTACAATTACCCAATGACCAGCCCTCCACTATTAGCCCTGAGGGGAACAGATAGGGTGAATGCACAGTTTAAGAAGGAACTGCAGATGGTGGAACAATCGAAGGTAGACAAAAATGCTGGAGAAACTCAGCGGGTGAGGCAGCATCTATGGAGCGAAGGAATTGGTGACATTTCGGGTCGAGACCCTTCTTCAGAAGTCGTTTACCCAGAGTAGGGGAATTGAGAACCAAGGGGAAAGATTTAATAGGAACGTGAGGGGCAACCTTTCCACACAGAAGGTGATGGGTGTATGGAATGAGCTGCCGGAGGAGATAGTTGAGGCTGGGACTATAACAACATTTAAAAGACATTTGGACAGGTACATGGATGGGACAGGTTTAGAGGGTAATGGGCCAAACGCGGGCAGGTGGGACAAGTGTAGATGGGGCATGTTGGTCAAGGCGGGCAAGTTGGGCTGCAACTCTATGCTGGAATCTTCAACAAAAAAAGTGGTGGAGCAAATGCAGGTGAAATTGTGGTCAAGTTTCCTCAGCCTCCTGAGGACAGAGGGTTGAAGGGTGATAGACAATAGACAATAGACAATAGGGGCAGGAGTAGGCCATTCGGCCCTTCGAGCCAGCACCGCCATCCAATGTGATCATGGCTGATCATCCCCAATCAGTACCCCGTTCCTGCCTTCTCCCCTTCTCCCCATTTCAGAGCCCTATCTAACTCTCTCTTGAAAGTATCCAGAGAACCGGCCTCCACCGCCCTCTGAGGCAGAGAATCCACAGACTCACCACTCTCTGTGAGTAAAAGTGTTTCCTCGTCTCCGTTCTAAATGGCTTACTCCTTATTCTTAAACTGTGGCCCCTGGTTCTGGACTCCTCCAACATCGGGAACATGTTTCCTGCCTCTAGCGTGTCCAAACTCTTAACAATCATATGTTTCAATAAGATTCCCTCTCATCCTTCTAAACTCCAGAGTATACAAACCCAGCCGCTCCATTCTCTCAGCATATGACAGACCCGCCATCCCGGGATGTAATTTATAGTTAAAGTGATTGAGCAAATGCTGTAATTGTGCATTGAGGAGTTTGTCGTCATTAAATAAAGTGCATTTCGGTCATTTTCAAAATGTCCTGCCTCAGTAATATTGAAACTAAATGCGGTCAAATGGTTTGCAAGGTTGAGGAATCCTCTTCAACCTGTCGTACCTCGATCGCCCAACCCCACTTCATCTAGTTACCTGCACTTACCTTCTGCTCACGAAACTAGCCAGCACCTGTGTTAAAATGGTTCATTAGATTGGCCTTGAGTCGATTACATCACCACTTCAAATATGGAGCGAAGGAATCGGTGATGTTTCGGGTCGAGACCCTTCTTCACAACGTCACAACGGCTGGGAAGGTGGATGAAGGCTGCAGCAGAAAAGGGTCTCCGGTCATCTTGGACTCCATGCCACTGGATCCTGACCCAGATCCGTCAAGGACCGTGGGGTGGCTGTCTGTGCACCAGTCTCCCCACATTAAACAAAGTCACGCACAGGCGTCCTCCAACCCTGGAGACACCCATGGTCAGCCACGACCGAAGGGGGCCTAAGAATTTGGGAACATATGACAATAAAACACTCTTGACTCAATGGGCCGAATGGCCTGTTTCGTTGCAGCATCTTTCAATCAGGCATTCAAGTGGACAAAGTGAGTGCCTGAGCCTCAAATCACACTGAACTCAATGGGCATTAGTCTACTGCAACATCTAATGAAAAACTCTAGTGTCAACATGAGCGCTGACCTGCTGAGTATTAGCTGCACGCTCTGTTTCCATGATGTTTTTACTCACTGCCTCCTTGCAGGGGGGCTAGCAAACTGATTACATGTTGGAAGGAAAGTTTATTGGAAACTATCAATTTGAGAGTTTGCTTAACTCAACAAAAATATCAGCAACTGATTCGACTCTGTTAATTGGGGATCACACCCAGAGAGTTGTGAATCTGAATCAAAGACGTTTTTATCAGCCAAGTATATATACAGACTGTCAAGTCGCCGGCAGTCGCCTGAAAAACAGGAGACTGGAACGGCTTCTGTCAGAGTGGAACACACACACACACACGTGCACGCATACACACACGCATGCACACACACACACACGCACACACACACGCGCATACACACGCACGTGCACGCACACGCTCACGCACATGCACACGCACACACAGACACCCGCACACGCACACGCACACACACACACACACACATGCACACGCACACACACACACACACGCACGCACATGCACACACACACAGAGACACAGACAGACACAGACACACACACACACACGCACCCGCACACGCACACACACGTACGCACACACACGCACACGCACACACACGCACACAGAGACAGACACATGCACGCACGCACACACACACACACACGCACACATGCACAAGCACACACACGCAGAGACACAGACAGACACAGACACATGCACGCACGCACACATACACGCACACGACGCACACACACACACACACACGCACACACACACACACACGCATACATGCACACGCACACACACGCAGAGACACAGACAGACACAGACACATGCACGCACGCACGCGCACACACACACACACATGCACACACACATAAATGCACACACACACACACAAACACGTGCACGCACACGCACACACACACACATAAATGCACACACACACACACACACACACACACACACACACACACACACACACACACACACACACACACACACACACACACACACACACCGGTTATGCAGGCGGGGACAGGGCAAGCGGGGGGAGCGCTGTCTGAGTGAAATTCACACGGTGCAAAGCCAATGTGATACAGACACACACCGCGCCGAACAGGAAGGGTGGCGCTGTAATTAAGACAGTGAAAGCCCAGTGTATGGGAAGGGTCACGTAAGTCCTTTAAAAGAGGGAGGGAGAGGGGGGAGGAGGAGTGGAGACAACAATTAAGAAGCCACAGATACACAGCTGTGAAGCTCGGCGGACATTTAACATTACCGGTCGGTTATCCTTGGTTCTGAAAACTACTGCTTACGTTTTGTTTCCCCAATGAGCCAATGAAATTCACCGGTCAGCACCGGCTACAACCTACGAGAACCTTCGACTTCCTGGCAACCCACCTACGGCACGAGAATTCTCGCTACTCTCCATGGCAGCTTCTATCCAGTCGCCGCTAATTTTCCAACATGTTGAAAATTCGCGGCGACCATAATGAGGCCGCGACCAGTTCCCAGAATGCAGGAACTCCTCACGACCATGAAGGCGACTCCCCGGCAACCACCCGCGAACATGTGGCGACCATGTGGAGACCGCATAGTCTCCTGCAGTCGCCTAAAAGGTCGCCTAAGTGGGACAGGCCCACAAAGGAATCAAGGGATATGGGGAGAAGGCAGGAACGGGGTACTGATTGGGGATGATCAGCCATGATCACATTGAATGGCGGTGCTTGCTCCAAGGGCCAAATGGCCTAATCCTGCACCTATTGTCTATTGTCTATTTAAACCTCTTTAAGCTACAGTTTTATGATCATGTCACGCCCGAATTGTGCTCTTTAACAGAGAAGGTGAACACAATGGAGACAAAATTTATAATTAAGAGAATTATAATTGAGAATTGAAAAGCAAAGTAAAATTGGCTTTATCATCTTTTATTCAACACAAGGGCAAGGAAGGATTAGCTCCGAAAATAATCAGGAGGCTGATTGCAACAATTACTTTGCTTGCAGAAGGTTATTGGGATAGGAAATGTTTAAGAAAGAACTGCAGATGCTAGAACAATCGAAGATGGATAAAAATGCTGGAGAAACTCAGCGGGTGAGGCAGCATCTATGGAGCGATGGAATAGGTGACGTTTCGGGTCCATTCTCTCAGCATATGACAATCCCGCCACCCCGGTGGGAGAGCATCATAAGATCATAAGTCATAGGAGTAGAATTAGGCCATTCGGCCCATCAAGTCTACTCCGCCATTCAATCATGGCTGATCTATCTTTCTTTCCTAACCCCATTCTCCTGCCTTCTCCCCATAACCTCTGACACCCGCACTAATCAAGAATCTATCTATCTCTGCCTTAAAAATACCCACTGACTTGGCCTCCACAGCCGTCTGTGGCAAAGAATTCCACAGATTCACCACTCTCTGACTAAAGAAATTAGAGGGACGGAGAGAGAAAGGGGATGCAAAGGTTACTTGAAGTTAGAGAAATCAATATTCTGTATCTCATCTATACAATAGACAATAGACAATAGGTGCAGGAGTAGGCCATTTGGCCCTTCGAGCCAGCACCGCCATTCAATGTGATCATGGCTGATCATCCACAATCAGTACCCCGTTCCTGCCTTCTCCCCATATCCCCTGACTCCGCTATTTTTAAGAGCCCTATCTAGCTCTCTCCTGAAAGCATCCAGAGAACCGGCCTCCACCGCCCTCTGAGGCAGAGAATTCCACAGACTCACCACTCTCTGTGAGAAAAAGTGTTTCCTCGTCTCCGTTCTAAATGGCTTACCCCTTATTCTTAAACTGTGGCCCCTGGTTCTGGACTCCCCCAACATCGGGAACATGTTTCCTGCCTCTAGCGTGTCCAAACTCTTAATAATCTTATATGTTTCAATGAGATGCCCTCTCATCCTTCTAAAGATGTTGACCGAATATACAACCTTTGCTAAAGATAATGAAACATCCAAACTAAAGAGCACTTACCTGCATCGTGGGCATAACTAAATGCGGAGTGCAGCTGTAGTCACTGTGTAGTAGAAATCAGGGCAATTAATGGAGAGAGTCTGTGTGGGTACCACATCCCATTAAACACTCAAAGACACCAATGACTCACCAGCTTTTGACACTAAAATAATCATTTTAATAGACTGAAGGGAGACAAAAAGGCTGAAGGAGAAACTCAGCGGGTGAGGCAGCATCTATGGAGCGAAGGAATAGGCGACGTTTTGGGTCGAGACCCTTCTTCAGTCTGAAGACATTTCTCCTCATCTCCTTCCTAAAAGAACGTCCTTTAATTCTGAGGCAATGACCTCTAGTCCTAGGCTCTCCGACGAGTGGAAATATCCTCGGTCTGAAGAAGGGTCTTGACCCGAAACGTCACCTATTCCTTCGCTCCATAGATGCTGCCTCACCCGCTGAGTTTCTCCAGCATTTTTGTCTACCTTTGGTTTTTCCCCCCACATCTGCAGTTCTTTCTTAAACATTTTAACAGACTGCATGCTTTATGCTTTTGGTAATTTTCCACGAAAAACTGCTAAAATACTATCCCACGATAGTTATTCTTGCTGTTGGATCTCACAGCTCTTGGGGAATTGCAGCAAGCTGATATTAGAAGTGCAGGCAATGCTGGATTTCAGCAAATAAACCACATGACTTTGAAGGACATTAATTCCATCTCCTCCATTCATCTTCATTTACGTCTGAATAGGTTATATGTGGATAAAAAATGTTCTCCAATTTTATTCCTTCTTACTTTGCCATAGAGTGACACAGTGTGGAAACAGGCCCTTCAGCCCAACTTGCCCACACCGGCCAACATGTCCCATCTACACTAGTCCCACCTGCCTGCACTTGGTCCATATCCCTCCAAACCTGTCCTATCCATGTACCTGTCTAACTGTTTCTTAAACGTTGGGATAGTCCCTGCCTCAACTACCTCCTCTGGCAGCTTGTTCCATCCACCCACCACCCTTTGTGAGAAAAAGTTACCCCTCAGATTCCTATTAAATCTTTTCCCCTTCACCTTGAACCTATGTCCTCTGGTCCTCGATTCCCCTACTCTGGGCAAGAGACTCTGCATCTACCCGATCTATTCGTCTTATTTTGATGGTGAACTCAAGATTTCCATCCTACTAAGAAATTGCAAGATTCTGTGCTCCTGTGACAATCCCACCTTGCTCATATTGTTCATACTGGAGCTGCTGTATATTCATACATCCATGTCAATGGTATTTGCCAAAAAGAAAATTGACCTTTAACTTCATAAGTTCATAAGTGATAGGAGCAAATTAGGCCATTCGGCCCATCGAGTTCAATCATGGCTGATCTATCTCTCCCTCCTAACCCCATTCTCCTCCCCACAACCTCTGACACCTGTACTAATCAAGAATCTATCTATCTCTGCCTTAAATATATCCACTGACTTGGCCTCCACAGTCGTCTGTGGCAAAGAAACCCACAGATTCACCACCCTCTGACTAAAGAAATTCCTCATCTCCTTCCTAAAAGAACGTTCTTTAATTCTGAGGCAGTGCCCTCTAGTCCTAGACTCTCTCACTACTGGAAACATCTCCACGTCCATTCTATCCAAGCGGATAGAGGTTTGACGTGTTTCTGGCACAAGGGTAAACTGCAGGACTTCTGGCAACGTCTTCCGTTCCAACACACACTCTCAATGAGGTCTCCCTCAGAGCACATAGATTTAAGGTGAACGGGAAAAGATTTAATAGAAATCTGAGGGGTAACTTTTTCACACAGAGGGTGGTGGGTGTATGGAACAAGCTGCCAGAGGAGGTAGTTGAGGCTGGGACTATCCCAACATTTAAGAAACAGTTAGACAGGCACATGGATAGGGCAGGTTTGGAGGGATATGGACCAATAGACAATAGACAATAGATAATAGGTGCAGGAGTAGGCCATTCGGCCCTTCGAGCCAGCACCGCCATTCAATGTGATCATGGCTGATCATCCCCAATCAGTACCCCGTTCCTGCCTTCTCCCCATATCCCCTGACTCCGCTATCTTTAAGAGCCCTATCTAACTCTCTCTTGAAAGTATCCAGAGAACCGGCCTCCACCGCCCTCTGAGGCAGAGAATTCCACAGATTCACCACTCTCTGTGAGAAAAAGTTTTTCCTCGTCTCCGTTCTAAATGACTTACCCCTTATTCTTAAACTGTGGCCCCTGGTTCTGGACTCCCCCAACATCGGGAACATGTTTCGTGCCTCTAGCGTGTCCAAGCCCTTAATAATCTTATATGTTTCATCAAGATCCCCTCTCATCCTTTAGTGCGGGCAGGTTGGACTTGTGTAGCTGGGACATTGATGGGCGTTGTGGGCAAGTTGGGCTGAAGGGCCTGTTTCCACGCTGTATCACTCTATGACTCTGTGAGGACATTCTCAATGCTCCGCGGTTTCATACACTGAACCTCACCCACATTCCAGGCTCAGTCTGAAGAAGGGTTTCGGCCCGAAACGTTGCCTATTTCCTTCGCTCCATAGATGCTGCTGCACCCGCTGAGTTTCTCCAGCATTTTTGTCTACCTTCAGCATTTAATTAGATCATCTTCATTCAACTATAATTAGGATGTTTTAAATTTTTTAATTTTAAAGATACAGCAGGCCCTTCAGCCCATCGAGTCCACACCGACCATTGTCCACACTAGTTGGATGGTATCCCACTTTCTCATCCACTCCTCACACACTGGAACAGGTACATGAATAAGAGAGGTTTGCACTAAATGTTATTCCCTTATCATGCATCTATACCTGGTAAATGGCTTAATCTGTACTATAATCATGTATTGTCTTTCCGCTGACTGGTTAGCACGCAACAAAGGCTTTTCACTGGTAGACACAAAATGCTGGAGTAACTCAGCGGGTGAGGCAGTACCTCTGGAGAAAAGGAATGGGCGACTTTTCGGGTCGAGACCCTTCTTCAGACATGATGATCAGTCTGAAGAGGGGTCTCGACAACATCAGTCTGAAGAAGGGTCTCAACCTGAAACGTCGCCCATTCCTTCTCTCCAGAGATGCTGCCCGTCCCGCTGAGTTACTCCAGCACTTTGTGTCTACCTTCAATTTAAACCAGCATCTGCAGTTCTTTCTTACGCTAAAAGCTTTTCATTGTACCTCGGTACCTGTGACAATAAACTAAACTGTAAGGATGTATAAGGCCCTCCTGGTACATTATACTGACTGCCATTTAATCTAAGACAAAGTTACTAAAAGGGATGAATATGTCAAAATCGCACTGATTGTGGGTACTTTGAGTACACATTTGTGGCCACCTTTCCCGTGCTATAATGGTACGATGATTCTGAATCTTTAGTTGTGGTAAAGCGCTTGGATATGCCCTTTGAAATGGCGATAGTAAGGACGTTATTTTAGGAATATAAATAATATGTTTAAGAAGGAACTGCAGATGCTGGAAAAATCGAAGGTAGACAAAAATGCTGGAGGAACTCAGCGGGTGAAGCAGCATCTATGGAGCGAAGGAATAGGTGACGTTTCTGAAGAAATTTCTCCTCATCTCCTTCCTAAAATAACGTCCTTTAATTCTGAGGCAATGACCTCTAGTCCTAGACTCTCCCACAAGTGGAAATATCCTCGGTCTGAAGAAGGGTCTCGACCCGAAACGTCACCTATTTCCTTCGCTCCATAGAAGCTGCCTCACCCGCTGAGTTTCTCCAGCGATTTTTTCCGGCATCCGCAGTTCTTTCAGAAACAGTCCAACAAAACCAAAGGCAAAATGTACAATACAAATAAAAATACAAATAATATAGTGCAGTGGTGATGACTGGTAATTGCGGAGGTTGCTAATGTATAAATATGTGGCCACTGATAAAGGCAATTATCTGCAGTGAGGGAAAGTGATCCAACGTTGCAATCGTGGTCTCCAAGGCAACTGAGTAAACAGAGGCCGTGGGCAAACGCTCGGCTTGGTCTCTGAGTTCAACCTACTCATCCACTACATCCATTACTAACGGCCTGAATTAGCCTTTTTAAACATGATCTTGCTCTGCGAAAATGAGCAATTTTATTAGGGAACTCACAACTTTTCGGTGATTGGGAAAAGATTTAATAGGAATAAGATCATAAGATCAGAAGTGATAGGAGCAGAATTAGGCCATTCGGCCCATCAAGTCTACTCCGCCATTCAATCACGGCTGATCTATCTCTCCCTCCTAACACCATTTTCTTGCTTTCTCCCCATAACCCCTGACACCCGCACTGATCAAGAATCTATCTATCTCTGCTTTAAAAAAATATCCATTGACTTGGCCTCCACAGCCGTCTGCGGCAAAGAATTCCACAGATTCACCACTGAGAGGTAACTTTTTCACACAGAGGGTGGTGGGTGTATGGAATAAGCTGCCAGAGGAGGTGGTTGATGCTGGGACTATCCCATTGTTTAAAATACAGTTAGACAGGTACATGGATGGGACAGGTTTGGAGGGATATGGACCAAGCACGGGCAGGTGGGACTAGTGTAGCTGGGACTTGTTGGCCAGTGTGGGCAAGTTGGGCCGAAGGGCCTGTTTCCACACTAATCCACTGAGTTACCAGATGAAACCGCTTTGCCATTCCAAGGTAAATAGAAACAGTTCTTCCATTGATGCAGATTTCCTTTTGGCTTCCGAGAACATACTTCCACATTGGCTCCATACTGTCTGTCTGCTACCAGCCTCCGGCAGAACCGTGCAGCCAGCCCGCCAGATATGGCAGAGATAGCCAGGCAGCTGCAGCCTGCATGGTAACCTCTTGTGTGTTGTGCTGCATGTAGGAGTCCAAGAGTGCTGGAGTAACTCAGCGGGTGGGTCAGGCAGCATCTGTGGAGAACATGGATAGGTGACGTTTCACAGAGTGCTGGAGTAACTCAGCGGGTGGGTCAGGCAGCATCTGTGGAGAACATGGATAGGTGACAGAGAGTGGTGAGTCTGTGGAATTCTCTGCCTCAGAGGGCGGTGGAGGCCGGTTCTCTGGATACTTTCAAGAGAGAGCTAGATAGGGCTCTTAAAGATAGCGGAGTCAGGGGACATGGGGAGAAGGCAGGAACGGGGTACTGATTGGGGATGATCAGCCATGATCACATTGAATGGCGGTGCTGGCTCGAAGGGCTGAATGGCCTACCCCTGCACTTATTGTCTATTGCCTCGACTATCTCCTCCGGCAGCTCGTTCCATACACCCACCAAAATATTGCCCCTCAGGTTCCTATTTCGAGTGGTGGTGCCATAAGTGTGGCTGCCTCGCCAGCAGCTGTCTGTCCTTTCATTCTTTTTGTCATTTTTAGTCTGTTTTAAAGTTTGTTTTTGGAGGTCTTTTAGTCTTTTTTATGTGGTGGGGAGGGCGGGGAGGGGGGGGGAAGGGGAAACTGTTTTCTTAGTCACTTCTTGGGCAATGAAGCAACTATTCTCCGAGCCGCACCTTCGCCCCCTCCTCGCGACCTACCACCTGGACTCCGTACCTGAACGAGCAACAACTCTGGTCCTTTTTCCGATCCAGTCCCAAAAGCCATTCCTGGCCATAATACTCAGCCTGTCTCGAAAGACAACTCTGGACATAATTCTGAGCTTGCCTGTAAAGACAAATCTGGCCCAATTCTGTGCTTGGAACCTTAGTATTGCACAGTTTTACATGGTTAGATGACAACCATTTGTGTGTTGTAAGGCCACTAGGACCCCTTCCATCCTTATCAAGGGAAAATGCTATTTTTATACAACACATGAACTAAACCCATGTGTTGTTGTACAATTGTTTTTGTACTAATTATCATTAGTACAAAAACAAGTGTAAATATTACCAACTTGTAGATGGTCCTATATGTTTCCTGAGCCCAACTTAGGTCTCAGATTTAAAACCTCTGTTCAACTTTCATGCTGCCACCAACTTCAGTGAACTGCTTACTGCCAATGGAGGTGTGGGGTGTGTTGTTGCCACAACGATGAAGCTTTGCTCGTTGTTGGTACCTCGATTGGTCCGACAGCTTTTGCTTCCTTATCCAGGCTTTAGCTGTTGAATAAGTCTTACCTCAAGAGAAGATTCGGCAGCTTGTCTTTAATGTCACCCCTGAAGCGTTGTTCATTCCCGGCATTTATAGCATGAGGGGAACTCTAGCCCCTTCCGGGTATTCTGCCACCTTCGTTTGCGAGGACTCCCTTGAATCCAACGCATGAATTCCAGTACGTTCCACAGACATGCTTTAGATTTTTGAAGTCAGTTACACTGACCACTCGCACTCCCCTCCACAGAGAGGGGGATTCGTACATAGCCATGAACAGGTGTTGCCGCAGGTCCCTGCCTCGTAGTATGCTCACCAGCTATACCTCCGATCTCCGAGTCAGACGTGTGTTCACTTCCTCCAAGAGGGAGACATCATGCAGCCCTTCTACAGGTGTTGCTGCCACGGGCCCCTGAAGAGACCCACGGATATAAAGCTCCTTTTGCTGGAGCATATCGTGCTGGAGCTCTTTGTATTGGCTCACCAATGCTGCTTGACTTTCATGCCTTGGGGTATGCTCTGCAATACCTCCAACCTCAGGGTCTGAATAAAACTGCCCTGGTAAGCTCACCTCTTCACTGAGGGAGACATTATACAGCCCTTCGGGAGGTGCTGCTGCCATGGGCCCCCAAGACGACCCGCGGATATAAGGCTCCTCTTCACGGAGCAGATCTTCCCTATACAGCCCTCTAGTAGAAGCTGCTGCCACGGGCCCATGGGGTGACCCACGGATATAAAGTTCCTCTTGGAGCTAATCACGAAGTGTGTAGATTATGTAGATTCATCACTTTGTGCATCATGTGTTACTCTACTATTTCTGTTGGGAGGCCAACATATTTCTGGTGTTCATTGTGGAAATTAATAGTAAGATTTCTCTTGGAAATAAAGTTCCTCTTGGAACATATCACGATGGAGCAACCTCTCTATTAGGTGCTCCACCTTTACTAGACGTCGAGAGACGTCGCTGATAGTGGGAGGAGAATCCTCCTGGCCCGAATCATCGGAGTCCACGGCTTACTTTTAAATGGCTGTTTCCTCCTTACAGGATTAGCCACGGTGCTCACAGTCGGCACCCTGATACCGCCTTCCTCATGGACTTACCCCTCCACGGGAACATCAGTGGTCTGGAAGCCGCTGACCGCCTTGTCAGCGGCTGGAGTAGCGTTCCCGACGTCCGCCGGCTACCCGCGTTCCGTGGTCTGGACCAGAGTCTCTTCACAGCCCAAAGCTGGTTTCATAGATACATAGATACATAGAAAATAGGTGCAGTAGGCCATTCGGCCCTTCGAGCCTGCACCGCCATTCAATATGATCATGGCTGATCATCCAACTCAGTATCCCGTACCTGCCTTCTCTCCATACCCCCTGATCCCTTTAGCCACAAGGGCCACATCTAACTCCCTCTTAAATATAGCCAATGAACTGGCCTCAACCACCTTCTGTGGCAGAGAGTTCCAGAGATTCACCACTCTCTGTGTGAAAAAGTTTTTCCTCATCTCGGTCTTAAAGGATTTCCCCCTTATCCTTAAGCCGAGAAAAGTGTTTCCTCGCAGCTCGACCGGACTGCGCTACAACATCCAGCAGGAAACCTCTGTAAGAAGAGGTTCCTGCAAGAAAACACAACCTGGTAAGAAATAAAAACTTACCTGTAGGTTTAAACTTACCGCTGGCAGGAGCGCTGAACTCGTAACGCTGACTAGCCTGCCAGTCCGGTGCTTCGCCATGCGGATGACGTAATGACATGCATGCGGACTGGCGGGCCTTCTTCACGGAATCACTCACGTGACTCCGAAGTACAATTGCACACAATACTCCAGGTGCGGTCTCACTAGGGCCCTGTACAACTGCAGTAGGACCTCCTTGCTCCTATACTCAAATCTTCTCGCAATGAAGGCCAACATAACATTGGCTTTCTTCACCATGTTTGAGCTGTTTAACCAAGTCAAAAAAGTTGCCAACTATTTCAACTCCCCTCCCATCCCCATTCCCATTCCCACACTGAACCTCCTGTCCTGGGCCTCCTCCATTGTCAGAATGAGGCCACACTTTTATAGTATAGAAGGATTGAGGATAGAAGTTGGGACGTAATGTTACAATAAACAATAGGTGCAGGAGGAGGCCATTCGGCCCTTCGAGCCAGCACCGCCATTCAATATGATCATGGCCGATCATCCACAATCAGTACCCCGTTCCTGCCTTCTCCCCATATCCCCCGACTCTGCTATCTTTAAGAGCCCTATCTAGCTCTCTCTTGAAAGTATCCAGAGAACCGGCCTCCACCGCCCTCTGAGGCAGAGAATTCCACAGACTCACAACTCTCTGTGTGAAAAAGTGTTTCCTCGTCTCCGTTCTCTGCCTCTCATAATTTATATACTTTATCACATATCCCCTCAACTTCTGCCGTTGGGTTTTGTGTGGGAAACCTCTGCCTTGAGGTTGAGGGGGAACCTGGTAGAAGTTAATAAAATATTGAGAGGCAGAGACAAGCTCGACAGTCATAACCTTCCTCCCACGATGTTTCTGTGTTTCCATAGTCTTAAAAAGGACAAGTGGGACTGGTGTAGATGGGGCATATGTCAGGATGGACATTAGGCAGAAGGTTTGAATCTGCGCCTTGGCTCCGTGAGGCAGCAGTGTATTTTAGTTTAGAGATACAGCGCGGAAACAGGCCCTTCGGCCCCCCGAGCCCACCCCGACCAGTGATCCCCACACACTAACACTCTCCTACACACACTAGGGACAATTTGACATTATACCAAGCTAAATAACCTACAAACCTGTACGTCTTTGGAGTGTGGGAGGAAACCGAAGATCTCGGCGAAAATCTATGCAGTTGTGTTCAGTTCTGAGCACCATGTTGCAGGAAAGATGTTGTCAAGCTGGAAAGGGTACAGAGAAGATTTACGAGGATGTTGCCAGGACTAGAGGATGTGAGCTGCAGGGAGAGGTTGAGTAGGCTGGGTCTCTATTCCATGGAGCGCAGGAGGATGAGGGGTGATCTTATAGAGGTGTATAAATCATGAGAGGAATAGATCGGGTAGACGCACAGAGTCTCTTGCCCAGAGTATGGGGAATCGAGGACCAGAGGACATAGGTTTAAGGTGAAGGGGAAAAGATTTAATAGGAATCCGAGGGGTGATTTTATCACACAGAGGGTGGTGGGTGTATGGAACAAGCTGCCAGAGGAGGTAGTTGAGGCTGGGACTATCCCAACGTTTAAGAAACAGTTAGACAGGTACATGGATAGGACAGGTTTGGAGGGATATGGACCAAGCGCAGGCAGGTGGGACTAGTGTAGCTGGGGCATGTTGGCCGGTGTGGGCAAATTGGGCTGAAGGACCTGATTCCACAATGTATCACTCTATGACTCTGTGTCACGGGGAGAACGTGCAAACTCCGTACAGACAGCACCCGTAGTCTGGATTGAACCAGGGTCTCTGGGTGCTGTCAATGCAAGTTTTTATTTATATTTGAAGGTAGACAAAAATGCTGGAGGAACTCAGCGGGTGAGGCAGCATCTATGGAGAGAAGAAATAGGTGACGTTTCTGGTCGAGACCCTTCTTCAGACCGAGGACATTTCCACTAGTGGGAGAGTCTAGGACTAGAGGTCACAGCCTCTGAATTAAAGGACGTTCTTTTAGGAAGGAGATGAGGAGAAATGTCTTCAGCCATGATCAGATTGAATGTCGGTGCTGGCTCGACGGGCCGAATGGCCTACTCCTGCACCTATTGTCTATTGTCTATTGTCTATTGTCTATTGTCTATTGACCCAAAACGTCACCTATTCCTTCGCTCCATAGATGCTGCCTCACCCGCTGAGTTTCTCCAGCATTTTTGTCTACCTTCGATTTTTCCAGCATCTGCAGTTCTGTCTTAAACCTTTTATTTATATTTGTGTCTTTTATGAGACTTGATGGCATAAATTTAATGAGACCTAATTCACCAGCTGATTATGATGAATGTACTTGGAACGGTGCATGTGTATCTCTGCTTTTAGTGGCACTATCTTCATTAGGCATGGTTTTAATTGCATTTACTTTGACAGTTAACAGGTATTGCTGATTAATATTTTATTGCTGCCAGTGTCTGTCGGGACCTGCTTCGTATTGCACTGGCTTATAAATAACAGAAACATGGGCAGGAGTGATCATGGAGACCTCGGAGCCTGTTGGTCACTACACTAGGTGGGATAGAACATAGAACATAGACATGGAACATGGAACATACAACACACAACATGGAACATGGAACGTGGGACATGGAACATACAACATGGAACACAGAACATGGAACATACAACATGGGACATGGAACACACAACAGGGAACATAAAACATAGAATATAGAACATACAACATGGAACATAGAACATGGAACATAGTACATGGAACATAGAATGTGGAACTGGGAACACACAACATAGAACACACAACAGGGAACACAGAACATAGAACATACAACAGGGAACATAGAACATAGAATATAGAACACACAACGTGGAACAGGGAACATAGAACATACAACACGGAACATAGAACATACCACATGGAACACGGAACATAGAATATAGAACAGGGAACATAGAACAGGGAACATAGAACATAGAACAGGGAACATAGAATATAGAACATACAACAGGGAACATAGAACACAGAACACTGAACACAGAACTCAGAACATAGAACATGGAACACGGAATATAGAACATAATAATAATAATAGATTTTATTTGTGGGCGCCTATACAAAAGTCTCAAGGACACCTTACAGAATTTAACAAAGAAACATATAATCGGAGAACATGGAACACAGAACATGGAACATACAACATAGACCATGGAACATGGAACATGCAACATGGAACAGCACAGGAACAGATTCTTCGACCCATAATGTTTGTGCTGCACCTGATGCCAAGCCCAACTCTTATCTGCCTGCACGGTGGTGCAGCGGTAGAGTTGCTGCCTCACAGCACCAGAGACCCGGGTTCCATCCCGACTATGGGTGCTGTCTGTACGGAGTTTGTACCTTCTCCCCGTGACCTGCGTGGGTTTTTTCCGGGTGCTCCGGTTTCCTCCTACACTACAAAGACGTACATTTTTGTCGGTTAATTGGCTTCAGTAAATTGTAAATTGATCCTAGTGTGTGTAGGATAGTGTTGGTGTACGTTGAGATCGCTGGTCGGTGCGGACTCGGTGGGCCGAAGAGCCTGTTTCCGCGCTGTATCTCTGAAGTATAAAGTCTGAAGACACATAGTCCCCATACTCCAGGTGTACAAGAACAATCCCAGGAATGAGTGGGTTAACCTATGATGAGCGTTTGACGGCACTGGGCCTGTACTCGCTGGAGTTTAGAACAATGAGGGGGGACCTCATTGAAACATACAGAATAGTGAAAGGCCTGGATAGAGTGGATGTGGAGAGGATGTTTCCACTAGTGGGAGAGTCTAGGACTAGAGGTCACAGCCTCAGAATTAAAGGACGTTCTTTTAGGAAGGAGATGAGGTGAAATTTCTTCAGCCATGATCACATTGAATGGCGGTGCTGGCTCGTAGGGCCGAATGGCCTACTCCTGCACCTATTGTCTATTGTTTATTGTCTATTGACCCAATTAAAGGACGTACCTTTAGAAAGGAGATGAGGAGGAATTTCTTCAGCCAGAGGGTGGTGAATCTGTGGAATTCTGCTACAGAGGGCTGTGGAGGCCAGGTCAGTGGATATATTTATATGAGGGCATGAGGACATTTACATGAGAACATGAGGGCATCATGTTCAAAAGAGAGCTAGATAGGGCTCTTAAAGATAGTGGAGTCAGGGGATATGGAGCGAAGGCAGGAACGGGGTACTGATTGTGGATGATCAGCCATGATGACATTGAATGGCGGTGCTGGCTCGAAGGGCCGAATGGCCTCCTCCTGCACCTATTATCTGTTGTCTATTAAAAAATACCCCATGACTTGGCCTCAACTGCCGTCTGTGGCCAAGAATTCCACATATTCACCACCCTCTGGCTGAAGAAATTCCTCCTCATCTCCTTTCTAAAGGTACGTCCTTTAATCCTGACGCTGTGGCCTCTGGTCCTAGACTCTCCCACTAGTGGAAACATCCTCTCCACATCCACTCTATCCAGGCCTTTCACTATTCGGTAAGTTTCTGTGAGATCACCCCTCATTCTTCTAAACTCCAGCGAGTACAGGCCCAGTCAAACACTCACCTTGCTTGTGACTCTGTAATTTGCCCGTGCCGACCAGGATGTCCATCTAAGCTTGTCCCAACTGCTCACATTTGTCCCCTGACCCTCCAAACCTTTCCAATCCATGTTTACCTAATCCGGCAGCTGGTTCCATATAAAGTTGCCCCACAGATTCCTATTCAATCTTTCTCCTCTCACCTCAAACCCATGTCCTCTGGTTCTCGATTCCCCTACGCTGGGTAAAAGTTTAGTTTCGTTTGGTGATACGACGCAGAAACAGGCCCTTCGGCCCACTGAGTCCGTGCCGACCAGCGATCCCCGCACATTAACACTATCCTACACCCCACTAGGGACAATTTTTACATTTACACCAAGCTAATTAACTTACAAACCTGTACGTCTTTGGAGTGTGGGAGGAAACCGAAGATCTCGGAGAAAACCTACGCAGGTCACGGGGAGAACGTATAGACAAGCACCCATAGTCAGGATCGAACCCGGGACTCTGGCGCTATGAGGCAGCAGCTCTCCCTGCTGCGCCAACGTGCCGCGCTAAAGGACTGCATTTACCCAATCAATTTCCCTGATGAATTTATACACCTCTATAAGATCACCCCTCAGCCTCCTTCGCTCCAAGGAATAGAGTCCCAGTCCGCCCAACCTCTCTCTATAGATTCCAGGTGGACAAAAATGCTGGAGAAACTCGGCGGGTGCAGCAGCATCTATGGAGCGAAGTAATAGGTGACGTTTCGGGTCGAGACCCTTCTTCAGACTGATGTGGGGGGTGGGGGGGGGGCTGGGTGGGACAAAGAAAGGAAGAGGCGGAGACAGTGGGCTGTGGGGGAGCTGGGAAGGGGAGGGGAAGGAGGGAGAAAGCAGGGACTACCTGAAATTGGAGAAGTCAATATTCATACCACTGGGGTGTAAACTACCCAAGCGAAATATAACCATATATAACCATTACAGCATGGAAACAGGCCATCTCGGCCCTTCAAGTCCGTGCTGAACATTTTATTTTTTATTTTTTATTTTTTTAATAAATACTTCCCCCTAGTCCCATCTACCTGCACTCAGACAATAACCCTCCATTCCTTTCCCGTCCATATACCCATCCAATCTATTTTTAAAGGATAAAATCGAACCAGCCTCCACCACTTCCACTGGAAGCTCATTCCACACAGCCACCACTCTCTGAGAAATATGAGGTGCTGCTCCTCCAATTTGCGGTGGGACTCACTCTGGCCATGGAGGAGGCCCAGGACAGAAAGGTCGGATTCGGAATGCCAAATTGTTTTAGTTTCCTGATGAACATGAGGCGTTGGTCGTATCCACCTTCTTGGTGGTTGGTCAGCGACAGATCGTTGGTGATATTTACATCTGGGAACTCGTCACAGTCAGTATATCCGTGGCTTCACATTAGACAATTCCGTGGTTTTGTTCTATTTCTGTAAGGAGGCAGAGACTGAGAGTACTGTTATTCTTTGACCCACATGTGAAGTATTCGGCTTGAGCGAAAATCATTTTAAGTGCTGCACTGTAATTCCAAAGTTAATAGCCTTTTCCATTTAGAGCAGCAATCTTTCAGTAATCAGACAGGTTGGAAGAACGGGTCCCGGCCTGAAAAATGATCTGCCTGCTTCTCTCCACAGATGCTGCCTGACCCGTTGAGTTACTCCAGCACTTAGTGTCTTGTGCAATCATATTACTTGTTATAGGTCTCCGTGGATTGTCACCTTGTCGTGGTGGAGAAGCTCATGTGGTCCTGAGATCCTGAGAGCGATGCCGTCTGGAGCGATGCTCCTGGTAGGGCCATCCATAGGGCGGTAAGGTCAAGGGGGAGGTCTCTGACAAAAAGCAATCCAACCAAGACCTCAACGGTGGAACAGGCGGAGGACGATGGCTGACCTTAGTGGAGCGTCACAACGGCTGGGAAGGCGGATGAAGGCTGCAGCAGAAAAGGGTCTCCAGTCGTCTTGGACTCCATGCCACTGGATCCTGACCCAGATCTGTCAAGGACCGTGGGGTGGCTGTCTGTGCACCAGTCTCCCCACGTTAAACAAAGTCACGCACTGGCGTCCTCCAACCCTGGAGACACCCATGGTCAGCCATGACCGAATGGGGGCCTAAGAAGAAGAGGTCTACTCATCTCAGTACTGTGTGCTGATTAGCGTAGACTCCATCAGTCGCTGCCTCACAATGCCAGAAACCCAGGTTCGATACCGACCTCGGATGCTGTCTGTGTGGAGTTTGTACATTTTCCCCGTGACCACGTGGGTTTTCTCCGGGTGCTCCGGTTTCCTCCCACATCTCAAAGACGTGCGGGTTTGTACTTTAATTTGCCCTCTGTAAGTTGCCCCTAGTGTGCTGGGAGTGGATGAGAAAATGGGATAACATAGAACTAGTGTGAATGCTTGATCCCTGGTCAGTGAGGACTCGGTGGGCCGAAGGGCCTGTTTCCATCCTTCCATGTTTGCAGGCGGTAATCTAATATCCATGGAGACATGAGGAACTGTAGATGTTGAGATCTTGAGCAAAGCACAGAGTGCTGGAGTAACTCAGCGGGTCAGGCAGCATCTGTGGAGAACATGGATAGGTGACGTTTCACAGAGTGCTGGAGTAACTCAGCGGGTCAGGCAGCTTCTGTGGAGAACATGGATAGGTGACGTTTCAGGTCGGACCCTATCCATGTTCTCCACAGATGCTGCCTAACCCGCTGAGTTACTCCAGCACTCTGTGTCTTTTTTTTATATTAACTAATATCTGCAGTTCCTTGCGTCTCCAATATTAGAGTCAGAATCACTCAACATGGAAACAGGCCCTTCAGCCTAACTGGCCCATGCTGGCCCAGAAGCTGTCTAAGCAACCCAATTTGCCCACTTCCCTCTAAACCTTTCCTCACCATCTTTTTCTTGCATATGGCATGTACAGCCTAAAGTTGTAAGACAACTTGTTCTGTTTGATCTTCTGTTTGTGCACGCCAGGTTGATTGCATTCGTCGCAACAGGGTGGACCACGTGAAGGATGCAACCTCCCACCTCTTTCAATAGACAATAGACAATAGGTGCAGGAGTAGGCCATTCGGCCCTTTGACAACATCATACTAGCCAATTTCTAAATGTGCCTGAAGCTCGTCCACTTTATTTCTTATCATTTGCGCATTCATATACAACACTTTGACCTCCCTATTCACCTCCCCTCTCACACCGGTCACTATTGGCCCTGACCTTACTCTCTTATCCCTTCTCATACTTTCCTTCCTATTAATTCGAGAGCCTTTTGTAACTTTTCCTGTACTCACTTCCCCTTCAACTCCATCTTTATACTCCCAATTTGTCAATCCCTCCCCTATTTAGTTTAAACCCACATGTGTGGCCCTAGCAAACCTGCCTGCCAGAATGTCGGTCCCCCTCCAGTTAAGGTGTAACCCGCCCTTTTGTATAGGTCACCCCTACCCCAGAAGAGGTGGGGTGACCTGTACATGTTTCCTATCCATGTACCTGTCCAAGTGTCTTTAAATGCTGTTCTAGTCCCTGCCTCAACTACCTCCTCTGGCAGCTGGTTCCATACACCCACCACCCTCTGTGTGGAAAAAGTTAACCATCAAGTTCCTATCACTCCTTGCCTCTCTGACTGCAAACTTATGTCCTTTTGATTTTGATTCACTTGACCCACCAAGTTACTCCAGCGCTTTGTGTCTTTTTCTTTAAACTAGCATCTGCAGTTCTCTGAATCTGCATCTTTCTGGTAAAACCTCCCCTGCACCGTCTCCAAAGCCTCCGCATCCTTCCTCTAATGCGGCAACCATTTCCCTCTGGGTATTCCTCTCTGGGCATCTTTACAAACGTAATCACGGGCGTCACGGTGGCGCAGCGGTAGAGTTGCTGCCTCGCAGCGCCAGAGAACCAGGTTTGCTCCTGACTACGGGTGCTGTCTGTGCAGAGTTTGTACGTTCACCCCATGGGTTTTCTGTGTGGGTTTTCTCCGGGTGCTCTGGTTTCCTCCCACATCCCAACGACGTGCAGGTTTGTAGGTTTAAGAAAGAACTGCAGATGCTGGAAAAATCGGAGGTAGACAAAAATGCTGGAGGAGAAACTCAGCGGGTGAGGCAGCATCTATGGAGCGAAGGAATAGGCAACGTTTCGGGTCGAGACCCTTCTTCAGACTGAAGAAATTTCTCCTCATCTCCTTCCTAAAAGAACGTCCTTTAATTCTGAGGCTGTGACCTCTAGTCCTAGACTCTCCCATGAGTGGAAATATTCTCAGTCTGGTCTCGACCAGAAACGTCGCCTATTCCTGCCTCACCCGCTGAGTTCCTCCAGCATTTTTGTCCACCTTCCGGTTTGTAGATTGATTGGCAAGTAAGTTAAATTGTAAATTGTCCCCAGTGTGTGTAGGATTGTGTTAAGGGCCTGCCCCACATGTGTGTCATTTGCGCGTCACGCAGGTGGCGCGCGAGGATTTTGAGAGTCCCAAAGTCCTGGGGCGCCGCACGCTACCACGCGTCACTGCCTACATCACCACACGCGCGTCGTGAAGCGTAAATGATGTCACGTAAATGACGCACAAATGACGCCCAAGTGGGACAGGCCCTTTAGTGCACGGGGTGATCGCTGGTCAGACTGGAGTCGGTGGGCCGAAGGGCCTGTTTTCGCGCTGTGTGTCCCTGAAGTCGAATTCCCATCAGAAGTACATGAATTCCACTCTTGTCTGTGTGATGTGGGGAAATTGGCCACTGATCGGCCTTTTACAAGAACAGCCAGTCGACTTGAAAGCAGGCATTGTTCCTGCATTTGCATTAATCTACATAACAGCAAATACACTTCAAAAAAACGTCCTAAATGAGTTATGATAGTGGATAGGGATGACAGATGTTATGTAAATGCAAACTTCTCGCCTCTAAATTTATTGATGTTCCTCTCTGCCATTTCCTTAGCATTTAAGTGGCATTTTCAACGGAGAAAATCTTTCATTGCATATGTTTGAGCAGAACTAAATGGCGTTTAATTTATTCTCTCGTGTACCGAGGTACAGTGAAAAGCTTTTTGTTGCGTGCTATCCAGTCAGCGGACAGACTAAACATGATTATATTTAGAATTATTTAATACGACTATCTCCCCTTGACTCTCAGTCTGAACAAGGGTCTCAACCCGAAACATCACCTATATCTTCTCTCCACAGATGCTGCCTGACCCGCTGAGTTACTCCAGCACTCTGTGAAACGTCACCTATCCATGTTCTCCACAGATGCTGCCTGACCTGCTGAGTTACTCAAGCACTTTAGACAATAGACAATAGGTGCAGGAGTAGGCATTTCGGCCCTTTGAGCCAGCACCACCATTCAATATGATCATGGCTGATCATCCACAATCAGTACCCCGTTCCTGCCTTCTCCCCATATCCCCTGACTCCGCTATCTTCAAGAGCCCTATCTAATTCTCTCTTGAAAGCATCCAGAGAACCGGCCTCCACCGCCCTCTGAGGCAGAGAATTCCACGGACTCACAACTCTCTGTGTGAAAAAGTGTTTCCTCATCTCTGTTCTAAATGGCTTACCCCTTATTCTTAAACTGTGGCCCCTGGTTCTGGACTCCCCCAACATCGGGAACATGTTTCCTGCCTCTGGCGTGTCCAAACCCTTAACAATCATATATGTTTCAATGAGATCCCCTCTCATCCTTCTAAACTCCAGAGTGTACAAGCCCAGCCGCTCCATTCTCTCAGCATACGACAGTCCCGCCATCCCGGGAATTAATCTTGGAAACCTTACGCTGCACTCCCTCAATTTGTGTCTATCTTTGGTGTAAACCAGCATCTGCAGTCCCTTCCTACACATACGATCGAGCCGTATCTGTACACCATCGTCCGTGGTGTACAGATACAAGATAACTAGGGAATAACGTTTAGTGCAACGTAAAGTCCTGTAAAGTCCAATGAAAGATAGTCTGATATAGATGAGGTAGATGCCAGCTTAGGACCGCTCTCTAGTTGGTGATAGGATGGTTCAGTCCTACCAACACCTTCTCCTTATGTCACCACTGTAGGAAGACTCCATTCAGCTCCCTTTTGTGGTATTATGGAATAATAGTGTACGGAATGCCTTTATTCTGCTGCCAGTGGTCAGGCTGCAGTGACGGCATCCGGCCTGAAGGTGGGGCTGTGGGGGTAACTGGGGCGGCCTAGGAGCAGGCCCGGAGATGCAGCACGAGGCTGGCTGCTGTAAAGAGTTGCTAAATAAAGACAGACTCCGATTACGTCGTTGTACGAGCCTCATTATAAGAATAATTCGATATGGTGTCAGAAACGGGATACTTGTAAGCGAAAAAAAAAGAAGAAGAGGAAAGTGTATCGTTTGGCGGAGAAATGTGAGATGAGCTGGCAGATATGGCGCAACCTACACCAACTGCTACGTTCACAATACAACCTCCAGAGCCATTCGATTTTACCAAGCCTCAAGAATGGGAGCGTTGGATCAGGAGATTCGACCGCTTTCGGCTTGCAAGCAACTTAAACGCAACGTCGGAAGAAAACCAGGTGAACACGTTAGTGTATTGCATGGTGATGAAGCCGAAGATGTGCTAAGGGGCTAACGCTAACTGCAGATGAGAGGAAGGTGTACACGGATGTCAAGGCGGCTTTGATGCATTTTTTGTGCCTAAAAGAATGTAATCTACGAAAGAGCCAAGTTCAATCAGCGTGTGCAACTGCCAGAAGAAACGGTGGATTCCTTCATCACTGCTCTATACGGATTAGCTGAACACTGCAACTATGGACAGTTACAGAACGAGCTGATCCGCGACAGGTTAGTGGTCGGGCTGAGAAACGTCTCATTGTCAGAAAAGCTACAGCTAGACAGAGACCTAACCCTTGGAACTGCGATAACAAAGACAAGGCAGTCTGAAGAAGTTAGACGACAGCGGTCTGACTTAAGAGGAGAAAATGGCGGTGCTAGCAAGTGCTCTAATGTTGATGCTGTGCATGCTAAAAGCTACAGAAAACCCAAATTTCCCTCAAAGCCTCAGCCACAAGCACAAACACCAGGCAAAAATAAACTTAATACACGGCCACAGCCAGGTTCAAAGGCCTGTTATAGATGTGGAAAAATGCCCTCGCATGGAAAATGGGAATGCCCTGCTAAAGATGCTGTGTGTCACAACTGTGGCAAAAAGGGACATTATGGCAAAGTGTGCAGAAACAGTGCAAAAGCTCTGAATGCTGTCACTACAGAGGAAGAAGAGAGCTTTTTCCTGGAGCTGTGGATGCTGGAAAAGAACCGTGGACGGTGCAGCTAAAAGTGAGACAAAAAAAAGTGTGCTTTAAAATAGACACTGGTGCTGATGTCACCGCCATGCCAGCCGAGGTGTACCATGACATTACAGGGGGGCATGATGTGAAGCGCCTGGCAGTGCCGACACGCCCGTTGTTTGGGCCAGGGGGCAATGCACTCTCTGTCCTAGTGTAGCCAGAGAAACACTGCGCAGAGGCAAAAAGACAGCCATAGAGAACATTTATGTAGTAAAAGACCTGCACACTGCACTGTTGGGAAGGCCTGCCATAGAACAGCTTCAGCTTGTGTGCAGGGTTAAAGCATCACCATGGAATCAGTGAAACAACAATATCCGAAGCTGTGTAGTGGCTTGGGTCTTGTTCTGAGGCCATACTCAATTAAATTAAAGCCAGAGGCTGTGCCCTTCTCTCTCCACACACCACGCAGAGTCCCTCTGCCGCTTATGGGAAAAGTGAAGGAGGAGATAGACCGTATGGAGAAGATGGGCGTAATCACCAAGATTGAGGAGCCGACTGATTGGTGTGCCGGGATGGTGGTGGTGCTGAAAAAAGCAGGTGATGTTCGCATTTGTGTGGATTTCACAATGATGAATGAATCAGTATGCAGAGAAAAGTTTATCCTGCCTTCTGTCGAGCACACTCTGGGCATGCTAGCTGGCGCAACAGTCTTCAGCAAATTAGATGCCAACATGGGCTTTTGGCAAGTACCATTGACAAAAGAGTCTGCCAAATACACCACCTTCATCACGCCTTTTGGGCGCTACTATTTTAACCGTCTACCCTTTGGCATAGCATCAGCCCCCGAGCACTTTCAAAGGATGATGGTGACAGAAGTGACCGGTGGCCTGGAGGGGGTACTGTGTCACATGGACGACATCCTGGTCTGGGGACAGACGCAGGAGGAGCATGATGTGCGGCTACATGCGGTGCTAAAGAAGGCACAAAAGGCCGGCATTACGCTCAACATGGACAAATGTGAGCTCACACGCCACACAGTCAGATTCCTGGGTCATGTGATTTCAGCAGATGGAGTGAAGCCAGATCCAGAGAAGACGAGAGCAGTACAAGAGATGGATGCACCCAAAAATGTCAGCGAACTCAGGAGTTTTCTGGGCATGGTCAATCAGCTGGGCCGCTTCTTGCCTAACCTGGCTGAAAAAGACAAAGTGCTACGAGACCTGCTGTCCAAGAAGAACCACTGGTACTGGGGGACAGAGCAGCAGGCCGCCTTTGATCAGTTAAAAACAGAGCTGTCATCCACACCAGTGCTCACATTATACAACCCAAACAGTGCTTTAAAGATCTCTGCTGATGCCTCTTCCTTTGGCCTGGGGGCAGTCCTGCTGCAGAAGAGCGATGCCATGTGGTCACCTGTGGCATATGCGTCCAGGTCAATGACGCCAACAGAGCAGCGCTATGCTCAAGTAGAGAAGGAGGCATTGGCTGCAACGTGGGCATGTGAAAGGTTCAGCTGTTTCATCCTGGGAAGATCATTCGAGCTGGAAACTGACCATAAGCGTTGGTGAGTCTGCTGGGAAGGAATGCTTTGGATGACCTCCCACCAAGAATCCAAAGATTTAGGATGAGACTCATGAGGTACAACTATACAGTCAATCATGTCCCTGGCAAAAGCCTGTGACAGCCGACACCTTATCTCGTGCTCCTCTGAGAGCCGCAAGAGCACACACAGACACAAGCCTATTAGAGGACACCAACATCTATGTAGACTCTGTCATCAGCAACATTCCTGTCAGTGGAGATTATCTGAGCAGCCTACGTGAGCACCTGGAAGGCAGACAGCACATGCTCTGCACTGATGGAGTACTGCACAGACGGCTGCCCGACAAAAGCCAACTGCAGGGAGTGCTGAGACATTACTGGGCTGATAGAGCAGTGCTGACTGTGCACGATGGGCTGCTGCTGCGGGGCACGAGGACTCGTCATCCCATCAGCCTTACAAGGTGATGTGCTGCAGAGACTACATGAGGGACACCTGGGGGGTGACAAAGTGCAGGGGGCCGGGCCAAACAGACGGTATGGTGGCCAGGACTCAGCAGCCAGCTGAATGACATGGTGCTGAAATGTAGAACCTGCATCCAAGAGAGAAGGAACGTCAAAGAGCCGCTGATGCCAACGGAGATGCCAGACAGGCCTTGGCAAACCTTGGGAGCTGACCTGTTCACGCTGAAAAACAAGACTTATCTACTAGTAGTAGATTATTTCTCAAGGTATGTGGAAGTTGCGCTGCTGACACACACAAGGTCCACAGATGTGGTGGTGCACCTGAAATCCATGTTTTGTCGTCATGGAAATTGGGGAATTTCTTAAAAGTGACAATGGGCCCCAGTTCTCAGGTAGCCACTTAAAGCCTTTGCAGCAGAGTATGGCTTTGTGCACATCACGAGCAGCCCCAAGTTTCCTCAGAGCAATGGGGAGGCGGAACGCGCTGTACAAACCGTGAAAAACCTGCTAACAAAGGCATCAGACCCATATCTTGCATTGCTGGCCTACAGAGCAACCCCTCTACAGAACGGCTATAGCCCGGCCGAGCTGTTGATGGGGCGCCGCCTCCGCACTACAGTTCCTGCCCTTCCAACCCTGCTGAATCCAGTTTTGCCTGACTACAACGCGCTGGGGGCCAAAGAAAGGGAGAAGAGGAGGAACGACGCAAGATCCTTCGACAAGAGGCACGGAGCGAGAAACCTGGAGCCACTCGTACCTGGGGAGGATGTGTGGATCACCGATGCCCGAGTCCAGGGCACAGTGCTATCTACACACAACACCCCTCGCTCTTATATCGTCCAGGTGCCTCAGGGCACACTGAGGAGGAACCGGCATCACTTGGTGCCGCTGCAGACCAACAGTGGGGTAGTCGATGCTGATGAGCCACCGGTGGGAGAAGATTCACCTACACCAGAGCCAGCTCCACCAGTGACAACATCACCCAGCAGAGAGGGCCCCACCACAGAGGACTATGCGGACCAGGTGTGGGAGAGAGGTTAGAAAGCCGCAGAGACTTGATTGGTGATTTATTTGATTTGTTTGATCAGGGACAGGTCTTTCAGCAAAAGGGCAGAATAAACCCCTTAAGACCTGCAGAGACAAAGGTAGTCCACCCTTTGTTCTCAAAGAAAGGGAGATGTGGTATTATGGAATAATAGTGTAAGGAATGCCTTTATTCTGCTGCCAGTGGTCAGACTGCAGTGACGGCCATCCGGCCTGAAGGTGGGGCTGTGGGCGTAACCGGGGAGGCCTAGCAGCAGGGCCCGGGGATGCAGCACGAGGCTGCTGCTGTAGAGAGTTGCTAAATAAAGACAGACTCCAATTACGTCGTTGTACGAGCCTCATTATAAGAATAATTCGATAGTTCAGTCCTACCAACACCTTCTCCTTATGTCACCACTGTAGGAAGACTCCATTCAGCTCCCTTTGGTAATGCGCCAATAAGCAACTAGTTCAACAAGTTCAGGTTCGCATCTATTGTCACTTGGCCCCCATTCTCTTCTCCCTGTATATGCTCCCCTTAGGCCAAGTCATTGAAAGGCACGACATTTCCTTCCATTGCTACGCAGACGATACACAACTCTATCTCCCTGAAGCCCATAAAACAATCAAATCTGCTTAACCTTACCCGCTGCCTCAAGGATATAAAGTGTTGGATGGCCCAGAACTTCCACCAACTAAACGAGAGTAAGTCTGAGGTCATCCTTCTCGGCCCCTCGGACTCAATCAAAATGGAAGCAGGCAGCCTTGGAAGCCTTACCCCACTACTCAAACCTCACGTCAAAACCTTGGCGTGATATTGACTCAGCACTGAAATTTGACAAACAAGTCAACGCTGTGGTAAAAGCTAGCTTCTTTCAGCTTCGGACGATAGCTAAAATAAAACAATTCCTCCAGTTTGATGACCTCGAAAAGATCATCCACACATTTATCTCCTCCCGCCTAGATTACTGCAACTCCCTTTACACTGGCATCAGCTAATCTTCCCTGTCCCGCCTGCAACTGGTCCAAAACGCCGCAGCGAGACTCCTGACGGGCACCCGAAAAAGGGACCACATCACCCCGATCCTGGCCTCTCTCCACTGGCTCCCTGTGCGTTCCGTATAAACTTCAAGATCCCCCTCCATGTCTACAAAGCCCTCAATGGGCTTGCCCACCTACATAAAAAGTCTTCTCACCCACCACTCCACCTCCAGGTCCCTCAGATCGGTCGACTTGGGGTTGCTGAATATCCCACGGTCTAGGCATAAGCTCAGGGGCGACCGTGCCTTTGCGGTTGCAGCTCCTAGACTGTGGAACAGCATCCCCTTTCCCATCAGAACTGCCCCCTCCATCGACTCCTTTAAGTCAAGACTAAAGACTTATCTATAATCCCAAGCCTTCCTGCATCCTCTGAGTGAGGGCTACATGTATATATGTATGTAGTTTGTTTTGTTGTGCTATTCTTATAACAAATGTAAAGCACTTTGGCCAACGAGAGTTGTTTTTTAAATGTGCTATATAAATAAATGTGACTTGACTTGACTTAACCGATTAAGGTACAGTGAAATTTGAGTCACCATACAGCCATAGTAAGTGAAAAGAACACAATACTCACATAAAATAGAATTTAAAATAAACATCCACCACAGTGGAATCCACATTCCTCACTGTGATGGAAGGCAATAAAGTT
>JAXLNO010002601.1:150978-158478 GCA_038087875.1 Malacoraja senta
CATATCCCTCCATTCCCAGCATATCCTTATGTCTGTCTAAAAGCCACTTATCGTATCAGCCTCCACCACCAGCCCCTGGCAGCACGTTCTAGGCACCCACCTGAAAAACTTGCCTGTCTTTTCCAGCTTTCTCCCCACTGCTCCAATCAGTCTGAAGAAGGGTCCCAACCCAAAACGTCATCTGCCCATTCCCTCCACAGACGCTGCCTGGCCCACTGGCTTCCTCCAGCGACATTGTGTTTTCCTCCAAGCTCCTTGTACATCCCATCTCCATACACAGTTCACTAATAGTTGGCACATGGTGCTGCCAAACCAACTCTCTAGTGGCTGTGTTTGCTGAAGTGCTTGGCACTGAAATTTGGGACATTTTTTTTGCTTTTTAGATTGAAATTAATAAGCAGTTAAATATAAGTGGAACAGTGAACATCACAGAATGTGCAATCTCACGGGTTTGCCACTATAGACAATAGGGGCAGGAGTAGGCCATTCGGCCCTTCGAGCCAGCACCGCCATTCAATGCGATCATGGCTGATCATCCACAATCAGTACCCCGTTCCTGCCTTCTACCCATATCCCCTGACTCCACTATGTTTAAGAGCTTTGATTTCCCAAAGTTGAAAGCTCAGAAAGCAAACGTATACCAAGGTTGGAAGGAAGCCAGTTCTATTTCGCAGCAGGATGGGAAGAAGTGGCCCCAATCGAGAGGAGACAGAATCTTTTCCCCAGGGTGGAAATGTCAAAGGCCAAAGGTCACCGCCAAGGTGAGAGGAGCAAAGTTTAAATGAGATGTGCGGGGCAGGTGTTTTACACAGAGGGTGATGGGTGCCTGGAACGCGCTGCCAGGGGTGGTGGTGGAGGCAGATACGATCGTGGCATTTAAGAGGCTTTTAGACAGGCACATGGATATGCAGGGAATGGAGGGATACGGATCACGTGTGGGCAGATGAGATTAATTTAATTTGGCATCGAGGGAGGGAGTGTTTTATTTCCATATGTTCCAGACAGAATAATGAAACTCTTATTTGCAGCAGCACAACAGAATATATAAACATAACACACTGTTAACAATATAATGAATGAGAGAAAAAGGTCAGTCCATATAATACACATACACACACACACACACACACACACACACACACACGCGCACACACACGCGCACACACACGCGCACATACACACACACACACGCACACACACGCACACACGCACACACACACACACGCACACACACGCACACACACACACACACACACACACACACACACACACACACACAGACACACACACACACACACACACACACACACACACACACACAGACACACACACACATACACACACACACACACACACATATATATTAGACCAAGTGGGACCTGTTGGGTCCCTGTCACATGGGAGGCCTGGTCCCCAAACGCAACCCATTCCCCAACGCAATATTCCATCACTCACCCATTCCCCCAACACAACCTGTTCCTCCAACACAATATTCCACCACTCACCCATAGCCCCCAACTCTGCAGGGGAGGCTTATTTCCCCTTATTCACCCTTCCTCTTCTTAAACTTTAAAAAAAATCCAATTGCACTTGCTGCCAGGACTCAGTGTACTGGGATTGCAACATTGTAGTGGGCAGCGCTACAAATCCATTGTGACGTCATTGCTGTAACTGCCAGTGCAGATTGGAAAAAGTCTTTCTCAAAGTGGGATTTTGTAAAGTTAAAAATGTGAATAACTTGTAAAATATAACATCAATCTGAACGAAACTTGATACACTACAACACAGGACAATGGTGAGTAAGGTGGTACAAGAATTGTAGCGCTATCGTCTACCATTTTGGCATAGTTCAAGTCATGCATCTGAATGGCCAACAAGCACGCAAACAAAGAAACACGCACGCTCACTCACAGACAAGATGAGAGTTTTAGAGATAGATAGATACTCTATAGATAATTGTAGTGCAAAGTCAAAAAACAACACCCCCTAGTCTATGCAGTTTGGAGCTTATTTGTGGTTGTTGTGTTTAATAGCCTTTAAAAAGGAACTGCAGATGCTGGAAAATCGAAGGTAGACAAAAGTGCTGGAGAAACCCAGCGGGTGCAGCAGCATCTATGGAGTGAAGGAAATAGGCAACGTTTCGGGCTGAAACCCTTCTTCAGACCTGATAGTTTGGGGAAGTAGCTGTTCCTGAGCCTGGACGTTACAGTTTTCAGGCTCCTGTACCACTTCCCAATGGCAGGATTGAGATGAGAGCGTGGCCAGGGTGGTGTGCGTCTCTGATGATGCTGGCTGCATTTTTTTGAGGCAGCGACTCCTGCAGACGCACTCAAAGGCCTGGCAAAATATTTGCAATGGAATTGTTAATCAAAATGCAAAAACAACAATAATAATTACATAGGAGACAGAGTGCTGGAGTAAATCGGAGACCCGGGTTCGACCCTGACTACGGGCGCTGTCTGTACGGAGTTTGTGCGTTCTCCCCATGACCCGCGTGGGTTTTCTCCGGGTGCTCCGGTTTCCTCCCACACTCCAAAGATGTACAAGGTTTGTAGGTAAAATTGGCTTGGTGAATGTGTAAATTGTCCCTGGGTGTGTGTAGGATAGCGCCAGCGTAGCGGGTGATCGCTGGTCGGCGCGGACACGGTGGGCCGAAGGGCCTGTTTCTGCGCTGCATCTCTGAAGTCAAAAGGTTGCCCTGAACTAGGCCCCACTGAGTGAATTGCTTGAACAAACCACATAAAATAGAAAGATGAAATATTTAAAACTAAGAGCAAACCTATGGGAAATCAGCAGCGTTTTCAATTGGGTTAACATATGTTTCACTTGTGATATGGCATCTCCATTTCAGTTTAAATTGCTTGAAGCACATATCTTGTTGGAACAGCCTGCTTCACAATTCCTCAGCAGCGCAGTGGCACTGGCGGAAGTGAGCACAATCTATATGCTGCCAAGGCACACATCCACTCCTCTATGCTTCACGCGGCCTCAGGAACACAGCCAAGATAATCGAGTACCACTCACACCACGGTCATTCCCTCTTCTCCCCTCTCCCGTCCGGCAGAAGATACAAAGCTTTTCAGCACGTACCACCACAGCCAGGAACAGCCTCTTCCCTTCTGTTGTCACGCCACTGAATGGTCCTCCCATCAGGTCAGAGTCGACCTGATCTTTCCACCTACTTTTACACAATAGACAATAGGTGCAGGAGTAGGCCATTCGGCCCTTCGAGCCAGCACCGCCATTCAATGTGATCATGGCTGCTCATCCCCAATCAGTACCCCGTTCCTGCCATCTCCCCATATCCCCTGACTCCACTATTTTTAAGAGCCCTATCTAGCTCTCTCTTGAAAGCATCCAGAGAACCGGCCTCCACTGCCCTCTGAGGCAGAGAATTCCACAGACTCACAACTCTCTGTGAGAAAAAGTGTTTCCTCGTCTCCGTTCTAAATGGCTTACTCCTTATTCTTAAACTGTGGCCCCTGGTTCTGGACTCCCCCAACATCGGGAACATGTTTCCTGCCTCTAGTGTGCCTTTAGAGATCTGTACGGAGTTTGTACGCACTCCCCGTGACCTGCGTGGGTTTTCTCCGGGTGCTCCAGTTTCCTCCCACACTCCAAAGACGTGCAGGTTTGTAGGTTAATATATTGCCTTGGTAAAAAATGTAAGTGTCCCTAGTGTATATAGGATAGTGCTAGTGTCGGGGGTGATCGCTGGTTGGTGCGGACTCGGTGGGCTGAAGGGCCTGTTTCCACACTAAATAATGCTATGATTCTTTTATGAGATGGTGTGATTTTTAGTTTAGAGATACAGAGCGGAAACAGGCCCTTCAGACCTACCGAGTCCGCACCGACCAGCGATCCTCACACACTAACTGGGGACAATTTAACATTTATACCAAGCGAATTAAACTACAAACCTGTACGTCTTTGGAGTGTGGGAGGAAACTGAAGTTCTCGGAGAATACCCACGCAGATCACGGGGAGAAGGTACAAACTCCGTACAGACAGCACCCGTAGTCAGGATGGAACCCGGGTCTCTGGCGCTGTGAGGCAGCAACTCTACCGCTGGCCACCGTGCTGCCCGATTTAACTGGATAGTTTGCATAGAAACAATTTACACTGTAGTGATAATAATTATATTAAAGCTATATTATAGGGTTAAAGATAGCGGAGTCAGGGGATATGGGGTGAAGGCAGGAACGGGGTACTGATTGGGGATGATCAGCCATGATCTCAGTGAATGGTGGTGCTGGCTCGAAGGGCCGGATGGCCTACTCCTGCACCTATTGTCTGTTGTCCATGCCAATATTTAGACAGCAATCTGACGAATGTGATCTCTCACAGGGAGGTGTCTTTGTTACGGTTTGAGGCCATTTCCAATTTGCAAATGCAAAATAAGATCAGAAAATGCCTGAAATATTCCTGAGAATATGCAGCATATATGGAACGATAATTAGAGTCGCTGGTTTAGGTCTGTGACCTTGTTATTAATTTCTAATTCCTGCATTTAAGGCACTGCTTTTTGATGGTTCTTTTTTTCACGTTTATCTTTTGGCAAATTACAGCAAATGTCAACCATGCCGACTGATTGTTGAAGGATTAGATGGGAGAGTCGGGGAACGAAGTGATACTTGATTGCCTTCGAGCTACATCATATGATTTGATTTGACTGGATAGCAGGCGAAGCAAAGCTCCGCACTGTATATCAGTGCACATGAGAATCATGAGCCTGTACCAATACGCCATGCCACACATATCTATCTGGGCTAGACAAAAATGCTGGAAAAACTCAGCGGGTGAGGCGGCATCTATGGAGACGTTTCCATCGCCTATTTCCTTCGCTCCATAGATGCTGCCTCACCCGCTGAGTTCTCCAGCATTTTTGTCTACCTTCGATTTTCCCAGCATCCGCAGTTCTTTCTCAAACATCTATCTGGGTGGGGTGGGAGATTGCAACCTTCACATGGTCCGCCCTGTTTCGACAAATGCACTCAACCCGGTGTGCACAATCAAATAAGATCAAATAGAACAAGTTGTCCTACAACTTTAGGCTGTGCACGCCACACGCAAGAAGATGTATCTGGGCTGGTCACCACATTACAGGAAGGTCTGAAGAAGGGTCTCGACCCGAAACGTCCCCCATTCCTTCTCTCCAGAGACGCTGCCTGTCCCGCTGAGTTACTCCGGCACTCTGTGAAACGTCACCTATCCATGTTCTCCACAGATGCTGCCTGACCCGCTGAGTTACTCCAGCACTCTGTGAAACGTCACCTATCCATGTTCTCCACAGATGCTGCCTGACCCGCTGAGTTACAATAGACAATAGGTGCAGGAGTAGGCCATTCGGTCCTTCGAACCAGCACAGCCATTCAATGTGATCATGGCTGATCATCCCCAATCAGTACCCCGTTCCTGCCTTCTCCCCATATCCCCCGACTCCGCTATTTTTAAGAGCCCTATCTAGCTCTCTCTTAAAAGCATCCAGAGAACCGGCCTCCACCGCCCTCTGAGGCCGTTCTAAATGGCTTACTCCTTATTCTTAAACTGTGGCCCCTGGTTCTGGTCCCCCCCAACATCGGGTACATGTTTCCTGCCTCTAGCGTGTCCAAACCCTTAACAATCTTATATGTTTCAATGAGATAGCTTCTCATCCTTCTAATCTTCATAGAAACATAGAAACATAGAAAATAGGTGCAGGAGTAGGCCATTCGGCCCTTCGAGCTTGCACCGCCATTCAATATGATCATGGCTGATCATCCAACTCAGTATCCTGTACCTGCCTTCTCTCCATACCCCCTGATCCCTTTAGCCGCAAGGGCCACATCTAACTCCCTCTGAAATATAGCCAATGAACTGGTCTCAACAACCTTCTGTGGCAGAGAAGTCCAGAGATTCACCACTCTCCGTGTGAAAAATGTTTTTCTCATCTCGGTCCTGAAAGATTTCCCCTTTATCCTTAAACTGTGACCCCTTGTCCTGGACTTCCCCAACATCGGGAACAATCTTCCTGCATCGAGCCTGTCCAACCCCTTAAGAATTTTGTAAGTTTCTATAAGATCCCCCCTCAATCTTCTAAATTCTAGCGAGTACAAGCCGAGTCTATCCAGTCTTTCTTCATATGAAAGTCCTGACATCTCAGGAATCTGTCTGGTGAACCTTCTCTGTACTCCCTCTATGGCAAGAATGTCCTTCCTCAGATTAGGAGACCAAAACTGTACACAATACTCCAGGTGTGGTCTCACCAAGACCCTGTACAACTGCAGCAGGACCTCTTTGCTCCTACAGTATATTCGATTCCTCTTGTTATAAAGTTACTCCGGCATCTTGTGTTTATCTTTGGGTTAAAGCATCATCTGCGGTTCCTTGTGAAGGATGTGGAGGCCTCGGGAAGGGTACAGAGGAGGTTTACCAGAGTGATGCCAGTGTTTGAGGGTAGTACAGTAGCTATCAGGAAAGATGGGACAGACATGGATTGTGTTCTCTGGGAGAACTGATACAGGTACAAGAGGCAGATTGGCTGATGCCAGTCATGTAGAGAGGTGAAGGGGGCAAAGATTAATGATGATGTATGGGGAACGTTTTTTACACAGAGCGTAGCGGGTGCCTGGAACGCGCTGCCAAGAGAGAGCTAGATAGGGCTCTTAAAGATAGTGAAGTCAGGGGATATGGGGAGAAGGCAGGAACGGGGGTACTGATTGGGGATGATCAGCCATGATCACATTGAATGGCGGTGCTGGCTCGAAGGGCCGAATGGCCTACTCCTGCACCTATTGTCTATTGTCTATTGCTAGGGGTGGTGGTGGAGGTGTTTAAGAGGCTTTCAGATAAGCTCATGGATATGCAGGGAATGGAGGGATACGGATCACGTGCAGGCAGAGGTGACTAGTTTAACGGCATTATGTTCAGTTCAGACATTGTGGGCCCAAGGGCCTGTTCCTGTGCTGCACTGTTGTATGTTCCATATTTTAGTTGCGATAATTAATGATGGATATGGATCACAATTACACACAGACACACACACACACCTTGCACTAAACGTTATTTCCTTTATCCTGTATCTATACACTGTGGATGGCTTGATTGTAATCATGTATTGTCTTTCCACTGACGCAACAAAAGCTTTTCACTGTACCTCTGTACACGTGATGATAAATTAAACTGAACATACACACGCACATAAATATATATGTATGTATATGTATATATATATATATATATATATATTTTATACCCCTCTATAAGAAAACTCTTCAGCCTCCTGCACTCCAAGGTGTGCGTGTGCGTGTGGGTGTGTGTGTGCGTGTGTGTGTGTGTGCGTTGGCTTGTGCGCGTGTGTTTGTGTGCGTTCGTGTGCTTGTGCGTGCGTGTGTGTATGTATGTGTGTTTGCGTACGTGTGCTTGCTTGTGCGTGTGTGTATGTATGTGTGTTTGTGTGCGTGCGTGTGTGTGCGCGCGTGTGTATGTGTGTGTGAGCGTGCGTGTGCTTGTGCATGCGTG
>JAXLNO010002601.1:163478-201099 GCA_038087875.1 Malacoraja senta
CAGAGAGACACAGCTGTGAAGTTTGGCGGACATTTAACATTACTGGTCGGTATTTCCTTGGTTCTGAAAACTCGTGCTTACGTTTTTTTCCCCAATGAGCCAATGAAAATGCCCGGTCAGCAAAGGCGATCAACTAAAACTATCTACGACTAGCTCGACTACCCATAACTACATGGCGACCCCACTACAACTGCACCTACGACTACAGGATTATCCATTTTCTCCATGGCGACCAATTTTTGGTCGCAGTAAATTTTTCAACATGTTGAAATATTTGCGCCGCCCATACTGAAGCCGCGACTAGTTCCCAGAACGCGGGAACTCCTCGCCACCATGAAGGAGACTCACCAGAGACCACCAGCGAACATGCGGTGACAATGTGGCGAGCGCAGAGCCTCCTGCACTCGCCTAAAAAGTCGCCTAAGTGGGACAGGCCTATAACGAGGATGTTGCCAGGACTTAAGGGCCTGAGCTACAGGGAGAGGTTGGGCAGTCTAGGGCTCTATTCCTTGGAGTGCAGGAGGATGAGGGGTGATCTTATAGAGGTGTACAAAATCATGAGGGTAAATGCACAGAGTCTTTTACACAGAGTAGAGAAATTGAGGACATAGGTTTAAGGTGGGGGGGGGGGAAAGATTTAGTAGAAACCTGGGCAACTTTTTTTACACGGGGGGGGGGTGCTGAACTCAGGGTCAGCCCTTAATGAACCAGTTTTTCAAGTCCGTAAACAAATATGTGTTATGTTTGCTGATCATGTGAAAATCCCAGATGTCTCATCCTGTAGATTTTCCGATCAGACCTTTTATGGAATTGCAATTTACTGATGAACTTTAGACTTTAGAGATACAGCACAGAAACAGGACCTTCAGCCCACCGAGTCCGTGCCGACCAGCAATCCCCGCACACTAACACTATCCTACAACACACTTGGGATAATTTACAATTTTTACCAAAGCCAATTAATAGACAATAGACAGTAGGTGCAGGAGTAGGCCATTCGGCCCTTCGAGCCAGCACCACCATTCAATGTGATCATGGCTGATCATCCCTAATCAGTGCCCCGTCCCTGCCTTCTCCCCATATCCCCTGACTCTGCAATCTCTAAGAGCCCTATCTAGCTCTCTCTTGAAAGCATCCAGAGAACCTGCCTCCACCGCCCTCTGAGGCAGAGAATTCCACAGACTCACAACTCTCTGTGTGAAAATTTGTTTCCTTATCTCCGTTCGAAATGGCTTACCCCTTATTCTTAAACTGTGGCCCCTGGTTCTGGACTCCCCCAACATCGGGAACATGTTTCCCGCCTCTAGCGTGTCCAAACCCTAAAATATCGTATATATTTTAATAAGATGCCCTCTCATCCTTCTAAACTCCAGAGTATACAAGCCCAGCCGCTCCATTCTCTCAGCATATGACAGTCCAGCCATCCTGGGAATTAACCTTGTGAACCTACGCTGCACTCCCTCAATAGCAAGAATGACCTTCCTCAAATTAGGGGACCAAAACTCCACACAATACTCCAGGTGTGGTCTCACTAGCGCCCTGTACAACTGCAGAAGGACCTCTTTGCTCCTATACTCAACTCCTCTTGTTATGAAGGCCAACATGCCATTCGCTTTCTTCACTGCCTGCTGTACCTGCATGCTTACTTTCATAGACTGATGAACAAGGACCCCCAGATCCCGTTGCACTTCCCCTTTTGCCAACTTGACACCATTTAGATAGTAATCTGCCTTCCTGTTTTTGCTACCAAAGTGGATAACCTCACATTTATCCACATTAAACTGCATCTGCCATGCATCTGCCCACTCCCCCAACCTGTCCAAGTCACCCTGCATCCTCATAGCATCCTCCTCACAGTTCACACTGCCACCCAGCTTTGTGTCATCTGCAAATTTGCTAATGTTACTTTGAATCCCTTCATCTAAATCATTAATATATATTGTAAATAGCTGCGGTCCCAGCACCGAGCCTTGTGGTACCCCACTAGTCACTGCCTGCCATTCTGAAAGGTACCCGCCCAGGGATGGAAATCCCGGGGGAGATGTCAGTCAGCAGGCAATGGGGGGGCGGGACATGATGATTCAGCGGGGTGATTGGAGGAGGGAAACGTCCTGGTGGAGCAAAGATCATAGAGCGGAGCTTGAATCGGCCCGTTCGCGGGGCTTTTCATCGCCCGGCCCGGCGCAGCTTAAAATCGGCCGCGTGATCTTCTACCGCCCTGCGGTCAAATAGCTGCGCCGATGCGATCGAGGCTCCAGATGTTGAAGCCCCCGCTGGGCGATGGAAGGCCCATGATTCGGGGCGGCCGATGCTGCTGTTGCCAGAGTTCGGAGTCGATCACCAACCAGCTCAGTTGCTGATGTTACCGTCAGCAGGGGCCATGGCCAAAACCTCGCGTGTGTGTGCATGCGCATGCGCCCGCCAAGAAATTGGGACCCCCCCCATGTTTTGACAGCGATTTCTGTGCCTGCGTTAATCCCCACTCTTTGTTTCCTGTCTGCCAACCAATTTTCTATCCATGTCAGCACTCTACCCCCAATACCATGTGCCCTAATTTTGCCCACTAATCTCCGATGTGGGACCTTATCAAATGCTTTCTGAAAGTCCAGGTACACTACATCCACTGGCTCTCCCTTGTCCATTTTCCTAGTTACATCCTCAAAAAATTCCAGAAGATTAGTCAAGCATGATTTCCCCTTCGTAAATCCATGCTGACTCGGACCGATCCTGTTACTGCTATCCAAATGTGCGGCTATCTCATCTTTTATAATTGACTCCAGCATCTTCCCCACCACCGATGTCAGGCTAACTGGTCTATAATTCCTGTTTTCTCTCTCCCACCTTTCTTAAAAAGTAGGATAACATTAGCTACCCTCCAATCCACAGGAACTGATCCTGAGTCTATAGAACATTGGAAAATTATCACCAATGCATCCACGATTTCTAGAGCCACTTCCTTAAGTACCCTGGGATGCAGACCATCAGGCCCTGGGGATTTATCAGCCTTCAGTCCCATCAGTCTATCCAACACCATTTCCTGCCTAATGTGGATTTCCTTCAGTTCCTCTGTCACCCAAATTCTCTGGCCACTACTATATCAGGAAGATTGTTTGTGTCCTCCTTAGTGAAGACGGATCCAAAGTACCTGTTCAACACATCTGCCATTTCCTTGTTCCCCTAACCTACATACCTGTACGTCTTTGTGTGGAGGGAAACCGGAGCACCCGGAGAAAACCCACGCGGTCACGGGGAAAATGTACAAACTCCGTACAGACAGCACCCGCAGTCAGGATTGAACCCGGGTCTCTGGCGCTGTGAGGCAGCAACTCTACCGCTGCTCCACCGTACCAACTAATCTTCTGCCAAAGAGACACTGACTGTTGAGGTGTCTGCAAACGCCATGCCGTGTCTACCTTAGGCAGCACAGCAGCGCAGCGGGTAGAGTTGATACCTCACAGTACCAGAGACCCGGGTTCGATCCTGACCGCAGACACTGTCTGTATGGAGTGACCGAGTGGATTTCCTTTGTGAGCTCCGGTTTCCTCCCACATTCCACAGATGTGCAACTTGTAGGTTAAACAGCCCTCTGTAAATTGTCTCTAGTGTGTAGGATAGTGCTAGTGTATGGGTGATCGTTGGTTGGCATGGACTCAGTTGGCCGAAGGGCCTGTTTCTACGCTGTATCTCTAAAGGGCCTGTCCCACTTGCCGATTTTTTCGGCGACTGCCGGCATCATTGACTGACGTATCAGGTCACGGTATAATTCGTGGCGTGACGCGGCGTGATGACGTATTGACGCGAGGTGTTTTTTCAAGTGTCGCTACATATTTTTTGTCGTCGCTGGATTTTGAAAAGTTCAAAATGTTTTGGCGACCCTGATATGTCGCCGGCAGTCGCTGAAAGAAATCGCCAAGTGGGACAGGCCCTTGAACTAAACTAAAAATCTGCATCCCAAACACGTGGGTTTGTGGGTTAATTGGCTTCTGTATGTAGGCAGTTTCAGTTCAGTGCAGTTTATTGTCACTTGGACCGAGGTACAGTGAAAAGCTTTCAACCTTCTGAATTTTGTAGTTGGCAGGGCAGTACTCTGCATATCGCCAACTTGGGACAATTATACATTTTTATCAAGCCAATTAACCTACAAACCTGTTCATCTTTGGAGTGCGGGAGAAACCGAAGATCTCGGAGAAAACCCACGCAGGTCACGGGGAGAACGTACAAACTCCATACAGACAGCACCCGTAGTCGGGATGGAACCCGGGTCTGTGGCGCTGCAGTTTGCTGTATGGCAGCAACTCTACCGCTGCACCACCGTGACTACCTTTGTTGCGTGGTAACCAGTCAGTGGGACGACAATACATGATTACAATCGAGCCGTTTACAGTGTACGGATACATGATAAGGGAATAACGTTTAGTGCAAGGTAAAGCCAGTAAAGTCCGATCAAGGATAGTCTGGGGGTCGCCAATGAGGTAGATAGTAGTTCAGGACCGCTCTCTGGTTGTGGTGGGATGGTGAGAAAATGGGATAACACACAACTAGTGTGAACATGTGATCGCTGGTCAGCGTGGACTCAGTGGGCCGAAGGGCCTTTTCCCATGCCGTAACTCACCAAGTACCGGCCCCAAGTAACCCTGCCATACCTCACTGAATATTGGCCCAAAACTAATCCCACCTGTTTGCTCAGAGCTGTTCCAAGTGCTATTGCTGGGCCTTGTACATCATATTTCATAGAACAGAAAGCTTTTGGAATTTAAATGTGAAACGGTAAGTGTTTTGGCAAATGCGTTGTGAATTATACCAGCACTATATTGTTAAAGATAGTAATTGGGATAACGGCAATGGTTTGAACCGAGGTTGCTGGGAAACCCGACACCTACCGCCCATTGCAAGGTTTGCAATCATTAGCCAGAAATATCGGATGTGTCGTTACTTAACAATAGACAATAGGTGCAGGAGTAGGCCATTCGGCCCTTCGTGCCAGCACCACCATTCAATGTGATCATGGCTGATCATCCCCAATCAGTACCCCGTTCCTGCCTTCTCCCCATATCCCCTGACTCCGCTATCTTTAAGAGCCCTATCTAGCTCTCTCTTGAAAGGATCCAGAGAACCTGCCTCCACCGCCCTCTGAGGCAGAGAATTCCACAGACTCACAACTCTCTGTGTGAAAAAGTGTTTCCTCATCTCCGTTCTAAATCGCTTACCCCGTATCCAAACCCTTAATAATCTTATATGTCTCAATGAGATCCCCTCTCATCCTTCTAAACTCCAGAGTATACAAGCCCAGCCACTCCATTCTCTCAGCATATGACAGTCCCTCACCTACACTTTCTCACCTCAACTCATTCCTGGACCTTGACATCCATCAACTCCCTGGGCAGAGAGCAACAAGTAAGGGTGAGTAGCAGGGAGGCACGAGGAACTGCAGAGGCTGGCATCTTCAGCAAAACACCAAGTGCTGGAGGAACTCAGGCAGCATCAGTGGAGGGAATCGAGACTGTGGAGGGCGTTTAGGATCGAGACCGATTACTCTTCTCCCATATTCTGTGTCTGAAGAAGAGTGCCGACCACAGTCATCTGTCCATTTCACTAACAGATGCTGCCTGACCCGCTGAGTTACTCCAGCACTCTGTGAAACGTCACCTATCCATGTTCACCACAGATGCTGCCTGACCCGCTGAGTTACTCCAGCACTCTGTGTCTTGCTTAGCTCGGCGATGAGTGGTGGTTACGTTCAGAGTTTAGTTTAGTCTCTTGACTATTGTCACGTGTACCGAGGTACAGTGAAAAGCTTTTTGTTGAGTGCTATCCAGTCAACGATAAGACTATACATGATTACAATCATAGACACATAGAAACATAGAAAATAGGTGCAGGAGGAGGCCATTCGGCCCTTCGAGCCTGCACCGCCATTCAATATGATCATGGCTGATCATCCAACTCAGTATCCTGTACCTGCCTTCTCTCCATACCCCTGATCTCCTTAGCCACAAGGGCCACATCTAACTCCCTCTTAAATATAGCCAATGAACTGGCCTCAACTACCCTCTGTGGCAGAGAGTTCCAGAGATTCACCACTCTCTGTGTGAAAAAGTTTTTCCTCATCTCGGTCTTAAAGGATTTCCCCCTTATCCTTAAGCTGTGACCCCTTGTCCTGGACTTCCCCAACATCGGGAACAATCTTCCTGCATCTAGCCTGTCCAACCCCATAAGAATTTTGTATGTTTCTATAAGATCCCCTCTCAATCTCCTAAATTCTAGCGAGTATAAGCCAAGTCTATCCAGTCTTTCTTCATATGAAAGTCCTGACATCCCAGGAATCAGTCTGGTGAACCTTCTCTGCACTCCCTCTATGGCTATAATGTCCTTCCTCAGATTTGGAGACCAAAACTGTACGCAATTCTCCAGGTGTGGTCTCACCAAGACCCTGTACAACTGCAGTAGAACCTCCCTGCTCCTATACTCAAATCCTTTTGCTATGAAAGCTAACATACCATTCGCTTTCTTCACTGCCTGCTGCACCTGCATGCCTACTTTCAATGACTGGTGTACCATGACACCCAGGTCTCGCTGCATCTCCCCATTTCCTAATCGGCCACCATTTAGATAATAGTCTGCTTTCCTGTTTTTGCCACCAAAGTGGATAACCTCACATTTATCCACATTATACTGCATCTGCCAAACATTGCCCACTCACCCAGCCTATCCAAGTCACCTTGCAGTCTCCAAGCATCCTCCTCACAGCTAACACTGCCCCCCAGCTTAGTGTCATCCGCAAACTTGGAGATGTTGCCTTCAATTCCCTCATCCAGTTCATTAATATAAATTGTAAATAGCTGGGGTCCCAGCACTGAGCCTTGCGGTACCCCACTAGTCACTGCCTGCCATTGTGAAAAGGACCCGTTTACTCCTGCTCTTTGCTTCCTGTTTGCCAGCCAGTTCTCTATCCACATCAATACTGAACCCCCAATACCGTGTGCTTTAAGTTTGTATACTAATCTCTTATGTGGTACCTTGTCGAAAGCCTTCTGAAAGTCCAGATACAACACATCCACTGGTTCTACCCTATCCACTCTACTAGTTACATCCTCGAAAAATTCTATAATTGAGCCGTTTATAATGTATAGATAAATGTTAAGGGAATAACGTTCTTTGATTGGATGTTAGAGGATAACATTTAGTGCAAGATAATGTCTGATGAAGTCTGATTAAAGATAGTTCAACAAATAATCCTCCGACATTTTCGCCACCTCCAAGGGGATCCCACCACTGGCTACATCTTCCCATCTCCTCCCCTGTCTGCTTTCCGCAGAGACCGCTCCCTCTGTAACTCCCTGGTCAATTCCTCCCTTCCCACCCAAACCACCCACTCCCCTGGTACTTTCCCTTGCAACTGCAGGAAATGCTACACTTGTCGCTTTACCTCCCCCCCCCCATGACTCCATTGAAGGACCCAAGTAGTCATTCCAGGTGAGGCAGAGGTTCACCTGCACCTCCTCCAACCTGCTCTATTGCATCCGCTGCTCTAGGTGTCAGCTGCTCTACATCGGTGAGACCAAGCGCAGGCTTGGCGATCGCTTCGCCCAACACCTCTGCTCAGTTCGCATTAACCAACCTGATCTCCCGGTGGCTCAGCACTTCAACTCCCCCTCCCATTCCGAATCCGACCTTTCTTTCCTGGGCCTCCTCCATGGCCAGAGTAATGGAGTAAGTCCCACCACAGATTGGAGGAGCAACACCTCATATTTCGCTTGGGTAGTTTACACCCCAGCGGTATGAACATTGACTTCTCCAAGTACAGGTAGGCCTTGCTTTCTCCCTCCTTCCCCATCCCTTCCCAGCTCTCCCACAGTCTACTGTCTCCGCCTCTTCCTTTCTTCTTCCCGCCCCCGCCCCCCCCCACCCCCACATCAGTCTGAAGAAGGATCTCGATCCGAAACGTCACCTATTCCTTCGCTCCATGGATGCTGCCTCACCCGCTGAGTTTCTCCAGCATTTTTGTCTCCCTTCATTTCTGTCCTGTGCCTCCTCCGTGGCCAGAGTGAGTCCCACCGCAAATTGGAGGAGCAGCACCTCATATTTCACTTGGGTAGTTTACACCCCAGCGGTATGAACATTGACTTCTCCAATTTCAGGTAGTCCCTGCTTTCTCCCTCCTTCCCCTCCCCTTCCCAGCTCTCACACAGCCCACTGTCTCCGCCTCTTCCTTTCTTTTTCCCGCCCCCCCCCCCACATCCACATCAGTCTGAAGAAGGTTCTCGACCCGAAACGTCTCCTATTCCTTCGCTCCATAGATGCTGCCTCACCCGCTGAGTTTCTCCAGCATTTTTGTCTACCTAAAGATAGTTCAAAGGTCACGAATGTGATAGATGGGAGGTCAGGTCTGCACTAGAGCTGATGAAAAGATGGTTCGGTTGCCAGATAACAGCTGTGAAGAAACTGTCCCTGAATCTGGAGGTGTGCGTTTTCACATTTCTGTACCTCTTGCCTGATGGGAGAGGGGAGAAGAGGGAGTGGCCAGGGTGAGACTGGCCCTTGATGATGCTGCTGGCCTTGCCGAGGCAGCGTGAGGTATAGATGGAGTGGATGGAGAGGAGGCCGGTTTGTGTAAGATGGTCTGATTTGCATAGGGATATCACAGCCAAATGTTGATATGAGGACAATTGCAGCTTAAAATTTAAGAGTCAAGAGAGTTTTATTGTCATGTGTCCCAGATAGGACAATGAAATTCTTGCTTGCTGCAGCACAGACTATTGTAGGCATAAATACAGAACAGTTCAGTGTGTCTATATACCATAGACCATATATATACACATGAATAAACAGATAAAGTACAATAGGCTGTTATAGTTCCGAGTTTGTTTGATGGCGAGTTTAATAGTCTGATGGCTGTGGGGAAGAATGCTGTTCCTGAACCTGGATGTACCAGATCTCAGGCTCCTGTACCTTCTTCCTGATGGCAGCGGAGAGTGATGAGTGTGTGGCCAGGATGGTGTGGGTCCTTGATGATGTCGGCAGCCTTTTTGAGGCAGCGACTGCGATAGATCCCCTCGATGGTGGGGAGGTCAGAGCCGATGATGGACTGGGCAGTGGTCACAACTTTCTGCAGTCTTTTCTGCTCCTGGACGTTCAAGTTGCCGAACCAAGCCACGATGCAACCGGTCAGCATGCTCTCTACTGTGCTCCTGTAGAAGTTAGAGAGAGTCCTCCTTGACATACCGAATCTCCGTAATCTTCTCAGGAAGTAGAGGAATTATGTTAATCGCCGGGATCTGTACATAGAGAGCATCAAAGTGTGGAGCTGACAGGGAGATGACAGTGCAGCTGACAACACAATGGCATGAATATGAACATTGACTTCTCTAACTTCCAGTCACCCTTGCTTTCCCTCTCTCTCTCCGCCCCTCCCCCATCCTAGTTCACCGACCGTTCCACTCTCCTCCTTATTAAATATTACTGATGAACACCTCGTTGTCAGCTTCCCCTCAGCTAATAATGATCCATTATACATTCCCTTTGATCATCGTCCCCTTTGATCTGTCGTTTTCACACCTTACCCTTCCCTATCTCCATGTCTCCCTCTCCCCTGACACTCAGTCTGAAGAAGGGTCCCGACCCGAAACGTCACCCGTTCCCTCTCTCCAGACATGCTGCCTGACCCAATAGACAATAGACAATAGGTGCAGGAGTAGGCCATTCGGCCCTTCGAGCCAGCACCGCCATTCAATGTGATCATGGCTGATCGTCCCCAATCAGTACCCCGTTCCTGCCTTCTCCCCATATCCCCTGACTCCACTATCTTTAAGAGCCCTATCTAGCTTTCTCTTGAAAGCATCCGAATTTAATAGAGCTCTTGGGGCTAACGGAATCAAGGGATATGGGGAGAAAGCAGGAACGGGGTACTGATTGTGGATGATCAGCCGTGATCATATTCAAGTTCAAAGTTCAAGTTCAAATGTATTTGTCCATGCACCATAAGGTGCAGTGAAATGTAATTTACCATGTAACGTTACAATTAAAAAAGGACACAATACACAACATAATCCAACACAGACATCCACCACACCATTCTTCACTGTGGTGGAAGGCAATCCTCCTCCTCCCTTGTTCACCCGTGGTCTGGGCCCTGACCCTCCGCAGTCGCCACTACGGACGGCCCGATGCTCAAGGTTGAATGGCAAGGGCTGGTTCGAAGGGCTGAATGGCCCACTCCTGCACCTATTATCTATGTTTCTGTGACCGGGACTGTCCATCATCGGCTCTGACCTCCCCACCGAGAGAATGGAGCAGCTGGGCTTGTACACTCTGGAGTTTAGAAGGATGAGAGGGTATCTTATTGAAACATATAAGATTATTAAGGGTTTGGACACGCTAGAGGCAGGAAACATGTTCCTGATGTTGGGGGAGTCCAGAACCAGGGGCCACAGTTTAAGAATAAGGGGTAAGCCATTTAGAACGGAGATGAGGAAACACTTTTTCTCACAGAGAGTTGTGAGTCTGTGGAATTCTCTGCCTCAGAGGGCGGTGGAGGCCGGTTCTCTGGATACTTTCAAGAGAGAGCTACATTGGGCTTTTAAAGATAGCGGAGTCAGGGGATATGGGGAGAAGGCAGGAACGGGGTACTGATTGGGGATGATCAGCCATGATCACATTGAATGGTGGTGCTGGCTCGAAGGGCTGAATGAATGAATGAATAAATAACTTTATTTGCCAAGTATTCACATACAAGGAATTTGCCTTGGTGCTCCGCCCGCAAGTGACAACATGACATACAGTGACAGTTAGGAATGACACATAAAACATTAAAATGGCCTACTCCTGAACCTATTGTCTATTGCCTTGTATATTGACCCGCTGAGTTACTCCAGCAATTTGTGTCTATCTTCAGTGTAAACCAGCACCTGCAGTTCCTTCCGAGACAGGAAAGACGCAAGTCTGGTGAACAGCAAGCAGCATGTTAGACACTGCACAGGCTGTGAGAAGCGAGGACATGTGGCAGATGAAGATTAAAATGTGGCAGCATATGGTGTAAAATCTGATCAATCACCCACGGAAATATTAGTCGGATGTTGACAAAGTCACCACAACAAGAATAACCTTTCCCATTTGTCTGGAGAAGGGTCTTAACCCGAAACATCACCTATTCCTTCTCTCCAGAGATGCAGCCTGTCCCGCTGAGTTACTCCAGCATTTTGTGTCTATCTTCAGTGTAAACCAGCATCTGCAGTTCCTTCCCACACACTGAACAACTTGAATGGGGACAAATCACACCAAGGTATCAACGATTTAGATGAGAGCACACAAGGCATGGTTAGTAAAGCTTGCAGATGACACTAAAGCAGCTGGTATCATAGACAGTGTAGATGGTTATCAAATATTGCAGCAGGATCTCGATCGGCTGGGCAAGCGGGCAGATGGAATATGATGCAGTTAGCTGTGAGGTTTAGCATTATGTTTGGTGTTAGTTCAGTTTAGTTTATTGTCACCAGCACCGAGGTACATTGTAAAGCTTTTCTGTTACAATAGACAATAGACAATAGGTGCAGGAGTAGGCCATTCGGCCCTTTGAGCCAGCACCGCCATTCAATGTGATCATGGCTGATCATCCCCAATCAGTACCCCGTTCCTGCCTTCTCCCCATATCCCCTGACTCTGCTATTTTTAAGAGCCCTATCTAGCTCTCTCTTGAAAGCATCCAGAGAACCTGCCTCCACCGCCCTCTGAGGCAGAGAATTCCACAGACTCACCACTCTCTGTGAGAAAAAGTGTTTCCTCGTCTCCGTTCTAAATGGCTTACTCCTTATTCTTAAACTGTGGCCCAGTTACATGCTAACCAGTCAGCGGGAAGACCACACGTGATTACATCCAGCCATCCATGCTGGGGTGGGAGATTGCAACCTTCACGTGGTCCACCCTGTTTCGACGAATGCAATCAACCCGGCGCGCACAATCAAATAAGATCAAACAGAACAAGTTGTCTTACAACCTTAGGCTGTGCACGCCATACGCAAGAAGAAGAAGCCGTCCATAGTGTATCATAGAAACATGGAAACATAGACAATAGGGGCAGGAGGAGGCCATTCGGCCCTTCGAGCCAGCACCGCCATTTATTGTGATCATGGCTGATCACAGCGGTAGAGTTGCTGCCTTACAACGCCAGAGACCCGGGTACCATCCTGACAGGGTATATCATTTAATGCAAGATAAAGTCCAGCAAAGTCCAATTAAAGATAGGCTAGGGGGGTCTCCAATGAGGTGGCTGGGAAGAAATTGTCCCTGAATCTGGAGGTGTGCGTTTGAAGAAGCGTCTCGACCCGAAACGTCGCCCATTCCTTCTCTCCAGAGATGCTGCCTCGCCCCCTGATTTTGTGTCTACCTCTGTGGATTTTCAAAAGTTCTGTACCTCCTGTCTGATGGGAGAGGGGAGAAGAGGGAGTGTCCTGCAAGTGAATGGCAGGGGCCTGGGGAGTGTTGTAGAGCAGAGGGATCTAGGAACATCGTGCCCTGAAAGTAGCGTGACAGGTAGATAGTGTGATGGAGAGGACTCTTGGCACATTGGTCTTCAGCAGTCAAGGTATTGAGTATAGACATCGTGTTACAGTTCTACAAGACAGTGGTCAGATCACATATGTAGTATTTTAAGTAGACAAAAACGCTGGAGAAACTCAGCGGGTGAGGCAACATCTATGGAGCGAAGGAATAGGTGACGTTTCGGGTCGAGACCCTTCTTCAGACAGATGTGGGGGTGGGTGGGGGGGTGGGAAGAAGAAAGGAAGAGGCGGAGACAGTGGGCTGAGGGAGAGCTGGGAAGGGGAGGGGAAGGAGGGAGAAAGCAGGGACTACCTGAAATTGGAGAAGTCAATGTTCATACCGCTGGGGTGTAAACTACCTAAGCGAAATATGAGGTGCTGCTCCTCCAATTTGCGGTGGGACTCACTCTGGCCATGGAGGAGGCCCAGGACAGAAAGGTCGGATTCGGAATGGGAGGGGGAGTTGAAGTGCTGAGCCACCGGGAGATCGGGTTGATTATTGCGAACTGAGCGGAGGTGTTGGGCGAAGCGATCGCCAAGCCTGCGCTTGGTCTCACCGATGTAGAGCAGCTGCCAGCAGTTGTAGTATTGTGTTCAGTTTCGGTCACCCTGCTATTGAAAGAATGTCATTAAGGTGAGAGGATTAGGAAGATGTTGCCAGGACTGGAAGGCCTGAGCTACAGGGAGAGGTTGGGCAGCCTAGGCACAATCCTTGGAGTGTAGGAAGTTGAGGAGTGATCTTCTAGAGGTGTATAAAACCATGACAGGAAGAGATGGAGTGAAAGGCAGGCAGACACAAAATGCCGGAGTAACTGAGCGGGACAGGCAGCATCTCTGGAGAGAAGGAATGGGCAACGGTTCGGGTCGAGACTCTTCTTCAGACTGACAAGGTCCGTGTGTGGGAATGGTTTAGAGGGGTATGGGCCAGGCATGGACAACTGGGATCAGCTGAGTTATGGGCCTGTCCCACATAGGCGACTTTTTAGGTGAGTGCAGGAGACTCTGCACTCGCCACATGTTCGCTGATGGTCTCTGGTGAGTCTCCTTCATGGTCACGAGGAGTTCCCGCATTCTGGGAACTAGTCGCGGCTTCAGTATGGTCGACGCAAATTTTTCAACATGTTGAACATTTTTGTGCGACCAAAAAATTGGTCGCCATGGAGAAAATGGATAATCCTGTAGTCGTGGTAGTCAACGTGGACTTTGTTAGATTTGGTTCATCGCCTTTGCTGACCGGGCATTTTCATCGGCTCATTGGGGAAAAAAACATGTGTGTGTGTGTGTGTGTGTGTGTGTGTGTGTGTGTGTGTGTGTGTGTGTGTGTGTGTGTGTGTGTGTGTGTGTGTGTGTGTGTGTGTGTGTGTGTGTGTGTGTGTGTGTGTGTGTGTGTGTGTGTGTGTGTGTGTGTGTGTGTGTGTGTGTGTGTGTGTGTGTGTGTGTGTGTGTGTGTCTCTGTCTGTCTGTCTGTCTGCCAGTTCCTGGTTTTTCAGCAGACTGCCGGTGACTGCCAAGTTGCCGGCCAAGTGGGACAGGCCCATTTGGTATATTTGTCGGTATGGACGAGTTGGGCAGAAGGGCCAGTGTCTCTGCTGCGTCACTCCATAACTATAGTTTCACGCGGACTTGTATGGAGGTTTGGCCTGAGTGTGGTGGAGCAGCAGTGCTCACTGTTGAAGGTGTGGGTGTGGGTGTCAGGAGCACTGCGCAGAGGCAGGGTGTGTTGTTGGCTGTTAGCAGATAGCTGAGAGGAGGCAGCGTGAGGTGTAGATGGAGTCGATGGAAGGAAGGTTGGTTTGTGTGATGGTCTGGGCTGAGTCCACAATTCTCTCCAATTTCTTACGGTCTTTCATCACCGCATCTGTAGATGTTGGTGAGGGGTGTTAGGTACATGCCGAACCACCTAAGCCTTCTAAAGAAATAGAGGTATTGGTGTGCCTTCTTGGCCACTGCTTCAATGTAGGTGGAGTATCAGCAGGTCAGGCAGCATCTGTGGAGAACATGGATAGGTGACGTTTCACAGAGTGCTGGAGTAACTCAGCGGGTCAGGCAGCATCTGTGGAGAACATGGATAGGTGACGTTTCACAGAGTGCTGGAGTAACTCAGCGGGTCAGGCAGCATCTGTGGAGAACATGGATAGGTGACGTTTCAGGTCTGGATCCTTCTTCAGACTTCTTTACTTTAATTAAAATATTTAATAAGAATTAATTCAATGAATTAAAAATGAAAAATAATAATTAAATTAGATTTAATGAATCTGAGACAGATATGGTAATTACTTTGAAAGAAGATGTAATAATATATTTTGTACAGAATAGGAATTTCAATGTTAATTGTAAGGCAGGAGATCAGAGGATTGGTAGAGAGCTGGAAAAAGAGATTGATTGCAATCATGTATTGTCTTGCTGCTGACTGGTTAGCACGCAACAAAAGTTTTCCACGTAACAATATTAAATTAACTAAACTAGATACGCAGGGCGGCACGGTGGCGCAGCGGTAGAGTTGCTGCCTTACAGCGCTTGCAGCGTCGGAGTCCAGGGTTCGATCCCGACTACGGGCGCTGTCTGTACGGAGTTTGTACGTTCTCCCCGTGACCGCCGTGGGTTTTTTCCGAGATCTTCAGTTTCCTCCCACACTCCAAAGACGTGCAGTTAGATTAATTGGCTTGGGTTTGTATACTTGGTATAAGTGTAAATTGTCCCTAGCGTGTGTAGGCTTGTGTTCCTTGTGTGCGGGGATCGCTGGCCGGCGCGGACTCGGTGGGCCGAAGGGCCTGATTCTGCGCTGTATCTCTAAACGAGTCACCTGTAAAGTGCATAGAGAGGCTGGTGAATCTGTGGAATTCATTGCCACAGAAGGCTGGGGAGGTCGTCAGTGGATATTTTTACCGCAGAGATAGATAGGGTGTCAAGGGTTACGGGGAGAAGGCAGGAGAATGGGGTTGAGAGGAACCAAGAAATAGTTGCTTCGAAGAGCTAGCACAGCATGTCAGAGCGAATGGCCTCGTGTTGTGCTGTGTTGTTTCATCATTTATGTTTCATTCTGGGCAGAAATCGAGCTGTGATTAAAAAGCAGCTAATGTCTAACGTATCAATCACACCAGTGACTGGTTAGTATGTTTTAGTGGTCTCAGTTCCCTGGGTATTATAGGCATGAATATTCATGGCACTGTTTTGATTGATATCATGGAGTCTTAGAGCAAAACAGAGTGGAAACAGGCCCTTCAGCCCAACTTGCCCACACCGGCCAACATGGCCCAGCTACACTAGTCCCACCTACCCGCGTTTGGTCCATATCCCTCCAAACCTGTCCGATCCATGTACCACAGCACTGGTCAAGAGAGCCCAGCAGCGACTACACCCTCTCCGAAGACTACGTAAAGCAGGTCTCCCCACTACACACCTACGAACTTTTTATAGGGGGACAATCGAGAGCACATTAACCTACGGCATCACTTCCTGGTTCGGGAGCTGCAAGGCGTACGAACGGCACCAACTAGACAGGATTGTGAAGACCGCCAGCAGGATTATTGGTGCTCCACTCCCTTTCCTGCTGGACATATACAGGAAGAGATGTATCAGCAGAGCCATCTCCATCATCAAAGACCCCTACCACCCATCCCATCACATATTCTCCATCCTGCCATCTGGGAAGAGGTACCGGAGCATTAGGTGCAAAACCAGCAGGATGCTCCTCAGCTTCTTCCCGCAGGTTATAAGACTGATAAACGGACTTTGTCCCCTGCCAAAGTATCGTGCACCAACCACCAACCTGGACACACTGCAGCAGAGCCACTGTCGTGCCGCTGCCGATCGGAACGCCTGTTGATGTTTAGTAGAGTAGAGTGTTAATTTGTTCATGATATATGTATTTTTACGTCTATTTATTTTTTACTGCACACTGGAATGGACACTGGTTGAGGAACGTTTTTTTGTTTCCTCTGGGTATGCGAATACTCAGGAAATGACAATAAAGATATACAACAATACAACAATACCTGTCTAAAGGGCCTGTCCCACTGCGGCAACCTAATCCGCGAGTTTAGAAGAGTTTGCCCTCGACTCATACTCGCAGCATGGTCGACACAAGGTCCTAGGAGGTCTTTGTAACTCTCCTTCATGCTCGAGAGTAGTCCCCGCGTACTCGAGGCCTCAGCTAGGTTGCGGCGTATTTTTCAACATGCTGAAAAATGCCCGCGAGTAAACAAAGGTCGCCATGGAAAAAAACAATATTTTTTTTACTCATAGGTTTAGTCGAAGTAGGTCGTAGTAGGTCGGCATGTTAGTCGTAGGTAATCAAAGGTAGTCAAAGGTAGTCAAAGGTAGTCGTAGATAGTCTTCATCATAGTCGAAGGAGATCAAAGGAGATCGTCTTCACTCTCCACTATTCGGTGTCCAATTTTCCCGAAGCTAGTCGTAGCTAGTCTTCCACATAGTCGAAGGAGGTCTTCAACATGACACTTTTTCAAACTCTCCTAAACTCTACTACACTCGCAAATTAGGTCCCCGCAGTGGGACAGCCCCTTAACTGTTTCTTAAACGTTAGGATAGCCCCAGCCTCAACTACCTCCTCTGGCAGCTTGTTCCATACACCCATCACCCTCTGTGTGAAATAGTTACCCCTTAGATTCCGATTAAATCTTTTCCCCTTCACCTTAAATCTATGTCCTCTGGTCCTCGATTCCCCTACTCTGGGCGAGAGACTCTGTGCATCTACCCGATCTATTCCTCTCATGATTTTCTACACCTCTATAAGATCACCCCTCATCCTCCTGCGCTCCAAGAGAGAGTGCCAGCCTGCTCAACCTCTCCCTGTAGCTCACACCCTCTGGATGTGGTGGGAAGTTATGTGATCTGACCTATGTTGCTTGTGATCTATTTAATAACTTGGACAATTGCAGACGCGTTGGTTTGTGGGTTTGCATGATTGGTGGGATCGGGGACTGTGAGGAAGTCTGTCAAAGTTATACAGCGGGAGATAGGTCAACTACACAGATGCTGCCTGACCCACTGTACATTTTTAACGTTTGTTTCATTTCATACTGGAATAATTCTCAGTTTTCATGTTCCCCAGATGATCATGGCTGATCATCCCCAATCAATACCCCGTTCCTGCCTCCTCCCCATATCCCATTCCCCAGTCAACACTTTGGATGGTAATGGAAAGACACAACGGCATTGATGTACAGAGGGCTCCTTGAGTTTCAGGTCCATAACTCCCTGAAGGTATCAGCACAAGTAGCTAGAGTTACTCCAGCTTTTTGCATCTATCATGGCTTCCTGACTCTTCTACTCAATGCCCCAGCCCATGAAGACAAGCGTCAAGTATTTCTTCCTCTTCACCCTACCTACTTGTGTTGATACCTTCAGGGATTTATGGACCTGAAACAGACTCACCACTCTCTGTGAGAAAAAGTGTTTCCACGATCAATGTCAATCAAAGAGAGTGCTAGGGTCTCCAATGAGGTGGAAAGATGCAGCGTGGAAACAGTCCCTTCGGCCCTACGTCCGTGCTGACCAGCGATCACCCCGTACACGAGCACCATCCTACACACTAGCGACAAATTACAGAAGCCAATTAACCTACAAACCTGTATATCTTTGGAAAGTGGGAGGAAACCGGAGCACTTTCAGCCCAACTATAGGAGCAAGCTGGTTGAGGAGGTGGGTCAGGCAGGTACCTCAACTGCATTTCAAAAAGATTTGGGACGTATAGGCCGGACATTGACAGATGGTACTGTAGATTGGGCATGTTGGTTTGCATGGAGGAGTTGGGCCGAAGGGCCTGTTTCTGAGATGTGTGACTGTGAACTTTTCTTTCCCTTCACAGGTAGCCCTGCCCTGCATTGCGTCGTTGCTCACGTCTCTGCTCGAACGGTACTGCGAGGTCTTATCATCTTTATACAACGTCACAGGTACACCTTACATTGGTTATCAATTCTAACATGGGCCAATGCTGCCACGTCTCAGAGCCGGTGTTCACGTCTGTTGCTGGGAGAAGTTAGGCTTCAAAAGATCTCCATTTATGTATGGAGGGTCACATTCATCTCTAAGATCAATAAAATCAGACTAAATAATCATAGTTTAGTTTAGAGATACAGTGCGGAAACTATAGATAATAGACAATAGGCAATAGGTGCAGGAGTAGGCCATTCAGCCCTTAGAGCCAGCACCGCCATTTAATGTGATCATGGCTGATCATCCCCAATCAGTACCCCGTTCCTGCCTTCTCCCCAAATCCCCTGACTACGCTATCTTTAAGAGCCCTATCTAGCTCTCTCTTGAAAGTATCCAGAGAACTGGCCTCCACCACCTTCTGAGGCAGAGAATTCCACAGACTCACAACTCTCTGTGAGAAAAAGTGTTTCCTCGTCTTATTCTTAGGGGTAAAACAGGCTCTTCGGCCCACCAAGTCCGCGCCAACCAGTGATCCCGCATATTAACACTATCCTACGGAATAGTCTGAAGAAGGGTTTCGGCCCGAAACGTTGCCTATTTCCTTCGCTCCATAGATGCTGCTGCACCCGCTGAGTTTCTCCAGCATTTTTGTGTACCTTTAACACTATCCTACACACACTGGGGACAATCTTACATTTACACCAAACCAATTAGTCTACAAACATGTACATCTTTGGAGTGTGGAAGGAAAGTGAAGATCTCGGAGAAAACCCATGCAGGTCACGGGGAGAACGTACAAAGTCCGCACACTCTGGCACTGTAAGGCAGCAACTCTACCGCTGTGCCACAGTGCTGCCTTTATAGTGTGAAATAGTGTGGTTAATAGGCCCAACTTGCCCACACCAACCAACATGCCCCACCTACAATAGGCCCACCGGCCTGTTGTCACATGTACCGAGGTGCAGTGAAAAGCTTTAGTTGCCTGCCTGCATTTGGCCCATATCCCTCCAAACCCGTCCTAGCCATGTACCTGTCCAAATGTTTCTTAAATATTGAGATAGTCCCAGCCTCAACTACCTCCTCTGGCAGCTCGTTCCATACACCCACCCCACTATGTGTGAAAAAGGAATAGAGTCTCAGCCTGCCCAAATTCTCACTGTAGCTCAGGCACCCGAGTCCTGGCAACATCCTCGTAAATCATCTCTGCTTGGGCAGCTTACTACCAGTGGCATCCCCTGTCTCTCCATTCCTCGCCCACCCAAGTCGTACCAGCTTCAAAGTCGTCTTGTTGAGTCTCATGGTCTGAACTCGTTCTCACCTGGGCCACAGCTAACAATGTTTCCTTTATCATCGTTACCTTTTTGCATAGCATGTTCATAAGGTCATAAGGAAAAGGAGTAGAATTAGGCCATTCGGCCCATCAAGTCTACTCCACCATTCAATCATGGCTGATCTATCTCTCCTTCCTAACCCCATTCTCCTGCCTTCTCCTCATAACCTCTGACACCCGTACTCATCTATCTTTCATTCATTTGTTCAATATCTCTCGACATCACCGTCTATATCTCTCGTTTCCCTTTCCCCTGACTCTCAGTCTGAAGAAGCGTCTCGACCCGAAACGTCACCCTTTCCTTCTCTCCAGAGGCTGCCTGACCCGCTGAGTTACTCCAGCATTTTGTGTCTAACGCTGCCATGTATCTTTGTGTATCTTCTCTGCACCCCTTACAGCTTGACGGGGTCCTTCCGTTTAAAGGAGTTAGTAAAGATCACTTAAAATCAATGCCATTTGGCAAATTTAGTTGAGTAAAGTGAACTTTAATTGGAAATATTGGCTGTTTATCAAACCGACCCTAATGTAAATCCTAATGCAAGTCTTCCACAAATAATTAGCCAGTTAGAAGGACAACATTTAATCAAATCATGATAGTGCTGGAGGAACCCAGCGGGTCAGGCAGCATCTGTGGAGGGAATGACAGGCGATGTTTCGGGTCGCCACCCTTCTTCGGACTGATGGGGGGGGGGTGGGGGTGGGGTGGGTAGAAAGCTGGGAAAGGTGTGGGGACGGGACATAGTGAGAAGGCAGGAAAATGGGGTTGAGAGGGAAAGATAGATCAGCCATGATTGAATGGCAGAGTACACTTGATGGGCCGAATGGCCTAATTCTACTCATATGACATATTAACTATGAACAAAGCCTGGCAAGTGATACAGGTGAGAGGGTGGGGGGGGCGGGTGTGAGTGGTCAAAACCATTTTTAAATGGATCTGAGGACGTAGAATCAAAGTGCAGATGCTGGTTTATGCCAAAGAAAGACACAGAGTGCTGGAGTAACTCAGCGGGTCTGGCAGCATCTGTGGAGAACATGGATAGGTGACGTTTCACAGAGTGCTGGAGTAACTTAGCGGGTCAGGCAGCATCTGTGGAGAACATGGATAGGTGACGTTTTGGGTTGGGACCCTTCCAGCAGTCTGTAGATTGGCTATTTCATACTAGCCAATTTTTGTGTTTGTTAGTAGTGACTCCGCCTACTATGTACTTCATATTATCAAGAGCCTACTTACGCTAGTCAGAAATGAGTAGCAGCTCGGAGATGTGATGACTGCACATCCTTGCTGTATGTAGGTTTAATAAATATGTGTTGTATCTTGACGTGTGTTAGTCTTGTCTCATTACATGGTGTCAGAAGTGGGATTGGATGAGTCTGGGTCCAGTGGAATCTGCCAAAACGAGCTTTTGGCATCCAGAAAAGAGAATACTGCTGCGTTGCCTATCTGGGCAGCAACCTCTTCTGTCGTTCGCATTGGGTAGTGCGGGCGTTTAATGGCAGTGTTAAGATCTCTGGGGTTGATGCAGATATGGATCTCCTCCTTGTTTTTCTTTGTTGCAACCACCATGGTGGAAACCCAGTCCGACAGGTCAGTAACTTCAGCAATAACACCCATGGAGACCATGCGCTTGAGTTCAGTGCGTATTTGGTCGCGCATGGCATACGGAACACGATGTGGCGCTCGGACCACAGGAGTGACTTTGGGATCAACAGCAATGTGGTACTTGATAGGCAACTTTCCAAGCTCGTCGTTAAACAGTTTTTTGTATTGAGAGTAGCTGTTGAGTGAGCCCGTCAGCGAGACAGAGTTTATGGACAGCGTGGCCAAAGTAAACCAGGCCTAGATCGTGACATGCATTGATACCGAGCAAAGTCTCTGAATCTCCCTTATAACAATATAAAACTGTAAGGTACAGGTCTGTTCGTCTATGGTGCACTTTAAATCAGCTTGTCCAAGTGGGTGTAGAACTTCTCTCCCATAAGCCCGAAGCTTTGCGGAGGCCTTATCAATACGTTCAGCATTACGGATTTTTTAAAACTCTCTTAATGATATGACGTTGCATTTGACGCCGGTATCTATCTTTACGATCAAAGGCCTGTTAATGGTTACCTCAGGGTCAAGTTGCTTGTTAGATGAAGGGAGGGGAGAGTGGATGGCAGAACTGGTATCTGTACTCTCGGAGAGCGGTGCAGGGGATTGCGAGTCAGGCTCTTGGAAGACGTTATCAGTAAACTCATGTTGAAGCCGGTGCAGGCTCGTCCTTGAAGCTGCAGGAGTCACACGGGAACAGCAGCACCGAGCAGAGTGGTTTAATTTCTTGCGGAAATTACAGGTTTTCCCACAGGCAGCACAGAATTGACGACCCATGGCATGGAAATAGTTGCAATTTTGACAATGAGCTGCAGACCCAGCCTGGGGGTTGCGAGGGGAGAAGTCTGTAAGATTAACACTATGCTGTGAACGTTGACTGGAGGGCACAGAGTTAGTATGGGGAGATGTTATCTCAGAAATACGATAGGCATGCTTGCTCTAGGGTTAGATCAGTGTTTCGAAGAAGCTCACCTCGCAGTTTGCTGTCAAACTGCCTCCCACCAGTTTATCCCGGGTGAGTTCATCCCGTAAATCCCGAAAGCGATAGCGTGCAGCCATGTGCTTCATGTCGCCGATAAATTGTTCAATTGGTTCGTCGATCTGCTGTAAACGAGCATAAAACTTGGTCCTTTCAATAATGTGGTTCGAGGGCAGGTCACGCAGCTCTCTGAACTTTCTGATCAGAACCGCAGGGTCGTCGATTGTTTCAGCAGGCACTCTGACCTGACCGTCATCTTCCAAAACAGCCGGAGTAAAAGTGAAGTTGTCAGCACGATTCATTGCTTCAGGTCCCGCCAAATTAAGCTGTACAGAGGCACACACCTCAGGGGGGGGGGGGGTCATTCTCTGGAGAACATAATACATAAGCACTTAGATTCCTCTTAGATAAGCAGCATGATTTTGAGGCCACCCATAGAAAATTGGAATTTAAGTACAATGAATTAAATGAGACTGGTATGAAAACCAATTCTAGTATCGGTAATGTTAACCGTAAATGAATACCATTTTGGGCAAATGTATTTGGTTCACTCGGGAAGGAAATCTAGAGTTTTTACCAGATCTAGGCTCTACATGAATCACAACAGAATGGCTGAATCTGAATGTCTTTCGCAGCAGCGGTCCTGAACTACTATCTACCTCATGGGTGACCCCCGGACTACCTTTGATTGGACTTTGCTGACTTTACCTTGCATTAAACGTTATTCCCTTATCATGTATCTGTACACTGTGGACGGCTCGATTGTAATCATGTATTGTCTTTCCACTGACTGGTTAGCACACAACAAAAGCTTTTCACTGTACCTCGGTACACGTGACAATAAACTCAACTCAACTCAACTGAAGATGAATCGTGACCTGAAACGTCGTCGATCCATTCCCTCCACAGACGCTGCCTGGCCCGCTGAGTTCCTCCAGGACCGCGCTTTGCTCGTGGTTCCAGCATCAACAGTTCTGTGTGTCTTCAGTTATGAGCTGAGAAAGAGTTCAGAACCATCAGTCCGAAGAAGGGTCTCGACCCGAAAAGTCATCTGTCCGTTCCTTCCACACTTACCACTTGACCCGCTGAGTTCAAGTCAAGTCAAGTGAGTTTATTGTCATGTGTCCCTGACAGGACAATGAAATTCTTGCTTTGCTTCAGCACAACAGAACATAGTAGGGATGAATACAGAACATATCAGTGTGTCCATATACCATTATATAAATATATACACACATCTCGGATTCGGTGGGCGGCGCGACTCTCGTCAGCAGCAGCCTCTGCAGTCCGTCTGTCTTTTTATTATTTTTGTCTCGTTTCTATGTAGTTTTTATTTATTTTTTTGTCGGGGTATGTGTGTGGGAGGGGGGGAGGGACTTTAAAATCTTTCCCCTGCACGGGTGACCCGACCTTTTCTTTGTCGGGTCTCCGTTGTCGTTGGGGCTGGGCAACGTGGAGCGGCCTCCAGCAGGAACGACCTGGGGCTCCAGTTGCGGAGCTGCGGACTACTCACCGTCACGGGGCTGGCCGAGTCCGGAGCGGGTGGAGCTGTGGTGGAGCGCTGCTGCGACCCGACCCCCGGAGATTCGGAGGCTACAACCGCGGGTCTGGCGGACGGCAACACCGGAAGCCCGCGGGTCCCTGATGGGAGACCGCTTTTCGGGGCTTCCGCAGCGGCGACTTCTCCCGCCCGAGTTGCGGGGTTGAAGAGCACCTGGAGCGGGGCTTTACATCACCGCCCCGCGCGGCTTGGAATGACCGCGGGACTTTGCGAGCGCGCGCCGGGGCTCTAACACCAAGACCCGGTGTGCGACCTTGCATCACCCGGCGTGGCTTTAATGGCCGCGGGATAATCACCATCGCCCGCCGGGGGCTTTGACTTTGACTCTGACATCGGGGGGGGGAGTGCAGTGGAGAGATATGTTTTTTTTGCCTTCCATCACAGCGCTGTGATGGATGTATGTGTAAATTGTGTTGTGTCTCGGGTCTTCTTCGTTTTGTAATGTATGGCTGCAGAAACGACATTTCGTTTGGACCTCAACAGGGTCCTAATGACAAATAAATTGTATTGTATTGTATTGTATTGTATTGTATCATTAAATAAGCAGATAAAGTGCAAATAAACAGATAATGGGCTATTAATGTTCAGAGATTTGTTTCAGTTGAGTTTAATAGCCTGATGGCTGTGGGGAAGTAGCTATTCCTGAACCTGGTCATTGCAGTCTTCAGGCTCCTGTACCTTCTACCTGAAGGTAACGGGGAGATGAGTGTGTGGCCAGGATGGTGTGGGTCCTTGATGATGCTGCCAGCCTTTTTGAGGCAGCGACTGCGATAGATCCCCTCGATGGAAGGAAGGTCAGAGCCGATGATGGACTGGGCAGTGTTTACTACTTTTTGTAGTCTATTCCGCCCCTGGGCGCTCAGGTTGCCGAACCAAGCCACGATGCAACCGGTCAGCATGCTCTCTACTGTGCACCTGTAGACGTTCACCTCCAGCACTTAGTTTTCTGAAGCACGATAATACAGCTGATAAGCCATACAATGCAAGATGTAACTAGAGTTAGAAAATGCACTCTGGCTCTGCCAGTGTTGCCCGCAAGCTAGCACGTAACCAAGAACATAGACCATGAAGCATAGAACAGTACAGCACAGGAACAGGCCCTTCGGCCAACGATGACTCCTCTGCCTGCATTTGAACCATAACCCTCCATTCCCTACATATCCTTGTGTCTATCACAATGCAGCTCAAACACCACTATCGTATCTGCCTCCACCACCACCCCTGGCAGTGCGTTCCAGGCACCCACCACCCTCTGTGTAAAAAAACCTGCCCCACACATCTCCTTTAAACTTTGCCCTTCTCATCTTGAAGGTTTGCCCTCCAATCTTTTAAGTTTGCATCCTGGCAGAAAGGTCTCTTATAGATAGTGGAGTCAGGGGATATGGGGAGAAGGCAGGAACGGGGTTCTGATTGGGGATGATCAGCCATGATCACATTGAATGGCGGTGCTGGCTCGATGGGCCGAATGGCCTACTCCTGCACCTATTGTCTATTGTCATTTGGTGATTTAGGGACCAGAAATCGGTGAGTTAGGCAGAGTTAGTCGTGGTCAGTATTCTGTGATGTTATACATGACCTTGTGTTCAGTAAATTAGTTCAGCCTGTGATCATTGATGTCAATAGGATGACATTGGCCTTTGATCAGTGGGTGGGGAGGGAGCTAGTCATGACTGCCAAAGGCAATGTTGACCAAGGTCGTTGGAAACCACACTCTACCAGGGCTCGAATGACGAGGACTTTATCATAAGATCACAAGTGATAGGAGCAGAACCAGGCCATTCTGCCCGTCTACTGCGCCATTCAATCATGGCTGATCTATCTCTCCCTCCTAACCCCATTCTCCTGCCTTCTCCCCGCAACCCCTGACACCCGTACTAATGAAAAAAGATCTCTCTGCCTTAAAAATATCCACTGACTTGTGGCCTCCACAGCCTTCTGTGGCAAAGAATCCCACAGATTCACCACCCTCTCTATGCACTTTTCAAGCAGATCTCAGTTGATTAGTTTAGTTTAGTTTAGAGATACAGCGCGGAAACAGGCCCTTCGGCCCACCGAGTCTGCGCCGACCAGCGATCCCCGCACACTAACACTATCCTACACACACTAGGGACAATTTTTACATTTATACCAAGCCAATTAACCTACAAACCTGCACGTCTTTGAGGTGTGGGAGGAAACCGAAGATCTCGAAGAAAACCCAAGCGGGTCACGGGGAGAACGTACAGACTCCGTACAGACAGCACCCGTAGTCGGGATGGAACCCGGGTCTCCGGCGCTCAAGCGCTGTAAGGCAGCAACTCTACCGCTGTGCCACCGTGCCGCCTGCCCTGAGACACTGTGATGTCCTTAAACATTCTGGAAAAGACAGTGTGATGTTTTAAACAAAATAAATGCACTGAGCCCACTTTCCTTCCATTTCTTAATTGTAAAATATACCTTATTTGGCAGTGACACGAATGAGCTGCAAGTATTTGGCTTTATTGATGGGTGTTGTGGAGAATGTGGCAGGGATCCTGGAATCTGTTATTGTTTTAATAAGAATATGAAAAACAAGTATTAATAACAATCAGCCGGCGATTGTGATTGCCAACATAAATGCTCTTGAGTTTAACAGTGGAAGAAGATAGATTTATATGATTCTTGATTAGAGATAAATAGCCATTCTGTATCAATTAGTCACCAAGTACGGAAAATCTTGCCTTATTATTCCCCTTTGAGCTAGATGGCTATCAGTGTTTTGATGGGCGAGCTTGAGTGGGGTTACAGATATAGGTCGCGCACACCTTGATAAAGATACAAGCAAAATGTCCAGGTGAACAGGCTAATTTATAAGGGTGCATAGGGGCTGTCCCACTGTACAGAGTAATTCAAGAGTTCTCCCAAGTTTGCCCTGATTCGAACTCGGAGAATTACGGTAATAGCCGCTCGTAGGTATTCGGGGCTCTCGTGGACATTTTTCAACATGTTGAAAAATCTTCACGAGTCTTCCCGAGCTTACCGCTTTTCCCGAGTACCTGCCGTTAGCGGTACGAGCCGCTAAGGGACGTCCCGGCGTACATTCTACGTACATTCTATCTGCTTACCACGAGTTTGATTTTTTTTTAAACTCGGGAGAGCTCTTGAATTAGCTCGTACAGTGGGACAGGCCCTTAATTCTTCAAACTGCGTTTGGAAAGTGCCAATGGCAACAGTTTTGTAGCTTGGCAGAGCTGCTGGTGGGACGATGATACTAACAGCGCACACTGATTTATTGCGGAGACTTCCAACAAGGTGACTTTGTATTTTAAATCCATTAGGTATTGATTCATGCTTCACTTTTTAACATTGTGCTGGGCATGAAGAAGATGTTTCCCAATTCTCTATGTCTCTACCAAGTCAGGAGGAGATAGAGTAACACAGCGTGGAAACAGGCCCTTCGGCCCAACAAGGTTCACCAGGTTAATTCCCGGGATGGCAGGACTGTCATATGCTGAGAGAATGGAGCAGCTGATCTTGTACACTCTGGAGTTTACAAGGATGAGAGGGAATCTTATTGAAACATATAAGATTATTAAGGGTTTGGATACGCTAGAGGCAGGAAACATGTTCCCGATGTTGAGGGAGTCCAGAACCAGGGGCCACAGTTTAAGAATAAGGGGTAAGCCATTTAGAACGGAGACGAGGAAACTTTTTCTCACAGAGAGTTGTGAGTCTGTGGAATTCTCTGCCTCAGAGGGCGGTGGAGGCCGGTTCTCTGGATACTTTCAAGAGAGAGCTTGATAAGGCTCTTAAAGATAGCGGAGTCAGGGGATATGGGGAGAAGGCAGGAATGGGGTACTGATTGGGGATGATCAGCCATGATCACATTGAATGACGGTGCTGGTTCAAAGGGCCGAATGGCCTACTCTATTGTCCACGCCGACCAACATGCCCCATGGTATGATGGTAGAGCCTTCCTCAAAAGCCTGGATTGGTGGATGTGGAGAGGATGTTTCCACCAGTGGGAGAGTCTAGGACTAGAGGGCACAGCTTCAGAAGTAAAGGACATCCCTATAGGAAGAAGATAAGGAGGAATTTCTGTGGTCAGAAGGTGGTGAATCTGTGGAATTCATTGCCACAGAAGGCTGTCGAGGCCAGGTCAGTGGATAGACAATAGACAATAGGTGCAGGAGTAGGCCATTCGGCCCTTCAAACCAGCACTGCCATTCAATGTGATCATGGCTGATCATCCCCAATCAGTACCTCGTTCCTGCCTTCTCCCCATGTTCCCGGACTCCGCTATCTTTAAGAGCCCTATCTAGCTCTCTCTATTGAGGCAGAGATAGAGGATTCTTGATTAATTCGGGTGTCAGGGGTTGTGGGGAGAAGGCAGGAGAATGGAGTTATGAGGGAGAGATAGATCAGCCATGATTGAATGGTGGAGTAGACTTGATGGGCCGAATGGCCTAATTCTGCTCCTATCACTTATGAGTTTCTGATAAGCGGCTTCACAATAGGATCAGGCTGACATCCCCCCAATCTTTATACTTGATTGCGCTTGCCCTAAATCAGATGTAGTGATACAGTCCCCTTACTCTCCCTGTAGTTCAGGCCCTCACGTCATGGCAACATCCTCGTAAATCTACTCTTTTCAGCTTCATGATATCCGACCGATTGTGCGCGGGGTCATGGCTGGTTGGCACGGACTCGCTGGGCCGAAGTGCCTGTTTCCGCACTCTATCTCCAAACTAAAGTAATCCAATTACAGAATAACCTTGGGAAATAGATCAGAGCTGACAAAGAAATATCTGCCTGGGTTTCCTGTATTGTGGCACAGATGTGATTAATAGAATTGGAGCATGTAATTAACTTGTCAAAATCCCTCTTGTCTGATGGGTCCCACAACAAACCACTTGTTTGTTTCTGCTGACCACGTTGCTGTTCAACATCTCTCTGAGAGTTCACAAGTTGTAAGGGTGACAATACACAATGGACAATAGGTGCAGGAGTAGGCCATTCGGCCCTTCGAGCCAGCACCGTCATTCAATGTGATCACGGCTGATCATCCCCAATCAGTACCCCGATCCTGCCTTCTCCCCATATCCCCTGACTCCGCTATCTTTAAGAGCCCCATCTAGCTCTCTCTTGAAAGTATCCAGAGAACCTGCCTCCACTGCCCTCTGAGGCAGAGAATTCCACAGACTCACAACTCTCTGTGAAAAGTGTTTCCTCGTCTCCGTTCTAAATGGCTTACCCCTTACTCTAAGGGAGACTTAGTAATGTACAGAGGTATGTTGCAGACCAAGTCCAGAGCTCCCTGAAGGTGGCAACAGAAGTAGATATAAGATGTACGGTATGCTTGCCGTCGTTAGTCGGGTGATGGTGTACAAGACACAGCAAGTCAGGATGCATCTTCATTGTGTAACTTTGGTCAGGCAGCATGTGGAGTATTGCCTGCAGTTCTGGTCACCCCCTTTACAGGAAGGATGTGGGGGCTTTGGAGACGGTGCAGAGGAGGGGGCGTGGGAGGAGGGAGTGTGGTGGTGGGGGGTGTGGGGGTGTGGGGTGTGTGGGGGTGTGAGGTGTGTGGGGGTGTGGGGTGTGTGTGGGTGTGTGTGGGGGTGTGGGTGTGTGGGGTGTGTGGGGGGTGTGGGGTGTGTGGGGTGTGTGGTGTGTGTGGGGTGTGTGGGGATGTGGGGGGTGGGGATGTGGGGGGTGTGGGGGTGTGGGGTGGGGGTGTTGGGTGGGGGTGTGGGGTGGGGGTGTGTGGGGGGGGTGGGGGTGTGGGGTGGGGGGTGTGGGGTGGGAGGGTGGGGGGGTGGGGTTGTGGGGTGGGGGTGTGGGGTGGGGGGGGGTGGTGTGGGGGGGTGGGGTGGGGGTGTGGGATGGGGGTGTTGGGGGGTGAGGCAGATTCCATGGAAACATTTCAGAAAACTGCTGTGCTCTTCTGAACAAGTCTTAGTCAATTAGCATATTTATCTTGTGTGTGCGTGTTTATATCTGTAGATCAGGCACGTGCCGTGAGTAATTACTCAGGGGAGGCAGTCAGTCGGCTTTTAAGAAAGCTTAAACCACGCAAGAGCCGATTGTTCTCCTCTCCGTATGCTGTCAGTCGACTTTTATAAAGTCTTCAAAAGCCATATCTCTTAATAATGTACCATATTTCCCGGCAATGAAGACGCACTTGGTCGAAGACGCACCCCCCATTTTGAGTTGCTAAATTTTGAAAGAAAGCTGGTGGGACATAGAATTTCTCACGCTCAAAAAATAAGATAAACATAAAGAAAGTAACAATTCAATTTGCCCAATGCTTCCAAATCTCCTTAATTCTGAATGACTGAATGGGTGGGGGGTGGAGGGTGACGGCAGGTGAGAGATGGTGGGAAAAACGGGAGCACACCGGGACAAGTTGAATCAGTTGTCATCTTATTGAATGACAATACTAGTTCAAGGGAACAATTGGAGGGGAAAGTTCCTTTCACAGCGTGTGGGGAGTCTGGTCATGGGTAAAGTTGCGGGTAGGGCAGGAGCATTGAGAAGGAGGGGGTCGGGGATCATGCCAGTAACTCACTCACTCACCGCTGCCGCGGCGCTCTGGTCGCGGAGCCACTGCATTGTGGCCGGGGAGGGAACCAGCTCGGGTGGCTGCGAGCGGCCTCGGGACCGGACAGCAGAACTGGATGCCACCTCAGCGCCTTCTGCCGGCCCGCTCACCTCTGGCAGTGCTCTCCGTCTGAACACCTCTCACCTGCCGCTCGCCAGCTTCACTCATGTCAGCCGCTTCCCGCAAATCCTTAAATTCTGACAGCTGAGTAACCTCAATTGGTCCCTTGATCGCGCTGTCGGAATTTAAGGATGCCAGAGGTGAGCGGGGGCCGGCAGAAGGAGCTGAGGTGGCGGCCGGTTCCGCTGTCCGGTCCCGGTGACCGCTCGCAGCCACCCGAGCTACTTCTCCCCCCCTCCCCCGGCCACATTGCGGTGGCTCCGTGCCCGGAGCGTCGCGGCAAGTGAGTTGCTGGCATGATCCCCAACCCCCTCCTTCTCAACGCTCCTGCCCTCCCCGCAACTTTACCCCGGGCCAGACTCCCCACACGCTGTGAAAGGAACTCTCCCCTCCCCTCCCCAGCGGCGCTGTCCTTTTACAGCCGCTTCCCACATTACAGCCGCTTCCCATCAGCTGCCAGTAATGACGGATAGACTTGGCTATCCGTTAGTGCAGCAACATTATTCTTGATGTTGCTGTACTGAGGGATAGCCAAGTCTATCTTTCTTGCCTAATAACCTTCCAACTTCGGCTTCCAAGACACATGTAAATTTTCGTGCCTTATTTTTTGGTAAAAAATAGCGTCTTCATTGTCGGGAAATACGGTATTTAAAAACATAAAGTACCAAGAAATCTACTTACCACATCATTTGTACGCGAACTCCATTCTTCTCTCTTGGTTTCTTAAGATGCACTTAAGATAATGGCAATCCATGTTTGAAAAACCCGCCTAGAAACTTGCGCTGTGCATGCGCTGTAGGCTGCTGCACATGCGATGTATGCTGCTGCACATGCGCTGTATGCTGCTGCACATGCGCTGTAGGCTGCTGCACATGCGCTGTATGCTGCTGCACATGCGCTGTAGGCTGCTGCACATGCGCAGTACTGCAAAGGCAGAATTTCAGCTGCCTTCAGTCCCCTGCAAATTGACGGCTTGAAGCAGCGCTGACGGCACGTGGGCTGCACAGACCTTCGTGTGTTGCAAGTGCTGCGGATGAAAGGCACGGAGAATTATGCCCACCTAAGAGACTGATCTCTAAGGTAGGCATTATTCTCCCATGCCTTTACTATTTATATTTAATGATTACCATTTTATTATTTTAGTCAGGGTAGGCAGTGCCTACCTTGCCTACCCTACCGGCACGTGCCTGATGTAGATATATGTGTGTGTGTATATGTATATTTGTGTGTATTTATATACATATACATACTGTACATGTACATATAATGTGTAAGTGTGTGTGTGTGTGTATGTGTGTGTGTGCGTGTGTGCGTGCGTGCGTGTGTGTGTGCGTGTGTGCGTGTGTGTGTGTGTGTGTGTGTGTGTGTGTGTATGTGTGTGTGTGCGTGCGTGCGTGCGTGCGTGCGTGCGTGCGTGCGTGCGTGCGTGCGTGCGTGCGTGCGTGTGTGTGTGCGTGCGTGCGTGCGTGCGTGCGTGCGTGCGTGCGTGCGTGCGTGTGTATGCGTGCGTGCGTGCGTGCGTGCGTGCGTGCGTGCGTGTGTGCGTGCGTGCGTGCGTGCGTGCGTGCGTGTGTGTGTGTGTGTTGTATGTGGCTTCCCCCCGCCACGGGTACCCTGTAATAGATAGATTCCTTTATTGTCATCCAGACCTTTCGGTCTGAACAAAATTATGTTGCCTGCAGTCATGCACAGAACCAATAATAACAAAACATACAATAAACACAAATTAAACAAATTAATCCCGTGCTACCTGCTCCATGGTCGGTTAGTCGACGACTAAACGTCTCCCCCACCTGGTTTGCTAGGTGAGGAGGGGGCTGTGGACCCCCAGCAGGACCAAAAACAAGACCTGTCAAAGGGCGGATGAGCTCCTAGCGAGCCGACGGCCATCCACACTTCAGTAGAAGTTGCGATCACTGTCGTACACAGCATTGTAAGGCAAAAGCCCGTTGATGTTTTCAACGATGATGATGATGATTTTAGACAGGTAGACAATAAATAAGTATAACATTAACACTAAACTAAACTAGATGGACATGCAGGGAATGGAGGGACATGGATCACGTGCAGGCAGATAAGAGATTCCCTTGGCATCACGGACATTGTGGGTGAAGGGCCTGTTCCATGCTCCAGGTTCTATTCTTCTATATGGTGCCCCTCATTCAGAGGTTACGCCCCCTACCCCGACATCCTCACGCACGGGAAAACAACCTCCCAGACCTGCCAATCCCCATTAAAACATGTGATGATTCAATTGGATAGCTTATGGGCTGTCCCACTTACGCGACTTTCTCGGCAACTCAATGTCATTAGTCGCAGCAGGTCGCTGAATAATTTCAACATGTTGAAAACCCAGCGGCGACCAGAACTGATAGCGTCTTTCAGGTCACCGCTGGATTTCCAACATGTTGACAAATTTCGGCGACCTGCAACGACCTATGACGGGTGCCGGCAGTCACCAAAAAAGTCGCCAAAAAAGTTGCGTAAGTGGGACAGGCCCATAATCATTTTCTGAACTCCAATGACAGCAGTCCTGTACAGGCAGATGAGATTAGTTCGATCTAGCATCATGTTCGGCACAGAGATTGTGGGCCGAAGGGCCTGTTCCTGTTCTGCACTGTTCTACAATATGTTCCAGTAGTTTAGGTTTAGCTTTAATTTATTGTCACATGTACCCAGATTTGCAAAAGGGTCTGCCTCAGAGGGCGGTGGAGGCCGGTTCTCTGGATACTTTCAAGAGAGAGCTAGATAGGGCTCTTAAAGATAGCGGAGTCAGGGATATGGGGAGAAGGCAGGAACGGGGTACTGATTGGGGATGATCAGCCATGATCACATTGAATGGCGGTGTCTGGCTCAAAGGGCCAAATGGCCTACTCCTGCACACCTATTGTCTATTGTCTATTTCCTTATCAATCATCTGCATCAGGACCACAGAGTATTCCTCAGGATGAAAGTGGTTATTAGATTCCAAAGGATGATATTTCGAAGGCACAATCTTTCTGGGATGGAGCTGTCGGAAGAAGGGTCCCGAACCGAAACGTAATCCATCGATGTTCTCCACAGATGCTGCCTGACCCGCTGAGTTACTCCAGCACTCTGTGAAACGTCACCTATCCATGTTCTCCACAGATGCTGCCTGACCCGCTGAGTTACTCCAGCACTCTGTGAAACGTCACCTATCCATGTTCTCCACAGATGCTGCCTGACCCGCTGAGTTACTCCAGGACTCTGTGTCTATCTACATTGTCGTATGTTGTTCCTCTGTACATCAATATACCTATCTCCTGGTCTGTGTCTCTCTATGCTGTTTGCCAGTGTCCATTCTAGACCTATATCTCCACATTGTCAATGATCCATTTCTTCCTGGATCGCCCACCTGCAGTGTCCACAGCAGATTTGGCACCGTCTGTTCCTCTGTGTCCTAGTCTTTCTGTCTATCAATTTATAGTCCTTACATTCTATCCAGCAACCTGTGGCTGCAACCATTCCACTGCATATATAAGATTATTAAGGGTTTGGACACACTAGAGGCAGGAAACATGCTCCCGATGTTGGGGGAGTCCAGAACCAGGGGCCATAGTTTAAGAGTAAGGGGTAGGCCATTTATAACGGAGATGAGGAAACACTTTCTCACACAGAGAGTGGTGAGTCTGTGGAATTCTCTGCCTCAGAGGGCGGTGGAGGCCGGTTCTCTGGATGCTTTCAAGAGAGAGCTAGATAGGGGTCTTAAAGATAGCGGAGTCAGGGGATATGGGGAGAAGGCAGGAACGGGTACTGATTGGGGATGATCAGCCATGATCACAGTGAATGGCGGTGCTGGCTTGAAGGGCCGAATGGCCTACTCCTGCACCTATTGTCTATTGTCTATTGTCTGACCACCGAGTCTGCACTGACCAGTGATCCCCGCACGTTAACATTATCCTTCACGCACACCGGACAATTTAAATTTACACTGAGCCAATTAATATACAAACCTGTACGTCTTTGGAGTGTGGGAGTAAACTGAAGATCTCGGAGAAAACCCACGCAGGTCACGGGGAGAAGGTGCAAACTCCGTACAGACAGCACCGGTGGTCTGGATGGAACCCGGGTCTCTGGCGCTGTCAGGCAGCAACTCTACCCGCTGTGCCACTGTGCTGCCCTGAACTTATATTCCATAGTTTCTTGCATTTGATTCTGCTTCTGTCGTGTATTTCAAATCACATTATTATATCAGGATGATTTGATGTCAAAATGAACATGAACAAACTGAAATTGTTTCAGTACAGCAGCTGGCTCCAGGCACATTGGACTCCTAGACATCCATTACCTGAGGTGTTTGTAGGAATCCTGTGCTTACATTTAATCCAAGTGGACACTTTTTCCCTCCACACTTGTTTTTTTACTTAGCTCTTGAGTTCTAACATCAAAGGCTTAGGGAGTTTGGCAGGTCCCCAACAACTTGCACCATCTTCTACAGATGAAGGATAAATGTTCCCAATGTGGGGCGAGTCCAGAACCAGGGGCCACAGTCTGAGAATAAACGGGAGGTCATTTAAGACTGAGGTGAGAAAAAACGTTTTCACCCAGAGAGTTGTGAATTTGTGGAATTCCCTGCCACAGAGGGCAGTGGAGGCCAAGTCACTGGATGGATTTAAGAGAGAGTTAGATAGAGCTCTAGGGGCTAGTGGAGTCAAGGGATATGGGGAGAAGGCAGGCACGGGTTATTGATAGGGGACGATCAGCCATGATCACAATGAATGGCGGTGCAGGCTGGAAGGGCCGAATGGCCTCCTCCTGCACCTATTTTCTATGTTTCTATGTTTCACCGTAGAAAGCGTTTTATCAGGATGCATCACAGACTGGTTTGCGAACAGCAAGGACAATTTACAGAAGCCCATTAACCTACAAAACCTAATTCCTTGGAGTGTGGAGGAAACCGGAGCACCCGGAGAAAACCCCCGCGGGTCACAGGGAGAGAGTACAAACTCTGTACAGACAGCACCCGAGGTCAGGATGGAACCCAGGTCCCTGGCGCTGTGAGGCAGCAGCAACTCTACCGCTGCGCCACCATGCAACCCTTGACTTCCCGAGCAGCAGACCTCAGTCAGTTGGTTAGTTAGTCAGTTTTGTTTATTGTCACGTGCACTGAGGTACAGTGAAAAGCTTTTTGTTGCGTGCTAACCAGTCAGCGGAAAGACTATACAGAATTACAATCGAGCCGTCCACAGGGTGCAGATACAGGATACAGGGAATAATGTATAGTGCAAGATAAAGTCAATAGACAATAGACAATAGGTGCAGTAGGCCTTTCGGCTCTTCGAGCCAGCACCGCCATTCAATGTGATCATGGCTGATCATCCCCAATCAGTACCCGTTCCTGCCTTCTCCCCATATCCCCTGACTCCGTTATCTCTAAGAGCCCTATCTAGCTCCTTCTTGAAAGTATCCAGAGAACCTGCCTCCACCGCCCTCTGAGGCAGAGAATTCCACATACTCACAACTCTCTGTGTGAAAAAGTGTTTCCTCGTCTCCGTTCTAAATGGCTTACCCCTTATTCTTAAACTGTGGCCCCTGGTTCTGGACTCCCCCAACATCAGGAACATGTTTCCTGCCTCTAGTGTGTCCAAACCCTTAATAATCTTATATGTTTCAATAAGATCGCCTCTCATCCTTCTAAACTCCAGAGTCCAGTAAAGTCCAATTGAAGATAGTCCAAGGGTCTCCAATGCGGTGGATGAGAGTTGAGGACTGCTCTCTAGTTGGTGATAGGATGGTTCAGTTGCCTGATAACAGGTGGGGATTGGTCATGACATTCGCTGCACTGATGCTCATCAGGGTTGTGTGTTCAATCGGACGCTGTACTGCCTGAGTGGGCAATACCATCAACACCATCTTCACCATCAACACCATCAACACCACCAACACCATCAACACCATCAACATCAACACCATCAACATCAACTCCATCAACACCATCAACACCATCAACATCAACACCATCAATACCATCAACATCAACACCATCAACACCATCAACACCACCAACACCATCAACATCAACACCATCAACATCAACTCCATCAACACCATCAACACCATCAACATCAACACCATCAATACCATCAACATCAACACCATCAACACCATCAACACCACCAACACCATCAACATCAACACCATCAACATCAACTCCATCAACACCATCAACACCATCAACACCACCAACACCATCAATACCATCAACATCAACTCCATCAACACCATCAACACCATCAACACCACCAACACCATCAATACCATCAACATCAACACCATCAACACCATCAACACCATCAACATCAACACCATCAACATCAACACCATCAACACCATCAACACCATCAACATCAACACCATCAACATCAACTCCATCAACACCATCAACACCATCAACACCACCAACACCATCAATACCATCAACATCAACACCATCAACACCATCAACACCATCAACATCAACACCATCAACATCAACACCATCAACATCAACTCCATCAACACCATCAACACCATCAACACCACCAACACCATCAATACCATCAACATCAACACCATCAACATCAACACCATCAACACCATCAACACCACCAACACCATCAATACCATCAACATCAACACCATCAACATCAACTCCATCAACACCATCAACACCATCAACATCAACACCATCAACATCAACACCATCAACATCAACACCATCAACATCAACACCATCAACATCAACACCATCAACATCAACACCATCAACACCACCAACACCATCAATACCATCAACATCAACACCATCAACATCAACACCATCAACGCCATCTCCACCATCAACACCATCAACATCAACACCATCAACATCAACACCATCAACATCAACACCATCAACATCAACACCATCTCCACCATCAACACCATCAACACCACCAACACCATCAACCCATCTCCACCATCAACACCATCTCCACCTGCACCCATTGAACCACAGCCAGGTCAACAACGAAGAGTTCGACAACCTTGTGTCATGGTGTCAGGAAAACCAAC
>JAXLNO010002601.1:208799-255127 GCA_038087875.1 Malacoraja senta
GGAGTGGTGGTGGAGGCAGATACGATAGTGGTGTTTAAGAGGCTTTTAGACAGGAACATGGATATCCAGGGTGTCAGAGGTTGACGGGAGACTGAGACATATATAACATGATCGGAGTAATTCTTACACAGAGCAATAAAATAGTTGCCTCGGGCAGGAAGTCAAATGAGTCTACTTCCATCATTAACTGGTGAACTTGTGAATGATGCCCCAGATCATATTCTGCAGACATGGAAGGTCCCGCTACCTACATCTCACTCAGTCTTAACTTAACAAGTGTCGGGGGTTATGGGGAGAAGGCAGGAGAATGGGGCTAGGAGGGAGAGACCCCCCCCCCCCTGCAGGATCTATACACCAGGAGGTGCAGATCCAGAGCCAGCAACATTATGGGGGACCCCTACCACCCCAGCAACGGACTGTTCCAGCTGCTACGGTCAGGCAAACGCCTCCGCTGTCACGCTGTGAAAACAGAGAGGATGAGACGGAGTTTCTTCCCACAGGCCATCAGGACTGTGAACTCTGATCTCACCAGGGACTCATTTACTGTTTTAAATTTTTTTTGATGTAAACACTGGTTCTGTTCTGTGTTCTGTAGTTTTTGCACAATCCCGCAGGCATTGCCACTTTCATTTCACTGCTCATCTTATATGTCTATGTGACAAATAAAGTTGACTTGGCTTGATAAAGTTGACTTGACTTGAGATCAGCCATGATTGGATGGCGGGGCAGACCTGGTGGGCTGAATGGACTAATTCTACTATCACTTATGAACATGTAGAGAACGGTACAGTACAACAGGCCTTTCTGGTCCGGTGCCGAACACGAACAGACCTGTGCCGTACATGACGCCAGGTTAAACTAACCCCCTCTGCCTGCACGTGATCCGTATCCCTCCATTCCCTGCATATCCATGTGCCTGTCTACAAGCCTCTTAAACACCACTAACGTATCTGCCTCCACCACCAGTAGACCTTCCACCATCCTGTGAAACCAAAGATAGACACAAAATGCCGGAGTAACTCAGCGGGTGAGGCAGCATCTCTGGAGAGAAGGAATGGGTGACGTTTTGGGTCGAGACCCTTCTTCAGACTGATGTCAGGGGTGTGGGCGGGACAGAGATAGAATGTAGTCGGAGGCAGTAAGACTGCTGGGAGAACTGGGAAGGGGGAGGGGATGGAGAGAGAGGGAAAGCAAGGGCTACTTGAAGTTAGAGAAGTCAATGTTCATACCGCTGGGGTGTAAGCTGCCTGTGATGTCTTCTGTAAGACCGTTGTGACTAGCACAATGAATACACGTCCGACATCTTGTAAGAAGGATTTCAATCTGCACAACCCGGAAACTTCTAGAAGGTCACCTGACCTCAGTCACGAGGCACAGGCACATTTGCCAGCTTCAGCTTTTGGCCTCAAGGGGCACTGGCGTTTATATTACATATACATCACATCTCCCCCTTCACTTTAATTACATCACACTGCCCAAGCAAAATACGAGGTGCTGTTCCTCAATTTGTGCTGGGCCTCACTCTGACCACTTGTCCGTACACATCTTCTGTAAGCCTTGCTCCTCTCACCTTGAAGCTCTTCCCACTTTTCCATCTGGGAAAAATGTTCTGACTGTCCACCCTAATCTTATTTCTATCAGGTCTCCCTTCAGCCTTCAACGCTCCAGAGAAAACAATCCAAGTCTGTCCAACCTCTCCACGTAGCTGAAACCCTCTAATCCAGGCATCGTCCTGTTCTGCACCCTCTCCAAAGCCTCCACACCCTTCCCTATAATGGGGGCGACCAGAACTGCACATAATACTCCAAATACTCCAAAAGCAACCGATATCATACGCTTTCTTCACTACTCTATCTAAGTGCAGAGTTACGACTTGGATTTCCTCTGTACATCAATCTTGACCTTAGTGGAGCATCACAATGGCTGGGAAGACAATAGACAATAGGTGCAGGAGTAGGCCATTTGGCCCTTCGAGCCAGCACCGCCATTCAATGTGATCATGGCTGATCATCCCCAATCAGTACCCCGTTCCTGCCTTCTCCCCATATCCGCTATTTTTAAGAGCCCTATCTAGCTCGCTCTTGAAAGCATCCAGAGAACCGGCCTCCACCGCCCTCTGAGGCAGAGAATTCCACAGACTCACCACTCTCTGTGAGAAAAAGTGTTTCCTCGTCTCCGTTCTAAATGGCTTACTCCTTATTCTTAAACTGTGGCCCCTGGTTCTGGACTCCCCCAACATCGGGAACATGTTTCCTGCCTCTAGTGTGTCCAAGCCCTTAACAATCTTATATGTTTCAATGAGATATCCTCTCATCCTTCTAAACTCCAGAGTGTATAAGCCCAGCCGCTCCATTCTCTCAGCATATGACAGTCCCGCCATCCCGGGAATTAACCTGGTAAACCTACGCTGCACTCCATGGTGGATGAAGGCTGCAGCAGAAAAGGGTCTCCGGTCATCTTGGACTCCATGCCACTGGATCCTGACCCAGATCTGTCAAGGACCGTGGGGTGGCTGTCTGTGCACCAGTCTCCCCACTTTAAACAAAGTCACGCACAGGCGTCCTCCAACCCTGGAGACACCCATGGTCAGCCATGAACGAAGGGGGGCTAAGAAGAAGGAAGGGTTTTGCCGATAACTGAATACTTTCTCTTACATTTGACCTCACAGTAATCAGGTATTACATTTTTTTTCCACTATCTTAATTCTTTATGAGACCATAAATGTTTTAACAAGGTTCCAATATCCGAGCCAACCGATATGGTAGACTTTCTTCACCACTCTACCCACTTGCATTGCCACTTTCACGGAGTTACGACTTGGATTTATCTCTGAGACAGATAACAATCCACTGATATTGGGCGAGGTTGTGGTTTTGCAAAGCTTCAGCCGAGTGAGTGAACAACGGCCTTAAACCTGCACTTAGAGTCAGTCATTCAGCCCAGCTTGCCCACGCCGACCAACTTGCCCCATCTAAGCTAGCCCCATTTGCCCACGTTTGGCCCATATCCTTCTAAACCTTTCCAATCCATGTACCTGTCTCATAGAAACATAGACAATAGGTGCAGGAATAGGCCATTCGGCCCTTCGAGCCAGCACCGCTATTCAATATGATCATGGCTGATCATCCAAACTCAGTATCCTGTACCTGCTTTCTCCCCATATCCCTTGATTCCTTCAGCCCTAAGAGCTAAATCTAACTCTTCCTTGAAAACATCCAGTCGACCCATTCTTTCATCATATGACAGTCCCGCCATCCCGGGAATTAACCTGGTGAACCTACACTGCACTTCCTCAATAGCAATAATGTCCTTCCTCAAATTCGGAGACCAAAACTGCACACAATACTCCAGGTGTGGACTCACTAGGGCCCTGTACAACTGCAGTAGGACCTCCTTGCTCCTAAACTCAAATCCTCTCGCAATGAAGGCAAACATGCCATTAGCTTTCTTCACTGCCTGCTGTACCTGCATGCTTACTTTCAGTGACAGATGTACAAGCACCCCCAGATCTCGTTGCATCTCCCCTTTTCCTAATCTGACACCATTCAGATAATAATCTGCCTTCCTATTCTTGCCATCAAAGTGGATAACCTCACATTTATCCACATTATACTGCATCTGCCGTGCATCTGCTCACTCACCCAACCTATCCAAGTCACCCTGCAGCCTCATAGCATCCTCATCGCAGCTCACACTGCCACCCAGCTTTGTGTCATCTGCAAACTTGGAGATGACATATTTAATTGTCTTGTCTAAATCATTAATATATATTGTAAATAACTGGGGTCCCAGCACCGAGCCTTGCGGCATCCCACTAGTCACTGCCTGCCATTCTGAAAAGGACCCGTTAATTCCTGCTCTTTGCTTCCTGTCTGCCAACCAGTTCTCTATCCATGTCAATACCCTACCCCCAATACCATGTGCTCTAATTTTGTACACTAATCTCTTGTGTGGGACCTTGTCAAAGGTTTTTTGAAAGTCCAGATACACCACATCCACTGGCTCTCCCTTATCCATTCTACTTGTTACATCCTCAAAAAATTCCAGATTAGTCAAGCATGATTTCCCCTTCACAAATCCACGCTGACTTTGACCGATCCTGTCACTGCTTTCCAAATGCGCTGCTATAACATCTTTAATAATCGACTCCAGCATCTTCCCCACCACCGATGTAAGGCTAACTGGTCTATAATTCCCCTGTTTTCTCTCTCCCTCCTTTCTTAAAAAGTGGGGTTACATTGGCTACCCTCCAGTCCACATGAACTGATCCAGAGTCGAGAGAACATTGGAAAATGATCACCAATGCATCCACGATTTCTAGAGCCACCTCCTTGAGTAATCTGGGATGCAGACCATCAGGCCCTGGGGATTTATCTGCCTTCAGTCACAACAGTTTATCTAACACCATTTCCCGACTAATGTGGATTTCCTTCAGTTCCTCCCTCCCGCTAGATCCTCTGTCCCCCAGTATTTCTGGGGATAGAGAAATATTTCTTGGTCCCCACAATGCAAGCAGGTACAGCATCTGTATTTCTTTGCTTCAACATTTTATACTCAATAACCGGACAGTTGAAAGCCAACTTTAGTTTAGTTTAGAGATACAGCGTGGAAACAGGCCCTTTGGCCCACCGAGTCCATGCTGGCCAACGATCCCAGCACACAATTCTCCTATCCCACTAGGGACTGTTTACAATGACACCCAGCCAATTAACCTACTGTACTGCATGTCTTTGGAGTGTGGGAGGAAACCGGAGCACCCGGAGAAAACCCACGTGGTCACGGGGAGAACGTACAAACTCCGTACAGACAGCACCCGTAGTCTCTGGCACTGTGAGGCAGCAACTCTGCCGCTGCAACACAGTGCAACATATTGTCCAAAATGCTGTCTGTCCCGCTGAGTTACTCCAGCATTTTGTGTCTAACTTTGGTATAAACCAGCATCGGCAGTTCCTTTTTTTATTACATATTGTTTTCCAGAATTATCATACAAGATTCTGCTCAAGTTTATTTGCATAATCACAAGCATTAAACCTATAAGAAGCAACAGAAATAGTGTTTCCAAACTAATAGTAAAAAAATATATAAATTTCTGTTTTATCCATTTTAACGTATCTAATCATACCTGCAGCTCAATTGTAAATATGAAAAGTGACTATAATATCCCACTCTAAACCACTTGCTGGTTTAATAGACATAGAATCGACAGTAATTTCATATGGAGACACAAGGATGCTGGAATCCTGGGCAACACACAAAGTGACAATAGACAATAGGTGCAGGAGTAGGCCATTCGGCCCTTCGATCCATTCAATGTGATCATGGCTGATCATCCCCAATCAGTACCCCGTTCCTGCCTTCTCACCATATCTCCTGACTACGCTATCTTTAAGAGCCCTATCTAGCTCTCTCTTGAAAGTATCCAGAGAACAAGCTTCCACCACCCTCTGAGGCAGAGAATTCCACAGACTCACAACTCTCTGTGTGAAAAAGTATTTCCTCATCTCCGTTCTAAATGGCTTACCCCTTATTCTTAAACTGTGGCCCCTGGTTCTGGACTCCCCCAACATCGGGAACATGTTTCCTGCCTCTAGCGTGTCCAAGCCCTTAACAATCTTATATGTTTCAATGAGATATCCTCACATCCTTCTAAACTCCAGAGTGTACAAGCCCAGCTGCTCCATTCTCTCAGCATATGACAGTCCCGCCATCCCGGGAATTAACCTTGTAAACCTACGCTGCACTCCCTCAATAGCAAGAATGTCCTTCCTCAAATTAGGGGACCAAAACTGCACATAAGTGCTGGAGGAACTCAGCAGGTCAGGCAGCATCTGTGGAGGGAATGGACAGACAACGTTTCAGGTGAAGACTGAAAAAGGGTCCCGACCCAACCCGCTGAGTTCCTCCAGCACTTCATTTTCTTTCTGTTGTAAATTCATATCTCTGTTTCAAAACCTTTTGAAAGGTAGTTATTGATGCTCATGAGGCATAAAATAATATAATCGTAGTCTCCTGATACAGTTGGAAAGCATAGTTAATGGAAAGTTGCCATGGAAATTAATTCCGTCCGGAATTAATGACATTCCGATGGCCAATGTTCCTAGATGGAGTTGATTTTCATAAAACTTCCATATCGATTTCTGAATTGCTCCTTTGTTTATTAATTAACAGTGTCTTAGTTGTCTGGAGTAACTCAGCGGGTCAGGCAGCATTTTGGACAATAAGTTGGCTTTTAACATTCATGGTACTGAGTGTAGAATGTAGAAGCAAAGAAGTGCAGATGCTGGTTTATATAGACACAGAGTGCTGGAGTAACTCAGCGGGTCAGCAAGAATGTCCTTCCTCAAATTAGGGGACCAAAACTGCACACAATACTCCAGGTGTGGTCTCACCAGGGCCCTGTAAAACTGCAGAAGGACCTCTTTGCTTCTATACTCACCTCTTGTTATAAAGGCCAACATGCATTTGCTTTCTTCACTGCCTGCTGTACCTGCATGCTTACTTTCATAGACTGATGAACAAGGACAACCAGATCCCGTTGTACTTCCCCTTTTCCCAACTTGACGCCATTTAGATAGTAATCTGCCTTCCTGTTTTTGCCACCAAAGTGGATACCTCACATTTATCCACATTAAACTGCATCTGCCCACTCACCCAACCTGTCCAAGTCACCCTGCATCCTCATGCCATCCTCCTCACAGTTCACACTGCCACCCAGCTTTGTGTCATCTGCAAATGTGCTAATGTTACTTGTAATCCTTTAACACTAAGGGGCAGAAAACGCTGGTGGGTGTTGTGTACAGGCCACCTAACAGTAGTAGTGGAGTTGGGGTGGCATCAAACAGGAAATTAGAAATGCGTGCAACAAAGGTAAAACAGTTATAATGGGTGACTTCAATCTACATATAGATTGGGTGAATCAAATTGGCAGGGGTTCTGAGGAAGAGGATTTCTTGGAATGTATGCGGGATAGTTTTCTAAACAACATGTAGAGGAACCAACGAGAGAGCAGGCTATTCTAGACTGGGTATTGAGTAATGAGGAAGGGTTAGTTAGCAGTCTTGTTGTGCGTGGCCCCTTGTTGAGTTCTTCATTAGGATGGAGAGTGACATAATTAATTCAAAAACAAGTGTTCTGAACTTAAAGAAAGGTAACTTTGAGGGTATGAGACGTGAATTGCCTAGATAGACTGGCAATTGATTCTTAAAGGGTTGACGGTGGATATGCAATGGAAGGCATTTAAAGGATGCATGGATGAACTACAACAATTGTTCATCACAGTTTGGCAAAAGAATAAATCAGGGAAGGTAGTGCATCCATGGATAACAAGGGAAATCAGGGATAGTATCAAAACAAAAGTTGAAGCATACAAATTAGCCAGAAAAAGCGGCGTACCAGAGGACTGGGAGAAATTCAGAGTCCGGAAGAGGAGCACAAAGGGTTAATCTGCCGGAAATAGCAGGGGACCGGGGGTCAAATGTAATGGAGAACTGAGTGAAATCCAGGTTAGCCGGGAAGTGGTGTTAGGTAAATTGAATGGATTAAAGGCCGATAAATCCCCTGGGCCAGATAGGCTGCATCCCAGAGTACTTAAGGAAGTAGCCCCAGAAATAGTGGATGCATTAGTGATAATTTTTCAAAACTCTTTAGATTCTGGAGTAGTTCCTGAGGATTGGAGGGTAGCTAATGTAACCCCACTTTTTAAAAAGGGAGGGAGAGAGAAAATGGGGAATTACAGACCAGTTAGTATAACATCGGTAGTGGGAAAACTGCTAGAGTCAGTTATTAAAGATGGGATAGCAGCACATTTGGAAAGTGGTGAGTTCATTGGACAAAGCCAGCATGGATTTATGAAAGGTAAATCATGTCTGACGAATCTTATTGAATTTTTCGAGGATGTAACTAGTAGAGTGGATAAGGGAGAACCAGTGGATGTGTTATATATGGACTTTCAGAAGGCTTTCGACAAGGTCCCACATAAGAGATTAATATACAAACTTAATGCACACGGTATTGGGGGTTCAGTATTGATGTGGATAGAGAACTGGCTGGCAGACAGGAAGCAAAGTGTAGGAGTAAACGGGTCCTTTTCAGAATGGCAGGCAGTGACTAGTGGGGTACCGCAAGGCTCAGTGCTGGGACCCCAGCTATTTACAATATATATTAATGATTTGGATGAGGGAATTGAATGCAACATCTCCAAGTTTGCGGATGACACGAAGCTGGGGGGCAGTGTTTGCTGTGAGGAGGGTGCTAGGAGGCTGCAAGATGACTTGGATAGGCTGGGTGAGTGGGCAAATGCATGGCAGATGCAGTATAATGTGGATAAATGTGAGGTTATCCACTTTGGTGGCAAAAACAGGAAAGTTGACTATTAGCTAAATGGTGGCCGATTAGGAAAAGGAGAGATGCAACGAGACCTGGGTGTCATGGTACACCAGTCATTGAAAGTAGGCATGCAGGTGCAGCAGGCAGTGAAGAAAGCGAATGGTATGTTAGCATTCATAGCAAAAGGATTTGAGTATAGGAGCAGGGAGGTTCTACTGCAGTTGTACAGGGTCTTGGTGAGACCACACCTGGAGTATTGCGTACAGTTTTGGTCTCCAAATCTGAGGAAGGACATTCTTGCCATAGAGGGAGTACAGAGAAGGTTCACCAGACTGATTCCTGAGATGTCAGGACTTTCATATGAGAAAGACTGGATAGACTCGGCTTATACTCGCTAGAATTTAGAAGATTGAGGGGGATCTTATAGAAACTTACAAAATTCTTAAGGGGTTGGACAGGCTAGATGCAGGAAGATTGTTCCCGATGTTGGGGAAGTCCAGAACAAGGGGTCACAGTTTAAGGATAAAGGGGAAATCTTTAGGACTGAGATGAGAAAAACATCATTTACACAGAGAATGGTGAATCTCTGGAATTCTCTGCCACAGAACGTAGTTGAGGCCAGTTCATTGGCTATATTTAAGAGGGAGTTAGATGTGGCCCTAGTGGCTACAGGGAACAGGGGTATAGAGAGAAAGCAGGTACAGGATACTGAGTTGGATGATCAGCGATGATCATATTGAATGGCGGTGCAGGCTCAAAGGGCCGAATGGCCTACTCCTGCACCTATTTTCTATGTTTCTATGTTTCTATGTTTATCTAAATCATTAATATATATTGTGAATAGCTGCGGTCCCAGCACCGAGCCTTGCGAAAGCCTTTATGAAAGATAACAAGAAATTGCCTCTCATATAATTTAGACAATAGGTGCAGGTGTAGGCTATTCGGCCCTTCTAGCCAGCACCGTCATTCAATGTTCAATTCAATGTTGTTGTCCACATTGTCAACAGGTTATTTTGTCACAGACTTGTACAGAATGGAAACAAGCCATTCGGCCCACGTTGTCAATGTTGACCAAGTTGACACACTGGGCTAGTCCCATTTGTTCCGTATCTCTCTAAACCCTTCCTCTCCACACATCTGACCAAATGTCTTCTAAAATTTATAATTGTACCCGCTTCTATAGCTTCCTCTGGCAGCTCGTTCCAGATACAGACTACCCTCCGAGTGGAAAAAGCTGTCCCTGAGGTCCCACTTAAATCTCTTCCCTCTCATTTTTAGCCTGCGCACTCTAGTTCTAGAATCCTCTACCCTGGGGTAGAAGACTGTGAGTGTTCACTTTATCCATGCCCCTCATGATCTAGTACACCTTCATAAGGTCACCCCTCAGCCACCTACGCTCCAAAGGACAAAACCCCAGCCCAAGGGAAGTTGAGTAGTGCAGCGGGTAGAGCTGCTGCCTCACGATACCACTGACCCGGGTTTGATCCTGGCATCGGGTGCTGTTTGTGTGGAGTTTTGCATGTTCTCCGTCACAGCATGGGTTTCTTCTGCATGGTCTAGTTTCCTCCCACATCCCAAAGACGTGCGGATTTGTAGGTTAATGTCCTCTTCAGTGTACAGATACAGGAGAAATCAAATAACGTTTAGTCAGTGGAAGATCAAAGCCAGTAAAGTCCGATTAAAGATAGTGCGAGGGTCTCCAATGAGGTAGATGGGAGGTCAGAACCACTCTCTAGTTGGTGAGAGGACGGTTCAGTTGCCTGATAACAGCCGGGAAGAAACCACCTATGAATCTAGAGATATGCGTTTTCACACTTCTGTATCTTTTGCCCGATGGTAGAGGGGAGAAGAGGGAGTGGCCAGGGTGAGACTGTTCCTTGATGATGCTGTGTTTAAGAAGGAACTGCAGATGCTGGAAAATCGAAGGTACACAAAAATGCTGGAGAAACTCAGCAGGTGCGGCAGCATCTATGGAGCGAAGGAAATAGGCAACCGAAACGTTGCCTATTTCCTTCGCTCCATTGATGCTGCTGCACCCGCTGAGTTTCTCCAGCATTTTTGTGTACCCTTGATGATGCTGCTGGCCTTGCCGAGGCAGCGTGAGGTGTAGATGGAGTCAATGGAAGGGAGGTTGGTTTGTGTGATGGTCTGGGCTGCGTCCACAATTCTCTGCAATTTCCTGTTGTCTTGGATGGATACGCAGATCAATACATCTTCAGTTAGGTCTTCATTACTCTTCATGCCCACACTTGACCGCTCAGTCTTCTCGAAGCAGGGCTGGCTGGTGGTGTTGATATAGCCACCAGTGTTGACTGACCTTGGGGGAGTGCCGGTCAGGGATGTGAACTTGTCCACTACTGAAAGCCTGGGTCCATTCACAAGGAAGGCGGGGTCCCAACTTGAAACGTCATCTGTCCATTCCTTCCACAGATGCTGCCTGACCTGCTGGGGTTCTCCAGCACTTTGTGTTTTCCTCAGGATTCCAGCATCTGCGTCTCCATTCACAAGGATATTTGGTTCTTACAAATATGGTCAGGTGTGTTTACTGCTGTTGTCTAATAAGTTTAGTTTAGTTTAGCGATACAGCGCGGAAACAGGCCCTTCGGCCCACCGGGTCCGCGCCGACCAGCGATCCCCGCACATTAACACTATCCTACACCCACTAGCGACAATTTTTACATTACTCCAAGCCAATTAACCTACAAACCTGCACGTCTTTGGAGTGTGGGAGGAAACCGAAGATCTCGGAGAAATCAGGAGGTTTGTTGGAAGGAACTGCAGGTGCTGTTTAAACCAAAGATAGACACACAAAGCTGGAGTAACTCAGCGGGACAGGCAGCATCTCTGGAGAGAAGGAATGGGCGACGTTTTGGGTCGAGACCCTTCTTCAGTCTGATTCCTTTCCTTCTCTCCAGAGAAGAATTGAATTGAATTTCCTTTATTGTCATTCGAACAAGTTTGAACGAGATTTCGTACCATGCAGTCCTGACAGAAAAAAGCACAAAACACACAATGAACACAGCTTAACACAAACATCCATCACAGTGAATCTCCTGGCACCTCCTCACTGTGATGGAAGGCAAAAAGTCTTATCTCTTCCTTGCTTGTTCTCCTGTTGCGTCGAGGCGATCGAGGCTCTCGATGTTGAAGCCCCCGCCGGGCGATGGTAGATCCGCTAATGGGCCGATTCAAACTCTGTGATTCGGGGCGGACGAAGCTGCCGTTGCGGGAGCTCCTGACAATTGGTCACCAACCAGGACCTGCGAGCTCCCAATGTTACCGTCCACAGGACCCGCGGCCGAAGCCTCCGAAGCTCCGAAGTCGGGCCGCAGCCACAGCGCCACCGCAGCCTCCGAAGTCGGCCAGCTCCACGATGGTGAGTCCACAGGCTCTGCCACTGGAGCCCCCAAGGTTGATTCCAGTTGGAGGCCGCCAGCTCCACGATATTAGGCCTCAGAGCAGACGGAGACGGAGATACGACAAGGAAAAGGTCGCTTCCCGTTGAAGGAAGAGGTTTAAAAAAAGTTTCCCCACCCCCCACACATACACAACTAAAGGTAAACTAAAACATACATCTAACAAGACAAAAAGAAAACACAAAAAGGAAAGACAGGTGGACTGCAGGCTGCACCGCCACTTCCGAGATGCTGCCTGTCCCGCTGAGTTACTCCAGCTTTTTGTGTCTATCTTCACCAGATGTTACCTGGGTTTGTGGGCTTGAGCTATGGGGAGAGGTTGGATAGCTTTGTTTAGTTTAGGGTTTCAGCATGGGAACAGACCCTTTGCCCAACGAGTCAATACTGGACAGTTGGGCTCCAGCATATCTCTCCCCCCCCCCCCCCTGTAAAAGGAGATTAGTGTATTAAACTAACAGAAAATGTAGCAGTGCTTGTGAGATGTCACTACCACTCAACATCAAGCTGTTACAACAGCACAGCAGGAAGACATTATCAACTATTCTCCACACTCACTGCTGCTTGGCAGTGTTGTGCAGTTCGCAGGGAAGTGTAACTTAAAATGCCCTCAGAGATTTTTAAATGAATGCTCATGATTGAAAGAATGTGATTTAATAATGAGAGGAAAATAACTTCCCTTAGCTCAGCCACCAAGCACGACACCCGGAGGCTGCAGCGAATCGTCCGATCAGCTGAGAAGGTTATTGGCTGTAACCTTCCCTCCATTGATGAACTGTACACTGCAAGGGCCAGGAAGCGAGCGGGTAAGATCATCTCTGACCCCTCTCATCCTGGCCACAAACTCTTTGAATCATTTCCCTCTGGAAGGTGACTCCGGACTGTCAAAGCTGCACAGCCAGACATAAAAACAGTTTTTTTCCACGAGTAGTAGCTCTACTCAATAACCAAAAATCTGTAGCCTCCTTTTGCTCTGGTATTTAATTACATTCACATGTTTAATCAATCATGTTTGATTATTAATGTTTAATGTTTTTTGTGTCATTCCTAACTGTCACTGTATGTCATGTTGTCACTTGTGGGCGGAGCACCAAGGCAAATTCCTTGTATGTGAACATACTTGGCCAATAAACTTATTTATTCATTCATTCATTCATGAAACTCCAAGATACCGCAAAAATAACAATGTCAAATAATGTTGCAAACACTCTAGAACCATCCTCTCACCAACTAGAGAGCGGCCCTGACCTCCCATCCACCTCAATGGAGACCGTCAGACTATCTTCAATCGGACCTTAACCTTATTCCATATCTGTACACTGTAGTCGGCTCGATTGTTGTTGTTTTTCCGCTGACTGGATAGCACAAAAGAAAAAGTATTTTCACTGTACCGCGGTGGACATGACAATAAACAAAACTACATTAAACTGAAGGTACACAAAAATGCTGGAGAAACTCAGCGGGTGCAGCAGCATCTATGGAGCGAAGGAAATAGGTAACGTTTCGGGCCGAAACCCTTCTTCAGATGCCTACATTAAACTGATGTAGTTCCTGCAGTCCTTCAGGAGGGGGGAGGAGGGAGGGGGAGGAGGAGGGGGAGGGGGAGGGGGAGGGGGAGGGGGGAGGAGGAGGGGGAGGAGGAGGGGGAGGAGGAGGGGGAGGGGGAGGGGGAGGGGGAGGGGGAGGGGGAGGGGGAGGGGGAGGGGGAGGGGGAGGGGGAGGGGGAGGGGGAGGGGGAGGGGGAGGGGGAGGGGAGCCCCAATAGGCTGCTCCCCTAATCCATGCTTTAATTTGCTACTCAATTAACCAGTCCAGTGGTTCTCTTTAAATTGTCTACTGGCCTTAATTGCTTCTCACCTTAACTGCCTCCAGCTGACTGGGCTAATCAGATCTCCTGGCTCCTGTCACACTGAAGGTAAATCACTCCAGGTTGTGGTTAGTGGGCGTCATTTGAACCATTTGCTAGTGGATGTAAGGAATGAGCAGTGATCAGTCTCAACAGAAGCAATATAGCCCAGGGCAACGGAGATACAGGATCTGGGATGAGATTTATGGGCTGAGTAATGGCTGTATTTCAATGCGGTTAATCAGGTGGAATTCAGTCAGGCAGAACATACAAGTAGGAAGGAACTGCAGATGCTGGTTTATACTGAAGATAGACACAAAAAGTCAGAGTGACTCAGTGGGACGGGCAGCATCTCTGGAGAGATGGAATGGGTGATGTTTTGGGTCGAGACCCTTCATCCGACCTGAAGAAGGGTCTTGACCTGAAACGTCACCGATTCCTTTTCTCCACAGATGCTGCCTGACCCGCTGAGTTACTCCAGCACTCTGTGAAACGTCACCTATCCATGTTCTCCACAGATGCTGCCTGACCCGCTGAGTTACTCCAGCACTCTGTGAAACGTCACCTATCCATGTTCTCCACAGATGCTGCCTGACCCGCTGGGTTACTCCAGCTTTTTGTGTTTAAGAAGGAACTGCAGATGATGGAAAAAATCGAAGGCAGACAAAAATGCTGGAGATACTCAGCGGGTGAGGCAGCATCTATGGAGCGAAGGAATGGGTGACGTTTTGGGTTGAGACCCCCGCTTTGTTTCTCCAACATTTTTGTCTACCAGCTTTTTGTGTGTTTCTTTTGGGCAGAATATGCAGCAGGTTGAAAGCAAGCGCTGCAAGACTTGGGAACAGCTGCGAACCCTCTGTTATCAGGCCTGTGAGCATGCATAGAGTCACAGGATCATTGAGGCGTACAGCATGGAAACAGACCCCTTGCCCCAACTTGCCCATGCTGACCTAGATGCCCCATCCACGCCAGTCCCACCTGCCTGCGTCTCGCCCATACTGACCTAGATGCCCCATCCACGCCAGTCCCACCTGCCTGAGTCTCGCCCATACTGACCTAGATGCCCCATCCACGCCAGTCCCACCTGCCTGCGTCTCGCCCATACTGACCTAGATGCCCCATCTACGCCAGTCCCACCTGCCTGCATCTCGCCCATACTGACCAAGATGCCTTCTCTAAGCTCATCACCTTTACATATCATTGGCTTATCCCTCTAAACCATTCCTATCCATGTACCTGTCTGACTGTCTTTTCAACGTTATGATAGTCCCTGCCTCAACTACCTCCTCTGGCAGCTCGTTCCATAAAAGCACCACCCTCTGTGGAAAAAGTTGCCACTCAGAGACAATAGACAATCAGTACAGGAGTAGGCCATTCGGCCCTTCGAGCCAGCACCGCCATTCAATGTGATCATGGCTGATCATCCCCAATCAGTACCCTGTTCCTGCTTCCTCCCCATATCCCCCGACTCTGCTATCTTTAAGAGAAGGTATCTAGAGAACTGGCCTCCACTGCCCTCTGAGGCAGAGAATTCCACAGACACACCTCTCTGTGCGAAAAAGTGTTTCCTCATCTCCGTTCTAAATGGCTTACCCCTTACTCTTAAACTGTGGCCCCTGGTTCTGGACTCCCCCAACATCGGGAACATGTTTCCTGCCTCTAGCGTGTCCAAACCCTTAATAATCTTATATGTTTCAATAAGATCCCCTCTCATTCTTCTAAACTCCAGAGTCTACAAGCCCAGCTGCTCCATTCTCTCAGCGTATGACAGTCCTGCCATCCCGGGAATTAACCTGATAAACCTACGCTGCACTCCCTCAATAGCAAGAATGTCCTTCCTCAAATTAGGGGACCAAAACTGCACACAATACTCCAGGTGTGGTCTCACTAGGGCCCTGTACAACTGCAGAAGGACCTCTTTGCTCCTAACTCACCTACTCTGAGCAAGAGACCCTGCATTCACTGTCTCTATTCTCTTCATGATTATACACACCTTTACAAGTTCACCCCTCATCCTCCTGCATTGCAAGGAATAGGGACCTAACTTGCCCAACCTCTTCCTACAGCTCAGGCCCTCAACTCCTGGAAACATCCTTGTAAATCTTCCAAAGCGATGCTATATCGCGAGTCTCTAGCCTACCACATTGAAGACATTGGACATTCTGGGATCTGCAATTCTACATCGCTGGGAACTATAGTCTGCGATGTTCCTCTTTGCAATACCTGTTGTACCTGTGCATTGATTGATTGCACTCATGTTTGGTATGATGTGATTTTATCGACTGCATGCACCAAAAGGTTTTCACTGTACCTATAAGGCACTGGTCAGGCCTCATTTGGAATACTGTGAGCAATATTAGGCACCATATCTGAGGAAGGGTGTGCTGGCTCTGGAGAGGGGTCCAGAGGAGGTTATAAGAATGATCCCAGGAATGAGTAGGTTAACCTATGATGAGCGTTTGTCGGCGCTGGGCCTGTACTCGCTGGAGTTTAGAACAATGAGGGGGAACCTCATTGAAACGTACAGAATAGTGAAAGGCTTGGATAGAGTGGATGTGGAGAGGATGTTTCCACTAGTGGGGGAGTCTAGGACCAGAGGTCGCAGCCTCAGAATTAACGGACATTCTTTGCGGAGGAGATGAGGAGACATTTCTTTAGTCGGAGGGCGGTGAATCTGTGGAATTCATTCCCACAGAAGGGTGTGGAGGCCAAGTCAGTGGATATATTTAAGGCAGAGATAGATAGATTCTTGATTAGTACGGGTGTCGGGGGTTATGGGGAGAAGGCAGGAGAATGGGGTTAGGAGGGAGAGATAGAACAGCCATGATTGAATGGCGGAGTAGACTTGATGGGCCGAATGGCCTAATTCTACTCCTATCACTTATTATCTTATGACAATACCATATAACCTCATTACACTATTAAAAAAACTATTATCACTACCATAGATAGACACAGAGTGCTGGAGTAACTCAGCGGGTCAGGCAGCATCTGTGGAGAACATGGATAGGTGACGTTTCACAGAGTGCTGGAGTAACTCAGCGGGTCAGGCAGCATCTGTGGAGAACATGGATAGGTGACGTTTCACAGAGTGCTGGAGTAACTCAGCGGGTCAGGCAGCATCTGTGGAGAACATGGATAGGTGAGCTTTTGTGTCAGGAAGCTTCTTCAGACTGGTTCTTCAGACTTATATCAATACATATTATTTTAAATGTTTTTGAATATGCTGTATGGGCATTGAGAGATGAAATCGTGAGGTCAATTGGTAACAAAATAATCCAAATTAATTTTCAATGGGGAAAGATGGCGAGCCAGTTCGTAGGGATATAAACATTGTGATATGTATAAAGTAAAAACATGAGAGCCAAGGAAGAAGTAACTTGTGGTTGACTTGACTTCTGTAAATTGATTTGTGTTTAAATAACCATGAATACATATTGGAAACTTCAGCATTGATTTTACATGTTTAATTTCCCTAGTGAGTCATGAACAATGGGAAAATGACTAGTGAATTCCACCAGGTCTCCTGAGACTTGGTGGTGTTCAATGTGACCGCGATCAGGATTGGATTACAGAGAGTAAACTAATCACCACCCAGTGTCACCACAATCAGCTTAGACAGCTGGGCAGTCACGGTGGCGCAGCGGTACAGTTGCTGCGTTAAGGGCCTGTCCCACTTGGGGGTCATTTGCGTGTCATTTACGCGACATCATTTACACGTCACGATGCACGATTCACGCGTCGTGACGCACACGTGATGCGAGCATGGTGCATGGTGACCGTAGGCAGTGATGCGCGGCCGTGCGCGGCGACCCAGGGTTTTTGGGATGTATAAAATCTTTGCGCGCCATCTGTGTGACATGCAAATGACACTCAAGTGGGACAGGCCCTTTACAGTGAATGCAGTGCCAGAGACCCGGGTTCCATCCCGACCACGGGTGCTGTCTGTACAGAGTTTGTACGTTCCCCCCGTGACCTGCCTGTGTTTTCTCCGAGATCTTCGGTTTCCTCCCACACTCCAAAGACGTGCAGGTTTGTAGGTTAAATGGCTTGGTAAATGTAAAAAAACAAACAATTGTCCCTAGTGGGTGTAGGATAGTGTTAGTGTGCGGGGATCGCTGGTCGGCGCGGACTCGGTGGGCCGAAGGGCCTGTTTCTGCGCTGTATCTCAAAACTAAAACACTAAAGATAGGGAACGGAGTTTCCCAATTAATTTCATACATGCACTTAGAGTCATAGCGTCACACAGCACATATACAGACCCTTCGGCCCAACTTGTCAATGCTGGCCAAGGATGCCCCATTAAGCTCGTCCCATTTGCCCGTGTATGGCCCATATTCCTCCAAACCTTTCCTCTCCACACACCTGCTTAAATGAGGTACAGGTGGACAGGTACAGAGATAGGAAAGGTTGAGTGTACCTGGTAATGGACCACACAGGACTCTGGAATTAATATCTACATGATGCATGTCCTGGCTACAACCATTGGAATCATTTGCTCTGGTATTTTATTTAATTCACATGTTTAATTGATAATGTTTGATTATTAATGATTAATGTTTTATGTGTCATCCCTAACCGTCACTGTATGTCATGTTGTCACTTGCGGGCAGAGCACCAAGGCAAATTCCTTGTATGTGAATACTTGGCCAATAAACATATTCATTTATTGAAAAGGTTGCTCTATCGCATGCTGGAGACCATTCCAGATTGGCTACTCTTCATTCAGCTATTTAATCTTGCTGCGGCCATCGGGAAGAAGGTGCAGGAGTCTAAAACTCAGATTCAAGAACAGCTTCTTCCTGGCCACCATCAGGCTCTTGAACACGGCACACCATCATCCATTGTCTCAGCAATAGACAATAGACAATAGGTGCAGGAGTCGGCCATTCGGCCCTTCGAGCCAGCACCGCCATTCAATGTGATCATGGCTGATCATCCCCAATCAGTACCCCGTTCCTGCCTTCTCTCGATATCCATTAACTTTGCTATCCCTATCTAACCCTATCTACCCTCTTGAAAGCCTCTACAGAACCGGCCTCCACCACCCTCTGAGGCAGAGAATTCCACAGACTCGCAACTCTCTTTGTGAAAAAGTGTTTCCTCGTCTCCGTTCTAAATGGCTTACTCCTTATTCTTAAACTATGGCCCCTGGTTCTGGATTCCCCCCACATCGGGAACATGTTTCCTGCCTCCAGCGTGTCCAAACTCTTAATAATCTTATATGTTTCAAGCAGACATGATCTTCTATGGCTGCAGGCCATCTGTTTTTTGTCTCGCCTGCTCAGAGCCCCTAATGATGGAGTCTATCTGATTTGGAGAAAATGGGTAGGCAATGCTTCAGGTTGGGAACTTCTTCAGACTCAAGATGTTTTTGGAGTCGCAAGAAGAATCCCGACTTAAAATATCACCTGCCCACTCCCTCCATAGATGCTGCCGACCCACTGAGTTCCTCCAGCACTTTGTGTTTGGCTCAGGATTCCAGCATCTGCAGTTCCTTGTGTCTCCGCAATGCTTTGCTTCCTTATTTTTCTTTCTCTGTACTGAGTTATCCCCAATCAGTACCCTGTTCCTGCCTTCTCCCCATATCCCCTGACTCCGCTATCTTTATTGCCCTATTCTAGCTCTCTCTTGAAAGTATCCAGAGAACCTGCCTCCACCGCCCTCTGAGACAGAGAATTCCACAGACTCACAACTCTCTGTGTGAAAATGTGTTTCCTCGTCTCTGTTCTAAATGGCTTACTCCTTATTCATAAACTGTGGCCCCTGGTTCTGGACTCCCCCAACATAGGGAACATGTATTGTCTTTCCGTTGACTGGTTAACATGCAACAAAAGCTTTTCACTGTACCTCGGAACACGTGACAATAAACGGAACTGAACTGAACATGGACAAGATGGGCTGAAGGGCCTTGTTCTGTGCGAGAGCTTCTTCTTCTTTTGTGTGGCGTGCACAGCCTAAAGTTGTAGGACAACTTGTTCTATTTGATCTTCCATTTGTGCACGTCGAGTTGATTGCATTAGTCGAAACAGTGAAGGTTGCAATCTTCCACCCCCCGTGCGAGATGACTCTATCACTTTATCCCTATGTTGTAACACTTCAGAAGAAGCGTGGAATGGTGATCTTGTGAAAGTCCTATTTAAATGTAAATTCTTTTATTATACAGCGCCAGTGTGCTTCTGTGATTATAGCAGTCGGCATGTTCAGCAAAGTCCCTTATCACCCCAGTACTGCTTGCTTTACAAAGGTATGAAATTATCCAAATAATGTTATACCAAGTAAGCATCAGCCTTCAACATATGGATATTTCCTTCCTGCTACCTTCTGAAAGATGTCAAGCAATTTCTTTAAGCAGGATTAAATACTTTAGTTAAATGCATAGTCAGAGGATTTCTGTAAAAACTCTCATGCTGTTCCAAACCATGCATTGCTGTAATCCCCCCCCTTTTCCCCCTCCCACCCCCCTCCCCCCTCACCCCATCCCCATCCCCCACCACCCCATCCCCCACCACCCCATCCCCATTCCCACCCGATCAACCCCTCCCCCTCCCACCCCCCCCCTCCCACACCCTCCCCATCCCATCCCCCTGCCACCTCCTCCCCACACCCCTCCCTCCCCTCCCCTCCACCACCCCCCCTCCCCCTCCCCATCTCACCATCACCCTCCCCCTCCCACTCCCTCCCCCTATCCCCCCCTCCCCATTACCCCTCCCCCTCTTCCCCATCCCCACCCCCCTCCCACCCCCTCCCCATCACCCCCCTCCCCTCCAGCGTTACATTTCACTCCTCTTTTTCTCTCCTTATCCTTGTCTCCTTTTCACCTCCAGCCTTTGTCACTTACTCCACCCATCTGCCCATCACCCCCTCACCTGTATCCACCTATCACTTAGTCATAGTCATAGAGTGATACAGCGTGGAAACAGGCCCTTCGGCCCAACTCGCCCACACCGGCCAACAATGTCCCAGCTACACTAGTCCCACTTGCCTGCGCTTGGTCCATATCCCACCAAACCTGTCCTATCCATGTACCTGTCTAACTGTTTGTTAAACGTTTGGATAGTCCCAGCCTCAACTACCTCCTCTGGCATCTAGTTCCATACACCCACCACCCTTTGTGTGAAAAAGTTACCCCTCAGATTCCTATTAAATCTTTTCCCCTTCACCTTGAACCTATGACCTCTGATTCTCGATTACCTACTCTGGGCAAGAGACTCTGTGCATCTACCCGATCTATTCCCCTCATGATTTTGTACACCTCTATAAGATCTCCCCTCATCCTCCTGCGCTCCATGGAATAGAGACCCAGCCTCCCCCTATAGCTCACACCCTCTAGTCCTGGCAACATCCTTGTAAATGTTCTCTGAACCCTTTCAAGCTTGACAATATCTTTCCTATAACATGGTGCCCAGAACTGAACACAATATTCTAAATGCGGTCTCCAATGATTTGTACAACTGCAACATGACCTCCCAACTTGTATTCGCCAGGATTTGAGTATAGGAGTAAAGAGGTCCTTCTGCAGTTGTACAGGGCCCTGGTGCTGGCTCGAAGGGCCAAATGGCCTCCTCCTGCACCTATTGTCTATGTTTCTGAACGAGGCCGTGATGCAAACAGTCAGTGTGCTCCCTACTGCACACCTGCAAAAGACCACGAGAGTATTGGTCAATATGCCAAATCTATTTTCCTAACCTGGTAAACTATTACATGGTATTACTGTAGAAACATAGAAACGTAGAAAATAGGTGCAGGAGGAGGCCATTCGGCCCTTCGAGCCAGCGCCGCCATTGATTGTGATCATGGCTGATCGTCCCCAATCAATAACCCGTGCCTGCCTTCTCCCCATATCCCTTGACTCCACTAGCTCCTAGAGCTCTATCTAAGTCTCTCTTAAATCCATCCAGTGATTTGGCCTCCACTGCCCTCTGTGGCAGGGAATTCCACAAATTCACAACTCTCTGGGTGAAAATGTTTTTTCTCACCTCAGTCTTAAATGACCTCCCCTTTATTCTAAGACTGTGGCCCCTGGTTCTGGACTTGCCCAACATTGGGAACATTTTTCCTGCATCTAGCTTGTCCAGTCCTTTTATAATTTTATATGTTTCTATAAGATCCCCCCTCATCCTTCTAAACTCCAGTGAAGACAAGCCTAGTCTTTTCAATCTTTCCTCATATGACAGTCCCGCCATCCCAGGGATCAATCTTGTGAACCTACGCTGCACTGCCTCAATCACAAGGATGTCCTTCCTCAAATTTGGAGACCAAAACTGTACACAATACTCCAGATGTGGTCTCACCAGAGCCCTATACAACTGCAGAAGAACCTCTTTACTCCTATACTGAAATCCTCTTGTTATGAACAAGAGGATTGCCTCTTGTTATGTAGGCAGTTCAAGCTGATTACAAAACCTTTTATATCATGGATAATGGTGGTGACGCTAAACAATGATCATAACAATGTTAAATCTGTCATAATATAAAGGCAGAAACTCACACATTTCCTTTTCATCTGCTGGAAACAGGACTTGGAAAGATAGCAATTGTACATGACAGCAAGAACAATGTGAGCTGGAAATGAATAGAATGGATGTGGTGCTCCACGCAGAGTACTCTGTCAAGTTGCATCTCAGCTTGGTTTAGGAACAGCTCTGCCCAACACCGCAATATATCACCACAAGAGAGTTGTAGATGGAGCCCAGTCCCACACACACCACACTCCCCACCATTGTAGATGGAGCCCAGTCCCACACACACCACACTCCCCACCATTGTAGATGTAGCCCAGTCCCACACACACCACACTCCCCACCATTGTAGATGTAGCCCAGTCCCACACACACCACACTCCCCACCATTGACTCCATCTACACTTCACGCTGCCTTGGAAAAGCAGCCAACATAATCAAAGACTTGTCCCTGTCCCACCCCGGTCATTCCTTCATCTCCCCGCTCCCATCCGGCAGAAGGTACAGAAGCTTGAAAGCACGTTCCATACACCCACCACCCTCGATTAAGATCTTTGATTAACATCTTGTTTAAGAAAGAACTGTGGATGCTGGAAAAATCGAAGGTAGACAAAAAAGCAGGAGAAACTCAGCGGGTGAGGCAGCATCTATGGAGCGAAGGAATAGGTGACTTTTCGGGTTGAGACCATTCTTCAGACTGATGTGGGGGTGGGGGGGGGGTGGTAAGAAGAAAGGAACAGGTGGAGACAGTGGGCTGTGGGAGAGCTGGGAAGGGGAGGGGAAGGAGGGAGAAAGCAGGGACTACCTGAAATTGGAGAAGTCAATGTTCATACCGCTGGGGTGTAAACTACCCAAGCAAAATATGAGGTGCTGCTCCTCCAATTTGTGGTGGGACTCACTCTGGCCATGGAGGAGGCCCAGGACAGAAAGGTCAGATTCAGAATGGGGGGAGTTGAAGTGCTGAGCCACCGGGAGATCAGGTTGGTTATTGCGAACTGAGCGGAGGTGTTGGGCGAAGCGATTGCCAAGCCTGCGCTTGGTCTCACCGAGGTAGAGCAGCTGACACCTAGAGCAGCGGATGCAAGAGATGAGGTTGGAGGAGGTGCAGGTGAGCCTCTACCGCACCTGGAAAGACTACTTGGGTCCTTGGATGGAGTCGAAAGGGGAGGTAAAGCGACAAGTGTAGCATTTCCTGCGGTTTCAAGGGAAAGTGCCAGGAGAGGGGGTAGTTTGGGTGGGAAAGGACAAATTGACCAGGGAGTTACGGAGGGAGCGGTCTCTGCAGAAAGCAGACAGGGGAGGAGATGGGAAGATGTGGGCGTTGGTGGGATCCTCTTGGAGGTGGCGAAAATGTCAGAGGATTATCTGTTGTCTACATTCTCATCCAAATCATTGATTTAAACCCCAAACAGCAATGGGCCCAGCACCAAATCCTGAGGTACACCATTTGTCACTGGCCTCCAGTCCAAAAAACAGCCTTCTACCATCACTGTGATTCCTTCCATGAAGCCAATTCTCTTTTCAGTCGTCTAGCTCTCTCTGAATGCCATGCGACCTCATCTTCCAGAGCAGCCTTCCATGCAGAACTTTATCAGCCTTACTGAAGTCATGTTCATAAGTGATAGGAGCAGAATTCGGCCATTTGGCCCATCAAATCTACCCCGCCATTCAATCATGGCTGATCTTTCTTTCTCCTCTCAACCCCATTCTACTGCCTTCTCCCTATAAACCCTGACACTCGTACTAATCAAGAATCTATCTCAGCCTTAAAAATATCCATTGACCTGGCTTCCATGGCCTTCTGTGGCAATGAGTTCCACTGATCCACCATCCTCTCATTAAAGAAGTCCACATAGACAACATCTACGGCTTTGCCCTATACACAATAGACAATAGGTGCATGAGTAGGCCATTCGGCCCTTCGTGCCAGCACTGCCATTCAATGTGATCATGGCTGATCATCCCCAATCAGTACCCCGTTCCTGCCTTCTTCCCATATCCCCTGACTCCACTATCTTTAAGAGACCTATCTAGCTCTCTCTTGAAAGCATCCAGAGAACCTGCCTCCACCGCCCTCTGAGGCAGAGAATCCCACAGACTCACAACTCTGTGAGAAAAAGTGTTTCCTCGCCTCCGTTCTAAATGGCTTACCCCTTATTCTGAAACTGTGGCCCCTGGTTCTGGCCCTCATCCACCATTTTGGTTACTTCTTCAAAGAACTCAATGTTAGTCATGAGACACAATCTCCCACGTACACGTCCGTGCTGACTCTTCCTAATCTGGCCCTGTCTATCCTCCGGTCATGACCAGACTGTTGCTCAGTTGGTGGTTCTGTTGAAGCCAACGTATTTTGTTTTCATGAATGCTGTTTGTTGGTCCCTTGAGGCCACGCCTGACTCCGCACAATGCTCGGACCATCGGCCAAAGTCGGCTTGTTTATGCAGCAGCTTCCGTGTTGACGTTCAGTCCGATCGCCATTGATGCAGGCAATAGTAAAGGGCCTGTCCCACTTGGCGATTTTTTCGGCGACTGCCGGCATCATTGACTGACGCATCAGGTCACCGAAAAAGTCACGGCATGAAGCGGCGTGATGACATATTGACGCGCGGTGTTTTTCTAAGTGTCGCAACATTTTTTTAGCGCCTCTGGATTCTGAAATGTTCAAAATCTTTTGGCGACACTGATATGACGCCGGCAGTCGCAGTAAAAATCACCAAGTGGGACAGGCCCTTAAAGCGCGTAAAACACAAATTGCCGGAGCAGGTCAGGCAGCGTCTGTGGACGAAAAGGACAGATCAGGACGTTCCGGGTCAGGACCCTTCTCCAGACTAGTTGTAGCAGAGGAGGAGAAAGCTGGAAAAGTGTTCCCCGCTAAGTAGGCTCTCGAACCGAGACGTCACCCATTCCTTCTCTCCAGAGATGCTGCCTGTCCCGCTGAGTTACTCCAGCATTTTGTGTCTATCTTTGGTTTAAACCAGCATCTGCAGTTCCTTCATACACATCCCCACTACTACAATCGGTCTGAAGAATGATCCCGACCCGAAACGTCATCTGTCCATTCCCTCCACAGATGTCAGAATTGATGGAACATAGAACAGTACAGCACAGTAACAGGCCCTTCAGCCCACTATATCTGTGCCGAACATAGGAATAGTAATACTTTATTGTCACCTGTGACTGGGCACAGTGACATTCTTTGCTGTATCATTCTAAATCGAAACGAGTATGACTGTCCTCTCCTCTCCATGGGGCCGTCTACTAGTGGGTCTGCAGATGTCTGTAGAGGCCGATCCGCGATCCACACACCTTGGTGCAACGTGGGCAGTGGAGACTGGCGGTGGTTGGTAGTCGTCGAGCCCCCTTCTCTCTCTCTATCCTTACGGTGCTGTCGCTTTGTCTCTGCGACACGGCCTAGTTCCATTTCATGACGTGCAGCTCCTTCCAACACAGAATTTCTTCCAGGAGCGCCTGTCCAGTGCAATGTGCTCCCAGTTGCTCGATGTGATGTGGAATTTCTTCAGTCTGTTCTTGATGTTGTCCTTGAAGCGTTTCTTTGGCCCACCAGGGGCTCACCGACCTTCCTTCAGTTGAGAGTACAGGATTTGTTTGCTGTATACCCAATGTATACAAATACCCACCACCTATGGCTCTTACAAAGTACGCTGGCTCTCCGTTTTGTCACCCCCCCCCCCCACCCCACCCCCATGCCGGGTCCTCCATTGTTCTTCCCTTCCCCCCTCACGGCGGTCCCTCCACTCTCATCGACCGCGAGCCGGCCCGCGAGGTACCGGCACAGCGAGGCTTCACCGCCGCCGAGGCCCCACGTCACGCCTCCGTGGTGCCGACCCGTCAGCCACTCCGTCAACCTGGGCTCAGACCCGCGAGGCCCCGACCCGGGTTTCCGCGCGGCGATCCGGGAGGCATCAAGACCGCGACACGTTCCCAGTCCACAGCCCCAGCCGGGAAGGCTTCTGGTACGACCGACTTTGAATGTATCTGCCTGCACATGATCCGTATCCCTCCATTCCCTGCATATCCATGTGTCTGTCTACAAGCCTCTTTTTTATTTTATTTGTTATTTTATTTTTATTAGAAGTAAGTACAATAATGTAGTACATCAGTACCTAATACACACTGACATATTACAGTTCATGTACAACTTCTTATTTGTAATTGAACAATGAAACAGAAAATGAAGAATGGAAAGAGAGAGTATGGTAAGAAGTGGTGATAGTGTTAGTTCGTGAAATAGTAAAGAAAGCCCGAAGGAAGAAACAGGTAAACAAAAAGGTAGAAAAGGGTGAAGAGAAAAAAAGAAAGGAGACAAAGGAAATAGAAAAAAAGAAGGAAATAGAAGGAAAGAGATTAAGAGAGATATACCTATTTACTAACTTTACCCACCCCTCACCCGGTTCTGAAACATTTAATTTCTACAGTTGTGTTGCACCATATGCTTGTAAAAAGTCGATATAAGGGGACCAAATCATTAAGAATTGGTCTGCTTTGCCTGATAGGAGGAATCTCATTTCTTCAACATGTAACATTTCCCACATATGTGAAATCCACATTTCAAGCGTTGGTGTAGATGTGTTTTTCCAAAATTTAAGTATACGTTTTTTTGCCGTTATTAAGCCATAATTAAAGAGATATTTTTGAAACGTAGTTAGCTTACCTCTGTCTTCCATTGATCCGAAGATAATCAGTTCTGTATTGGGGTTCAGTTTTATATTACATAGTTTTGTAAAAATTACAAACATTTCATTCCAGAATGAGTTTTGTGCAGGAGACAAAAGTGGCATTTACAGTGGCATTGTGAGACATTTGGAAACATTTTATTCAGTCTAGTTTTCGATTAATATAATCTATGTAAAATTTTAAATTGAATTAAGTTATGTCTTACATTAATCGAACATTTGTGTACATATAGCAAGTATTTTTCCCAACTGTCTTTCGTCTAAAAGTCTCTTAAACACCACTATCCTATCTGCCTCCACCACCACCCCTGGCAGCGCGTTCCAGGCACCCACCACCCTCTGTGTAAAACACCTGCTACGCACATCACCTTTAAACTTTGCCCCTCTCACCTTAAATCTCTGCCCTCCAACATTTAATAATTCCATGCTGGGATAATATTCTGACTGTCGACCCTATCAGTGCCTCTGAGAACTTTATATACTTCTATCAGCAACCTCCAACGTTCCAGACAAACCAATCCAAGTTGGCCCAACCTCTCCCTGTAGCTAACACCCCTAATCCAGGCATCATGCTGGTAAGTCTGAAGAAGGCTCCCACGCTTTTTCTCCACAGATGTTGCCTGTCCCGATGAGTTACTGCAGAACTCTGTGCTGTCATTCTGGTAAACCTCCTCTGCACCCTCTCCCGAAGAATGGTCTGGATCTAAAACAATAGACAATAGGTGCAGGAGTAGGCCATTTGGCCCTTCGAGCCATTTGGCCCATTGAACCGCCATTCAATGTGATCATGGCTGATCATCCCCAATCAGTACCCCGTTCCTGCCATCTCCCTGACTCTGCTATTTTTAAGAGCCCTATCTAGCTCTCTCTTGAAAGCATCCAGAGAACCGGCCTCCACCGCCCTCTGAGGCAGAGAATTCCACAGACTCACCATTCTCTGTGAGAAAAGGTGTTTCCTCATCTCCGTTCTAAATGGCTTACTCCTTATTCTTAAACTGTGCCCCCTGGTTGTGGACTCCCCCAACATCGGGAACATGTTTCCTGCCTCTAGCGTGTCCAAACCCTTAATAATCTTATATGTTTCAATAAGATGCCCTCTCATCCTTCTAAACTCCAGAGTGTACAAGCCCAGCCGCTCCATTCTCTCAGCATATGACAGTCCCGCCATCCCGGGAATTAACCTGGTGAACCTACACTGCATTCCCTCAATGGCGTTGTCTGTCTATCATTTGATCTACTATGGTAGACAAAAATGCTGGAGAAACTGAGCGGGTGAGGCAGCATCTATGGAGCAAAAGAATAGGTGACGTTTTGTGTCGAGACGTCACCGATGGACGAGACGAGATGAAGCACCACCTCGTCTTGACCATCGATTTTTCCAGCATCTGTACTTCTTTCTTAAACATCTATCTAGGCTGGTCACCCCATTACAGGAAGGTCTGAAAAAGGGTCTCAACCCAAAACGTCACCCATTCCTTCTCTCCAGAGATGCTGCCTGACCCGTTGAGTTACTCCAGCTTTTTGTGTCTATCTTCAGGTTAAAGCAGCATCGGGTCAAGACCCTTCTTCAGACTGATGTGGGGTTGCTATGGAGCGCCACCCACCCCCCCACATCAGTCTGAAGAAGGGTCTCGACCCGAAACGTCACCTATTCCTTCGCTCCACAGATGCTGCCTCACCCGCTGAGTTTCTCCACCATTTTTATCTACCTTCGATTTTCCAGCATCTGCAGTTCCTTCTTAATCAGATCTACTATGGACTCTGTATTTGTTGAAGGCATTCTTCAATTTTGCACTATTATCGTCTGGCTGCCTAGTTATTAATTTATTGGATTACTGATTATTGTACATTATCTGTGTTTTACTGTGTTAATGGGCCAATGAAGCTGCAGCAAGTAAGAATTTCATTGTTCTGTTGCCAGTTACATATTTAGTTTAGTTTAGTCTAGGGATACAGCGAGGAAACAGGCCCTGCGGCCCGCTGGGCCCGTGCCGACCAGCGATCCCCGCACATCAACACTGTCCTACACACACTAGGGACAATATTTACATTTACACCAAGCCAATTAACCTACAAACTTGGACGCCTTTGGAGTGTGGGAGGAAACCGAAGATCTCGGAGAAAACCCACACAGATCAAGGGGAGAACATGCAAACTCCGTACAGACAGCACCCATAGTCGGGATGGAACCCGGGTCTCCGGCGCTGCATTAGCTGTAAGGCAGCAACTCTACCGCTGCGCCACCGTGCCGCTTATTTCCATTGCTATTTTTTATCAATGCTGGACCCTCCAGCCTCTACACCTCAATGAGAACTTACAATTCCCACAGAGCTGGAGAAACTCAGCGGGTCAGGCAGCATCTATGGAGCGAAGGAATAGGTGACGTTTTGGGTCGAGACCCTTCTTCAGACTGAGCTGGTAAACTTTGTCCATTCTTTACAGTACTGTCCAGACTGAGATCTGGAATTCCCATCATAAATCTATCTTTACTCCCTCTTACTTTGCCCTAAATATTTATCCGGTTAACCAAGGGGTTTTGGTCAGTTAATAACCTCATTTTTTCAGAGTATTGCATTCAGTTCTGGTTGCCCCATTACAGGAAGGGTGTGAATATGGTGGGCAGAAGGGCCTGTTCTTGTCCTGTACTGTTCTATGGTCTATCTTTGATTGGACTTTATCTTGCTTTATCTTGCACTAAACATTCTTCACATTATTTCCTCATCAAGTAAGGGAAGACTGTGAATGGCTCGATTGTAATCATGTATTGACTTTCTGCGGCAGATAAAAATGCTGGAGAAACTCAGCGGGTGAGGCAGCATCTATGGAGCGAAGGAATAGGTGACGTTTCGGGTCGAGACCCTTCTTCAGATTGATGTGGGGGTGGGGGGGGGGGGCGGGAAGAAGAAAGAAAGAGGCGGAGACAGTGGGCTGTGGGAGAGCTGGGAAGGGGAGGGGAAGGAGGGAGAAAGCAGGGTCTACCTGAAATTGGAGAAGTCAATGTTCATACCACTGGGGTGTAGAAAATTGTCTTTTTGTGGACTGGTTAGCATGCAACAAAATCTTTTTACTGTACCTCGGTACACGTGACAATAAACTAAACTGAACCAATGTAAGGCTGTGATTATCTTCACCATAAGATCATAACATACAGGAGCAGAATTAGGCCAAGTCTATGGGTCAATATTCACTTGGGTATCAAATACCCACTGACTTGGCCTCCACAGCCATCTGTGGCCAATCAATTTCACAGATTCACCACTCTCTGGCTAAAGAAATTCCTCCTCATCTCCATTCTAAAGAGACGTCCTTTTATTCTGAGGCTGTGACCTCTGGTCCTAGACTCTCCCATTAGTGGAAACATCCTCTCCACATCCACTCTATCCAAGCCTTTCATTAATCGGGAGGTTTCAATGAACCCACCCACTCATCTTTCCAAAGTCCAACTCAACTCCAAATATTACAACAGTTTAGAAAAGTAGGACTGTGGAAGATGGCGAGAGAGTCTAGGACTAGAGGTCATATCCTTAGAATTAAAGGACGTTCCTTTGAGAAAGAGATGAGGAGGAATTTCTTTAGTCAGAGGGTGGCGAATCTGTGGAATTCTATGCAACATAAGTCTGTGGAGGCCAAGTCGATGGATATTTTTAAGGCAGAGATAGATAGATTCTTGATTAGTGCGGGTGTCAGGGGTTATGGGGAGAAGGCAGGAGAATGAGTTAGGATAGACAATAGGTGCATGAGTTACTCCAGCACTCTGTGAAACGTCACCTATCCATGTTCTCCACAGATGCTGCCTGACCCGCTGAGTTACTCCAGTACTCTGTGAAACGTCACCTATCCATGTTGTCCACAGATGCTGCCTGACCCGCTGAGTTACTCCAGCACTCTGTGAAACGTCACCTATCCATGTTCTCCACAGATGCTGCCTGACCCGCTGAGTTACTCCAGTACTCTGTGAAACGTCACCTATCCATGTTGTCCACAAATGCTGCCTGACCCGCTGAGTTACTCCAGCACTCTGTGAAACGTCACCTATCCATGTTCTCCACAGATGCTGCCTGACACGCTGAGTTACTCCAGCACTCTGTGAAACGTCACCTATCCATGTTCTCCACAGATGCTGCCTGACCTAGAAGAACCTGTATCTGTTTCACTGTTACGTAACACTACATTAAAATTGCTCCCTTAATCTTTGTTTTGAACAGAAAGTAGCAAAGAATAAAAATGATGACGGGAAATTCAATCTATTAAATATATAATAGACAATAGACAATAGACAATAGGTGCAGGAGTAGGCCATTTGGCCCTTCGAGCCAGCACCGCCATTCAATGTGATCATGGCTGATCATCCCCAATCAGTACCCCGTTCCTGCCTTCTCCCCATATCCCCTGACTCCGCTATCTTTAAGAGCCCTACCATATTAATGATTTGGAAGAGGGAATTAGGAGCAACACTAGCAAGTTTGCGGATGACACAAAGCTGGGTGGCAGTGTGAACTGTGAAGAGGATGTTAGGAGGTTGCAGGGTGACCTGGACAGGTTGAGTGAGTGGGCAGATGCGTGGCAGATGCAGTATAATATAGATAAATGTGAGGTTATCCACTTTGGCGGCAAAAACAAGGGGGCAGATAATTATACCAATGGGGTTAGGTTAGGTAAGGGGGAGGTACAGCGAGACCTGGGTGTCCTTGTACACCGGTCACTGAAAGTTGGCGTGCAGGTACAGCAGGCAGTGAAGAAAGCTAATGGAATGTTGGCCTTCATAACAAGAGGATTTCAGTATAGGAGTAAAGAGGTTCTTCTGCAGTTGTATAGGGCTCTGGTGAGACCACATCTGGAGTATTGTGTACAGTTTTGGTCTCCTAATTTGAGGAAGGATAACCTTGTGATTGAGGCAGTGCAGCGTAGGTTCACGAGATTGATCCCTGGGATGGTGGGACTGTCATATGAGGAAAGATTGAAAAGACTGGGCTTGTATTCACTGGAGTTTAGAAGGATGAGGGGGGATCTTACAGAAACATATAAAATTATAAATGGACTGGACAAACTGGATGCAGGAAAAATGTTCCCAATGTTGGGCGAGTCCAGAACCAGGGGCCACAGTCTTAGAATAAAGGGGAGGTCATTTAAGACTGAGGTGAGAAAAAACTTTTTCACCCAGAGAGTTGTGAATTTATGGAATTCCCTGCCACAGAGGGCAGTGGAGGCCAAGTCACTGGATGGGTTTAAGAGAGAGTTAGATAGAGCTCTAGGGGCTAGTGGAGTCACGGGATATGGGGAGAAGGCAGGCACGGGTTATTGATAGGGGACGATCAGCCATGATCACAATGAATGGCGGTGCTGGCTAGAAGGGCCGAATGGCCTCTTCCTGCACCTATTTTCTATGTTTCTATGTTTTTTCAATTCAATTCAATCTTTAATTGTCATTGTGCAGTATACAGTACAGAGACAACGAAATGCAGTTAGCTTCTCACCCAGAAGAGCGAACTTAGGAATAATGAGCAGTAAAATATATATATATATACAGCAGTATCAGTAGTGCAATTTTTCTGGGGGAAGGAGTGTCCGGGGGGGGGGGGGGGGGGGTGACTGGCAATCACCGAGGTGCAGAGTTCAGTAGTGTAACAGCCGCAGGGAAGAAGCTGTTCCTGAACCTGCTGGTTCGGCAACGGAGGGACCTGTAGCGCCTCCCGGATGGGAGGAGGGTAAACAGTCTGTGGCTGGGGTGAGAGCAGTCCATGACGATGCTGAGCGCCCTTTACAGACATCGCTTGCTTTGGACAGACTCAATGGAGGGGAGTGAGGAACCGGTGATGCGTTGGGCGGTTTTCACCACCCTCTGCAGTGCTTTCCGGTCTAGCTATCTAGCTCTCTATCTAGCTCTCTCTTGAGAGTATCCAGCGAATCGGCCGCCACCGCCCTCTGAGGCAGAGAATTCCACAGATAGATGATCCATGATTGAATGGACTCGATGGGCCGAATGGCCTAATTCTGCTCCTATCACTTATGACCTTGGGGGTGGGGGGTGGAGGGTGGAGGTGCTGTCAGCTAGTGTCGTCATCTCTGTGGCAATACAATGCGTTTCCATGTAACCGATCTGGATTGCCGTATAAATATAGTAAGCTGATTTACTTAATGGACATCAAACCACCCCAATCCCCTTGTGACTTCTGCTGGACGTGAACCAAATAGCAAGTCTGTAAACCCTTAAAGAATATAGTTGGAAGGACTGTTACATTTAAGAGACTTAAATGGGCTATAATTTTTTTTTGTAGGGCTGTCATTATCCATTCTCTAAGGAGATTTATGGTCAATTATGGTCAAGTTATGGTTAAGACTTGGACGGGGAAAAGTCAGCTGTATTAATGGTCGGGACCCTTAATTGTAGCTCGACACTTGATAAAGGAGTGGAGTTAATTATATCGCACTGTATAAACAGCATTCTTGACTTCTCTGTCTAATAACTCTTTAGAGGAATGGGTGAAATGTCAGAGGTAATTGTTGTGGATCTTACATCAATACCAGAACACAATGACCTGTTCAAATGACTAATTATCTTAAGTAAACTCTTCTGCACCCAAAGCATCTTTCTTTTGCTGCTAGATAAATTACTAGCTCATTTGCTTTTGTTTCTCCCTCTTAAAAAAACAACCCAGTGGCATTGCTGGTGTTTATATAGAGTTGTATCATTCGGTAATGGTTCCCGAGATTCATTCCAAACCACAACATGTTCTTTATGTTTATTTGAGCCATTTGGAGCAGACATCTAATTAGTCCAATCCCCTCTGTTCGTTTTATAGCCTTGTATATTCTTCCTTTCCAGATCCATATTCAATTCCCTATTAAACGCCATTATTGAATTTACGACCACCGCAAGTGTGTCAGGCCGTGAATCCTACATCATAAATCAACAACACTGCTTGGAGATTTATTACCAGCTAACTTCCTTTCGTTTTATTTTATTTTGGCCATCGGCATTTGGAAAAACCCCCCAATCATTTTGATCTGTGTCTGAAGAAGGGTCTCGACCCGAAACGTCACCCATTCCTTCTCTCCAGCTGCTGCCTGTCCCACTGAGTTACTCCAGCTTCTTGTGTCTATCTCTGTGATCTTGTCTAGCTACCTGCGTACCTATGTGCATCCCTGGACATCCGGTGGCGCTGTTACTAGCTGCCTCCGCCCACGGTCTGGCTGTCTTTTTTTATTTTGTTATGTTTAGAGTGTGTTTTTTTTAATTTTTTTCAGTATTTTATGTGGGGGGAAGCGGGTAGGGTAAGGGGGGGGAACCGTCCTTCAGTCGCTTCCTGGCGAGGATGCGACTATTATCCGAGTTGCGCCCTCGCCCCCCCCCCCTCGCAGCACACTAATTGGGTTGGCGCGGCCTTTCCTGCCGTGACTGGACCAGAGCTTCGGCAGCAGCGGCGCAGCGCTGGAAACATCGCGGAGCGGGCGAGGCCTTCCTGGGATCGCCGCTTGGAGCTCCGGAGTGCTGGGCCGCTGCTCCAACATCGCGGAGCTGTGGGTGCGGAGCTCCCAACGCGGGCGGCGCTGACTTTAACATCACGGAGTCCTGGGACCTTTTGCTGGGGGTCGCCAGCGCGAATCTCCACCCAGCGCGGCCTGTGGACATCGGGAGCCGCGGACTCCGGTGGAAGGTGGCCGACGAGAGGTTCCCGGCGAGAGGGCCTGAACATCGGGCTGCCCGTAGCGGCGACTACGGGGGGCTCGGGAGGCCCTGACCACGGGTGAACATTGGGGAACATCAGCGAGGGGGTTGACTGGACTTTGGTTCCTTCACTCACAGTGGGGAACTTTGGTGCTGCTGTGGGGATGTTTGTGTTGTGGACTACTGGGTTCTGGGTTTTGTGTTTTGTGTTTTGTGTTTTTTTTTTGTATGACTGTAAGGGAAAAATAATTTCATTGTCTCTTCATTGAAGACAATGACAATAAATTAAATCAAATCAAATCAAATCGATTGAACGGCAGCTGCTGGGTTAAACAGAATGTATCTCTCAGTCAGAGTATTGAGTGTAGAAGTTAGGAGGTCATATTGCAGCTGCATAAGACATTGTTGATACCGCATTTAGAGTATTGTGTTCAGTTCTGGGCCCCATGTTATAGGAAAGATATTGTCAAGCTGGAAAGAGTACAGATAAGATTTACAAGGATGTTGCCAGGGCTAGAGGGTCTGAGCTATCGGGAGAGGTTGAGCAGGCTTGAAGCACAGGAGAATGAGGGGTGACCTCATAGAGGTGTATAAAATCATGAGAGAGGAATAAATTGAGTAGACTTGATGGGCCGAATGGCCTAATTCTATTCCGATCACTTATGACCTTATGATCTCTTATGACCTTAAATCAAAGATAGACACAAAAAGCTGGAGTAACTCAGCGGGTCAGACAGCATCTCTGGAGAAAAGGAATCGGTGACGTTGCAGGTCGAGACCCTTCTTCAGACTGGCGACTCTGTATACTGACTTAATGTATTGCTGCTACACACTTGTACTGTATCTGAGGTGCTTATCTAAGATGTATCTAAGTGCAGTGTAGTGATACCTGTACTGAACTGTGTCCATTCATGAATCTCACTGTACCTTGGTACAGGTACTTTTTTTGTGTGTGTAAATGATATTTTATTTTGTGTCCAAGATGGCTGCCGGAGGGGAGAGTGGACGCTGGCGCGCTTTAGCAGCCGCTGCTCTCTCTTCCATATTGTGTTTTTGTTTTTGGACTGAATTCTCTCTTTAATTTGTGTACTCGTGATGTCTTTACTATTTATTTCATTCCGCTTACATGTTTCTACTATTTGTTAAACTTTGTAAGGTGTCCTTGAGACTTTTGAAAGGCACCCATAAATAAAATGTATTATTATTATTATTACTTGTCACAAATGAGTCATTCCTAACTGTCACTGTATGTCATGTTGTCACTTGTGGGAGGAGCACCAAGGCAAATTCCTTGTATGTGAATACTTGGCCAATAAACTTATTCATTCATTCATTCAAATAAAGTCCCGTAACCATAGATTATCTGTAACTCCTGTTCAAACAGATAACAATGGTCTGTTTCTCTTATCATTGTGACCTTTTTGTATATCTTTCATTTATTTGTTCTACATCTCCCAACATCTCTCGACCCGAAACATCACCTCTTCTTTTGCTCCGTAGATGCTGCCTGATCGTGATTATTTGTCCCATCTACATTAGTCCTACCTGCTGCGTTTGGTCCATATATCCCTCTAAACCTGTCCTGTCCATGAACCTGTATAAACATTTCCAAAACGTTATGATAGTCCCTGCCTCAACGACCACCTCTGGCAGCTCGTTCCATACACCCACCACCCTCTGTGTCTGGTTCTTTTTGCGTTTGAGGCAGCAGAGGTTATGTAACGGCCTCCAGGCACTGTAGCCAGTTCAATGTGCTGTTGCAGAGAGTTACTGGCATGAACCTCGACCCCCTCCTTCTCAACGCTCTCCGCAACTTTACCCCTGGCTAGAGGTCTACCCCTCCACCAGGGGGGCGGAGGACAGCGCAGTCAAAAATGACGTGCTGCTGCACTGTTTGCTGGACTGCTCCACACACGCAGGCCGCTGGTGAACCCTCTGTGTGGAAAAATGTTACCCCTCAGGTTCCTATTAAATCTTTTTTCCCTACCCACAACTTAAACCCGTGTCCTCTGGTTCTTCTCCCTTGCAAACTTAATCTTGGATAGTTCTCATGTTTATCGAAGCAAACAAAGAGCCTGAATATTCTGGGACACTCCCAGGCCAATGCTGTGATAATAGTCCAGTGGATTGGATGCTTCCATAAGTTGAACTTGCTTTTATAAGTTCATTGCTTTCTTAAGTTCTTAAGTTCTTAAGTGATAGGAGTAGAATCAGGCCATTCAGCCCACCAAGTCTACTCCGCCATTCAATCGTGGCTGATCTATCTCTCCTGCCTAACCCCATTCCCCTGCCTTCTCCCCTTAACCCCTGACACATCAAGAATATGTCAATCTCTGCCCTACAAATACCAAATGACTTGGCCTCCACAGCCTTCTTTGGCAATTCCACAGATTCATCACCCTCTGGCTAAAAATAATCCTCCTTATCTTTCTAAAGGTACGTCCTTTTATTCTGAGTCTATGGCCTCTGGTCCTTGACTCTCTCATTAGTGGAGACATCCTCTCCAGATCCACTCTATCTAGGCCTTTCAACGGGCAGTGAGAGATAGAGACAGTGATATACAGAGATATAGAAACAGACCATTGTTAGCTGTTTGTTGGGTGAGAACGAGAAGCTGGTGTGACTTGGGTGGGGGAGGGGTAGAGAGAGGGAATGCTGGGGCTACCATATAACCATATAACCATATAACCATAACAGCACGGAAACAGGCCATCTCGGCCCTTCAAGTCCGTGCCGAACATTTAAATTTTTTTTATTTTTTTATTTTTTTAATTAAAAATAAAAACTTCCCCCTAGTCCCATCTACCTGCACTCAGACCATAACCCTCCATTCCTTTCCCGTCCATATACCCATCCAATCTATTTTTAAAGGATAAAATCGAACCAGCCTCCACCACTTCCACTGGAAGCTCATTCCACACAGCTACCACTCTCTGAGTAAAGAAGTTCCCCTAATGTTACCCCTAAACTTCTGTCCCTTAATTCTCAAGTCATGTCCCCTTGTTTGAATCTTCCCTACTCTCAATGGAAAAAGCTTATCCACGTCAACTCTGTCTAACCCGCTCATAATTTTAAAGACCTCTATCAAGTCCCCTCTTAACCTTCTGCGCTCCAAAGAATAAAGACCTAACTTGTTCAACCTTTCTCTGTAACCTAGTTGCTGAAACCCAGGCAACATTCTAGTAAATCTCCTCTGTACTCTCTCTATTTTGTTGACCTGAAGTGAGAGGTCAATGTTCATACCGCTGGGGTGTAAGCTGCCCAAGTGAAATATGAGATGATGTTCCTCCAATTTGCGTTTGGCCTCACTCTGACAATGGAGGAGACCCAGGACAGAAAGGTCTGTGTAGGAATGGGAAGGGAAATTAAAGTGTTTGGCAACTGGGAGATCAGGTAAGTTCACGCGGGCTGAGCGAAGGTGTTCAGCGAAACGATCGTCCAGTCTGCGTTTGGTCTCGCTGATGTATAAAAGTCCACATCTTGAACAATGGATACAGTAGATGAGGTTGGAGGAGGTGCAAGTGAACCTCTGCCTAACCTGAAGGACTGTCAGGGTCCCTGAACAGAGTCGAGGGAGGAGGTATAGCGACAGGTGTTGCATCACCTGCGGTTGCAGGGGAAGGTACCTGGGGCGGGGGTGGTTTGGGTGACAATAGACAATAGACAATAGACAATAGGTGCAGGAGTAGGCCATTTGGCCCTTTGTGCCAGCACCGCCATTCAATGTGATCATGGCTGATCATCCACAATCAGTACCCCGTTCCTGCCTTCTCCCCATATCCCCTGACTCCGCTATTTTTAAGAGCCCTATCTAGCTCTCTCTTGAAAGCATTCAGTGAACCTGCCTCCACCGCCCTCTGAGGCAGAGAATTCCACAGACTCACGGCTCTCTGTGAGAAAAAGTGTTTCCTCGTCTCCGTTCTAAATGGCTTACTCCTTATTCTTAAACTGTGGCCCCTGGTTCTGGACTCCCCCAACATCGGGAACATGTTTCCTGCCTCTAGCGTGTCCAAGCCCTTAACAATCTTATATGTTTCAATGAGATATCCTCACATCCTTCTAAACTCCAGAGTGTACAAGCCCAGCTGCTCCATTCTCTCAGCATATGACAGTCCCGCCATCCCGGGAATTAACCTTGTAAACCTACGCTGCACTCCCTCAATAGCAAGTATGTCCTTCCTCAAATTAGGGGACCAAAACTGCACACAGTACTCCAGGCATTGGTCTCACTAGGGCTCTGTACAACTGCAGAAGGACCTCTTTGCTCCTATATTCGATTCCTCTTGTTATAAAGGCCAACATGCCATTCGCTTTCTTATGGGAAGGGATGAGTTAACCAGGGAGTTGCGGAGGGAACGGTCTCTGCGGAAGGTGGAAAAGGGTGGAGATGGGAAGATGTGACTTGTGGTGGGATCCCATTGGAGGTGGCGAAAATATAGGAGGATTATGTGTTGTATGCGACGTTTGATGGGGTGAAAGGTAAGGACAAGGGAGACTCTGTCTCAGTTGCAACTGGGGGGAGGGGGAGCAGGGGCAGAGCCACGGGGCACCGAGGAGACACGAGTGAGGGCCTCATCTATGTTGGGAGAGGGGAACCCCCGATCCCTAAAGAATGAGACATCTCGGATGCCCTGGTATGGAACACCTCATCCTGGGAGCAGATGCGGCATAGATGGAGGAATTGGGAGTAGGGGATAGAGTCTTTGCAGGAAGCAGGGTGGGAAGAAGTGTAGTCCAGATAGTTGTGGGAGTTAATGGGTTTGTAATAAACGACAGTCAATAGTCGATCTCATATGATGGAGACGGTGAGATCTAAAAAGGGCAGAGAGATGGCGGAAATGGTCCAAGTGAATTTGTGTGCAGGATGGAAGTTGGTGGTGAAGTTAATAAAGTCGCCGAGTTCTGCATTAAACATGTTGGTCGGCATGAGCAAGTTAGGCCGAAGAGCCTGTTTACATGCTGAATGGCTCCATGTTTGGAAAAGATATCCTTACTTTTCACTATAACGGAATACCTATTGTGGGGGTGGGGGTGGTGGCCAGGATAATATTCTCACGGACGGGTTTGGGTATCAGGTAGCATGGATTACATTCCAGGTCTATTCTTAGACGATGTACTCTATCTTTAATGTTTCCCAGTGTTACAGTCTGTGACACACAATATGTGTTGTCACCTGATAGATCACTACAAATTCTCTGCCTCAGAGGGCAGTGGAGACCGGTTCTCTGGATACTTTCAAGAGAGAGCTAGATAGGGGTCTTAAAGATAGCGGAGTCAGGGGATATGGGGAGAAGGCAGGAACGGGGTACTGATTGGGGATAATCAGCCATGATCACATTGAATGGCGGTGCTGGCTCGAAGGGCCGAATGGCCTACTCCTGCACCTATTGTCTATTATCTATTGTCTATTATCTATTTAATAGATTGAATTTCCCGTCGTCATTTTTATTGTTTGCTACTTTCTGTTCAAAACTAAGATTAAGTGAGCAATTTTAATGTAGTGTTACGTAACAGTGAAACAGATACAGGTTCTTCTAGAATGGACACAGAGTGCTGGGAGTAACTCAGCGGGTCAGGCAGCATCTGTGGAGAACATGGATAGGTGACGTTTCACAGAGTGCTGGAGTAACTCAGCGGGTCAGGCAGCATCTGTGGAGAACATGGATAGGTGACGTTTCACAGAGTGCTGGAGTAACTCAGCGGGTCAGGCAGCATCTGTGGAGAACATGGATAGGTGACGTTTCACAGAGTGCTGGAGTAACTCAGCGGGTCAGGCAGCATCTGTGGAGAACATGGATAGGTGACGTTTCACAGAGTGCTGGAGTAACTCAGCGGGTCAGGCAGCATCTGTGGAGAACATGGATAGGTGACGTTTCACAGAGTGCTGGAGTAACTCAGCGGGTCAGGCAGCATCTGTGGAGAACATGGATAGGTGACGTTTCACAGAGTGCTGGAGTAACTCAGCGGGTCAGGCAGCATCTGTGGAGAACATGGATAGGTGACGTTTCACAGAGTGCTGGAGTAACTCAGCGGGTCAGGCAGCATCTGTGGAGAACATGGATAGGTGACGTTTCACAGAGTGCTGGAGTAACTCAGTGGGTCAGACAGCATCTGTGGAGAACATGGATAGGTGACGTTTCAGGTTGGGACCATTCTTCAGACACACACAGTCTGATTGGACTGAGTAGATTGTTGATGGGTTTGTGGTCACTGCAACTGAGTGTATTCTGAGTGTAAACTATTTCACACTTCGTTGCTTCTGATCAAGGCCTTCAATTAACATTGTTGACTGGTTCACAAGAGATTATCTGTCTCTGATTCAATTTTATATAAAAATAGACCAAGGGGAATAAATGGAGAAGATGTGCTAACTACGGGTCACTAGGTCACCCAAGAGATGCGGTGCTAATCTGCCCTTCCTGATTGTCTATTAAGTTTATGTGATCGTCACCATTTAAAAATAGCCAGAGAAGGGCAATTAGTGCGCTTTAGTCATCTAGGCTGGGAATGAATCCATCCTCTCCCCTATTACTAACCTCATCTTGAATTAATTTATACATTGTGCATTAATGAGGGAGCCATTACAAATGTCATTTGCTCACTCTATGAGTGCCGATCTTCTCTGGATCAGACTGTCAATTACTTTGAAACTACATATATTTTACATGGAATGCTGCACTAAGTTCACTCAAACTTTTTTCACACAGAGGGTGGTGGGTGTATGGAAGGATTAACCAGAGGCGGTAGTTGAGGCTGGGACTGTAACAACATTTACAAGAGGTCCTTCTGCAGTTGTACAGGGCCCTGGTGAGACCACACCTGGAGTATTGTGTGCAGTTTTGGTCCCCTAATTTGAGGAAGGACATTCTTGCTATTGAGGGAGTGCAGCATAGGTTCACAAGGTTAATTCCCGGGATGGCGGGAATGTCATATGCTGAGAGAATGGAGCGGCTGCGCTTGTACACTCTGGAGTTTAGAAGGATGAGAGGGTATCTCATTGAAACATATAAGATTGTTAAGGGCTTGGACACACTAGAGGCAGGAAACATGTTCCCGATGTTGGGGGAGTCCAGAACCAGGGGCCACAGTTTAACAATAAGGAGTAAGCCATTTAGAACGGAGACGAGGAAACACTTTTTCTCACAGAGAATGGTGAGTCTGTGGAATTCTCTGCCTCAGAGGGCGGTGGAGGCCGGTTCTCTGGATGCTTTCAAAAGAGAGTTAGCTAGGGCTCTTAAAAATAGCGGAGTCAGGGGATATGGGGAGAAGGCAGGAACAGGGTACTGATTGGGAATGATCAGCCATGATCACATTGAATGGCGGTGCTGGCTCGAAGGGCCGAATGGCCTACTCCTGCACCTATTGTCTATTTTCTATTTTTGGACAAGCTTAGTTGGATATGGGCCAAACGTGGGCAACCGGGATTAACTTAGATGGGGCATCCTGGTCGACATGGATGAGTTGGGCTGAAGGGCCTGTTTCTGTGCTGTATCACTCTATGATTTTATGATACTGCAAAAGATTTGGCCTTGGACCTGATCTTCCAGCTTCAGTATTTATGTCATTAATTCAATTCAGGCTGACATCAGTCTGAAGAAGGTAGACAAAAATGCTGGAGAAACTCAGCGTGTGAGGCAGCATCTATGGAGCGAAGGAATAGGTGACGTTTCAGGTTGAGACCCTTCTTCAGACTGATGTGGGGGGGGGGGGGGGGGCGAGAAGAAGAAAGGAAGAGGCGAGACAGAAGGGTCTGAAGAAGGGTCTCAACACAAAACATCACCAATTCCTTCTCTCCAGAGATGCTGCCTGTCCCACTGAGTTACTCCGGCATTTTGTATCCACCGTTAATTTAATTAAGGCTCTGATCTAATTCTCCACAACCAATGGTATATTTGCTGTCTTTATCAATAACACGATCCCTGGATACTGCAGGTGTAATGGTTCCACTGGTACATATGAAGTTGGGATGTGAAGTTGAAGTTGTACATGATGTTGGCCCCCTAACTATTAAGTCTAACCTTTCTGCACACTTTCCGGCTTCATGACAATAGACAATAGGTGCAGGAGTAGGCCATTCGGCCCTTCGAGCCAGCACCGCCATTCAATGTGATCATGGCTGATCATCCCCAATCAGTACCCCCGTTCCTGCCTTCTCCCCATATCCCCTGACTCCGCTATTTTTAAGAGCCCTATCTAGCTCTCTCTTGAAAGTATCCAGAGAACCTGCCTCCACTGCCCTCTGAGGCAGAGAATTCCACAGACTCACCTCTCTCTCTGAGAAAAAGTGTTTCCTCGTCTCCGTTCTAAATGGCTTACCCCTTATTCTTAAACTGTGGCACCTGATTCTGGACTCCCCCAACATCGGGGACATGTTTCCTGCCTCTAGTGTGTCCAAACCCTTGATAATCTAACGTCAGGTGGTGTATAAAATCATGAGAGGTATTAGATCGGGTAGACCCACAGAGTCTCTTGCCCAGAGTAAGTGAATCGAGGACCAGAGGACTTAGGTTCAAGGTGAAGGGGAAAAGATTCAATAGGAATCTGAGGGGTAACTTTTCCACACAAAAGGTGGTGGTGTATGGAACAAGCTGCCAGAGGAGGTAGTTGAGGCTGGGACTATCACAATGTCTGACAGATATTTTAGACAGGTACATGGATAGGACAGGGATATGGCGCAAACGCAGGCAGGTGGGACTAATGTAAATGGGACATGTTGGTGGGTTTGGGCAAGTTGGTCTGAAGGGCCTGTTTCTACATGGTATCACTCTATGACTGTCGGACACATCTCTCACTCTGCCCACACATGGTGAGACCACGTGCAGTGTTCACCATCTGGAAGTTGCTGCACACCAACTGGCCGAGAACTCACCCACGACTCTTCACAACTCCACAGCCTCGAGCGAGCAAACGACAAAGGCGGCAATAACACTATCGCCACCTCTTCACGTGGAGAACATTACCCTGCAGACAGCTGTCCCATTGTTCACCAAAACCTCATCGAAATAGCATGAAGAGTATTTATATATCATACCGACTAGACGTTCGAGCCATCTGTCAAAGATACCGTTGCTTCCGAGAAGCCTGATGCCACGTATCACGCACTACTCTAGATACCTTGGTGGCCCGGTGGTGCAGCGGGTAGAGCTGCTGCCTCACAGCACCAGGGTTCCATCCTGACTTCGGGTGCTGTCCGTGTGGAGTCCGCACGTTCTCCCTGTGACCGTGTGGGCTTCCTCCGGGTGCTCCGGTTTTCTCCCACATCCCAAAGACGTGCGGGTTTGTAAGTTAATCGGACCTCTGTATAATTGCCCCCCCCCAGTGTGTAAGGAATGGATGAGAAAATGGGAAAGTATAGAACTTGTATGAATGGGTGATTGCTGGTTGGTGTGGACTCGGTGGGCCGAAGGGCCTGTGGAAACACTTTTTCACACAGAGAGTTGTGTGTGGAATTCTCTGCCACAGAGGGCGGTGGATGCTTTCAAGAGAGAGCTAGATAGGGCTCTTGAAGATAGTGGAGTCAGGGGATATGGGGAGAAGGCAGGAACGGGGTACTGAGTGGGGATGATCAGCCATGATCCCATTGAATGGCGGTCGGTGTTGGCTCGAGGGGCCGAATGGTCTACTCCTGCACCTATTGTCTATCGTCTATTGTCTATTGCCGTGTTGTATCTCTGAACTAAACTAGTAGTGTCTCTACTCCAGAGACCGTCTGACTTCACTTGGTCTTCTCATTGCAGTAGACCCACAGTGTATGACCATTGTTAGTGGCTCAGGCAACGTTCAATAACAAACTGCACAGGTAGCTGGCTTCTGCCTGATCATAATAATAATAATAATAATAGATTTTATTTATGGGCGCCTATACAAAAGTCTCAAGGACACCTTACAAAATTTAACAAAGAAACATATAATCAGGAGTAAAATAAGTTATAAAGACATCACCAATACACAAATTAAAGACAGAAATTTGATCCAAAAAAGACAACAACAAAAATTCAGAAACACAATGTGAAGAGAGAGCAGCGGCAGCCAAACCGCGCCAGCGTCCACTCTCCCTTCCGACCGCCATCTTGGACATAGACTAACATAGACACTACACACTACACACAAATTCATACCCCCACAATGATTACCACTGTGGGGGAAGGCACAATGTCCAGTCCCAACCCCAGTTCTCCCCAAAGTCAGGCCTATTGAGGCCTCCACAGTTGCCTCTACGGAGGCCTGATGTTCCTGGCCGTTCTCACCAGATGCAGTTGCCCCGGCGTCGGGAGAGTCCTCACAGCGGCTGGGACGGCCGATTTCTACTGGAGTCCGTGGCACCTGAAGCGACAAGGCCGCCGCGATTTGGAGCTCAGAGGCTCACGATGTTGGAGTCGGCGCCGCCGCCCGCGGCTGGTCGCTCCGCAGTCCCGCTGCCCGGAGGTGTGAGCTCGGCGGTCGCAGCTCACCGGAGCTCCAGCGCGTCGATCCAGCGCGGCGACCCAGGCAAGGCATCGCCCGCTCCGCTCCGCGATAGCGCTCCAGCGCTGTGCCGCCACCGAAGCTGAAGGTGCTGGGCAGTCCCCGCCAGGAAAACGCCCGCTCCACGCCGCTCCACGCCCGCTGGTAGGCCGCAAGGACGGGTCGACAGGGCAGCCCGGAGAAAAAGCTGCCTCACCGACCAGGTAGGGACCTAGAAATAGTTTCCCCCTTACCCCCCACATTAAAAGCCAAAATTCCCCAACAGACAAAGAAATAAAAAAATTAAAAACTAAAAACTAAGAAAAAAAGTGAATTTAACGGACGGCTGCTGGTTCCCCAAGATGGCTCCACCTCCTCCTTGTACTCAACGCCCTGACTGATGAAGGCTGCAAATCTCTCCTGCAATGGGACACTATTGCACACTAGTTAGTGAAGAAAAATTGTAAGGTCGCCCAAGTGGGACAGGCCCTTTAGTTTTGATCTACATCGCCACTGTCGCCGGTGAGACCAAGCGTAGGCTTGGCGATCGTTTCGCCCAACACTCCGCTCGGTCCGCATTAACCAACCTGATCTCCCTGTGGCTCAGCACTTCAACTCCCCCTCCCATTCCGAATCCGACCTTTCTGTCTGGCCAGAGTGAGCACCACCGGAAATGGAGGAGCAGCACCTCATATTCCGCTTGGGCAGTTTGTACCCCAGCGGTATGAATATTGACTTCTCCAATTTCCGGTAGCCCTTCCTGCTCCTCCCCTTCTCAGCTCTCCTCACAGCCTGCAGGCCCTCCTCTTCCTTCTTGCCCCCCCACCCTGCATCAGTCTGAAGAAGGGTTTCGGCCCGAAACGTCACTTATTTCCTTCGCTCCATAGATGCTGCCACACCCGCTGAGTTTCTCCAGCAATTTTGTCTACCTTTGATTTTCCAGCATCTGCAGTTCCTTCTTGAACAGGCCCTTTAGTTTTAATGGAATTCACCTACAAGAACCTACGTTAACCTATGACAACACCTACAGCAACCAACGTCAGCAAAAACGCCACTGTCGCCGAAAATCTTTCAACATGTTCAAAATTTCGCGGCAGTCGCCTGTAGTCGCCCAAAAAATCGTCTAAGTGGGATAGGCCCATAATGGGTCTGTCCCACTTGTACGATTTTTTCAGCGACTTGCCGGCACTCGTCACAGTCGCAGCAAGTGGCCGAAAATGTTCAACATGTTGAAAATCCTGCAGCCACCAGAGCAAGGTACGACTCTTTGGGCGACTGAAGAGACGATTCACGACCATACAGGCTTCACATGTCGCCTGTATGGTCGTGAGTCGTCTCCTCAGTCGCCCAAAGAGTCATAGCGTCTTTCTGGTCGCCGCTGGATTTTCAACATGTCGAACATTTTCGGTGACCTGCAACGACCTACGACGGGTGCGGGCAGTCGCCGGAAAAAGTCGCGTAAGTGGGACAGGCCCGTAA
>JAXLNO010002601.1:255327-301589 GCA_038087875.1 Malacoraja senta
CGCTCAGTTCACATTAACCAACCTGATCTCCCGGTGACTCAGCACTTCAACTCCCCCTCCCATTCCGAATCTGACCTTTCTGTCCTGGGCCTCCTCCATGGCCAGAGTGAGTTCCACCGCAAATTGGAGGAGCAGCGCCTCATATTTCGCTTGGGTAGTTTACACCCCAGCGGTATGAACATTGACTTCTCCAATTTCAGGTAGTCCTTGCTTTCTCCCTCCTTCCCCTCCCCTTCCCAGCTCTCCCACAGCCCACTGTCTCCACCTGTTCCTTTCTTCTTCCCACCCCCCCCCCCCACATCAGTCTGAAGAAGGGTCTCGACACGAAACGTCACCTATTCCTTCTCTTCATAGATGCTGCCTCACCCGCTGAGTTTCTCCAGCATTTTGTCTACCTTCGATTTTTCCAGCATCTGCAGTTCTTTCTTAAAAATATTGTACATCAATTGGTCACAAACAATGGTGTAAGTAATGACAGTGCGATGGGGCTGAGATTGGGAACATGAAACCACATGTGTTCAGATCAACTGGGAGAACCAGGGACTGGGGTCTGACCAGTGAAGAGCTCATCTGTAGGTAATTATAGCAGCAAACGTACTCCAAACATGAAGCGTTCCTTCCTGATGCCGACATTATCTCCATCAACTCATCCAAGAGCTGCTTTTCAAGTCTGGCACCAAGGAGCGAACGTAACCTAGACACCACCGGTGAATTATTATGTCAATCTATGTCAATCCCAAGGAGAAAAGCTTCTGCACAATTAGTTTATTCCACTAGCTTGCCCACCTGATCCTCACTGCATCCACCCTGTTTATCTGAAGCCAAGTTACAGTTTGCTTTAGCTCAATAAACATGTTCCTGATTTTGGGGGAGTCCAGAACCAGGGGCCAGAGTTTAAGAATAAGGGGTAAGCCATTTAGAACGGAGACGAGGAAACCCTTTTTCACACAGAGAGTTGTGAGTCTGTGGAATTCTCTGCCTCAGAGGGCGGTGGAGGCCAGTTCTCTGGATACTTTCAAGAGAGAGCTAGATAGGGCTCTTAAAGATAGCGGAGTCAGGGGAATATGGGGAGAAGGCAGGAACGGGGTACTCATTGGGGATGATCAGCCATGATCACATTGAATGGCGGTGCTGGCTCGAAGGGCCAAATGACCTACTCTTGCACCTATTGTCTATTTCTACATCTGGATTGGGTTCATTTTCTGCTCCAGAATGCGGAACAGTTAATCGGCATTGATTTCATTGTGACACTAAAGAGTTGCATCGTTGGTGGACGTATCCTTCAGGGTGGTGGGTGCCTGGAAGGCACTGCCAGGGGTGGTGGTGGAGGCAGATACGATAGTGGTGTTTAAGAGGGTTTTAGACAGGCACGTGGATATGCAGGGAATGGAGGGATACGGATCACGTGCAGGCAGAGGGGATTGGTTTCTTTAGTTTAGTTTAGAGATACAGCATGGAAACAGGCCCTTCAGCCCACCGAGTAAGAACCGTTTCGGATCAGGGACCCTTCTTCTTCGGCCCACGAGTCCACAATGACCATCGATCACCCGTCCACACTAGTTCTATGTTATCCCACTTTCTCATCCACTCCCTGCACACTAGGGGCAATTAACAGAGGGCCGATTAACCTACAAACCTGCACGACGTGGGAGGAAACCGGAGCACCCGAAGGAAACCCAGGCAGACACAGCGAGAACGTGCAAACTCCACAAAGACAGCACCCCAGGTCATGATGCCACGTTACACTATTCTTATCTGCCTGCACGTGATCTATCTCCCTCCATTCCCTGCATATCCATGTGTCTATCTAAAAGCCTCTATCATATCCGCCACTATCGTATCTGCCTCCACCACCACCACCCCTGACAGTGCGTTCCAGGCACCCATCTGTGTAAAACAAACTGCCCTGCACATCTCCTTTAAACTTTGGCCCACTGTAGTATTTGACATTTCCGTCCCAGGAAAAACTCCTCTCTGTTTATTTTGCTTCTGTTATACGTGCTCGTAATTTAACAGATGTAGGGCATATTTTTAAAATTCTTTAAGTGATTTCACATTCCTTACCATGTGATTTTATTTTCCAACGAATCTTTGCATAAAAAATGGCCTGCAAATTCCAGCTTTATTTTATATCTCCAACAATGACCATTTGATATCCATAATCAACAACTTTTGCATCAAATATTCCCTGTAAAACTCAAGTACATTGTTGCCTCTGGAGATAACCCAAGATTGAAAAGACTAGGCTTGTATTCACTGGAGTTCAGAAGGATGAAGGGCGATCTTATAGAAACATATAAAATTATAAAAGGACTGGACAAGCTAGATGCAGGAAAAATGTTCCCAATGTTGGGCGAGTTCAGAACCAGGGGCCACAGTCTTAGAATAAAGGGGTCATTTAAGACTGAGGTGAGAAAAAACTTTTTAACCCAGAGAGTTGTGAATTTGTGGAATTCCCTGCCACAGAGGGCAGTGGAGGCCAAGTCACTGGATGGATTTAAGAGAGAGTTAGATAGAGCTCTCATAGATAGGGACTAGTGGAATCAAGGGATATGGGGAGAAGGCAGGCACAGGTTATTGATACGGGACGATCAGCCATGATCACAATGAATGGCGGTGCTGGCTCGAAGGGCCGAATGGCCTCCTCCTGCACCCTATTTTCTATGTTTCTATGTTTCTATATTACACATCATTCTCAGCTTGTGAAACAGTGCTATCGCCAGGTTATCTCTGTCATTTTTTTCACTGCCTAAGTAGATATTAGTTCTGACTGTATTAAGGAACTGGCTTGACAATAATCTGTAAGTGAATTTTAATGGTAAGGCCTTTGCTTTCAAAATGAGTACAAGCCAAAAAGTGGTTAAATAAAGGTTAGCTGAATATCAACGATATAATATTAAAGCAGAGAGTAGTTCAAGAAATGCAGTTGCTGGTTTATAGCAAAGATAGACACAGAGTGCTGGAGTAACTCAGCGGGTCAGGCAGCATCTGTGGAGAACATGGATAGGTGACGTTTCACAGAGTGCTGGAGTAACTCAGCGGGTCAGGCAGCATCTGTGGAGAACATGGATAGGTGACGTTTCACAGAGTGCTGGAGTAACTCAGCGGGTCAGGCAGCATCTGTGGAGAACATGGATAGGTGACGTTTCACAGAGTGCTGGAGTAACTCAGCGGGTCAGGCAGCATCTGTGGAGAACATGGATAGGTGACGTTTCACAGAGTGCTGGAGTAACTCAGCGGTCAGGCAGCATCTGTGGAGAAGAAGGATGGCTGATAAAATATAGAAACAACTGCAGGAGCTGATTTATACTAAATATAGACACAAAGTGCTGTAGTAACTCATAAATCATTTAATTTATCATTTCTATCCATTATAAATATAGAGTCTGGGCTGAAATTGTTTCGATGGCCATGGGCCAAATGCAGCAAAGTGGTCTCGACCAGTACCCAACATTGGTCAGCATGAACCTTTATTTTTTTTAGTTTAGTTTAGAGATACAGCATGAAAACAGGCCCTTCGGCCCACCGATTCCATGCTGACCATCGATCACCTATTCACACTCCCTGCACACAAGGTTTAAGAAAGAACTGCAGATGCTGGAAAAATCGAAGGTAGACAAAAATGCTGGAGGAGGAACTCATCGGGTGAGGCAGCATCTATGGAGAGAAGGAATAGGCGACGTTCGGGTCGAGACCCTTCTTCAAACTGATGTTGGGGGGTGGGTGGGTGGGTGGGCGGGAAAAAGAAAGCTTTCTTTATCCGCCTGTCCCCCCGACATCAGTCTGAAGAAGGATCTCGCCCCGAAACGTCGCCTAATCCTTCTCTCCATAGATGCTGTCTCATCCGCTGAGTCCCTGCACACAAGGGATCATTTAACCTACAAAGCCTCACGTCTTTGTGTGCTGTGTAGATGGGGCATCTTGGTCGGGACATGAAGGGCTGAAGGGCCTGTTTCCGTGCTGTACGCCTCTATGTTTCTCTCACAAATACACAGTGAAAAGTGTGTGAAATGTCAAGAGCAAGATCCTTTAAAGTAAATGAAGTGAAAGCTCACAGGAAGTGCCTGTCATCTGTTAAGACATTTGTTCACTGCACTGGGTGCCTGCTGCAATAAAGTCAACCTTAAAGATGAGATAAAAGACTCAGCTCTCAGCTGTCTGTTCTAATAGCGCTGCAGAGTTAGAAGCACACCAGGGGAATATTAAAAAAAGAAGCAGCAATCATTTGGTTGATATCATGAAAGGAAGTTGAAGAACTTCCACTCGACAGGGCAGGAGAGATGTAGAATTGTGGACGTAGCCCGGACCATCACCAACTTTTTCACACAGAGAGTGGTTTGTCTGTGGAATTCTCTGCCTCAGAGGGCGGTGGAGGCAGGTTCTCTGGATGGTTTCAAGAGAGAGCTAGATAGGGCTCTTAAAAATAGCGGAGTCAGGGGATATGGGGAGAAGGCAGGAACGGGGTACTGATTGGGGATGATCAGCAATGATCACATTGAATGGCGGTGCTGGCTCGAAGGGCCGAATGGCCTACTCCTGTACCTATTGTCTATTGTCTATCACACAAACCAACCTCCCCTTCCATTGACTCCATGTACACCTCACAATTCCTTTATCCTGTATCTGTACACTGTGGACGGCTCAATTGTAATCATCTATTCTCTTTATACTGACTGGTTAGCACGCAACAAAAGCCTTTCACTGTACCTCGGTACACGTGACAATAAACTAAATTAAAGTAAGATCCTTGGATTCCCATGAGGGAGCTGTGATTTTACCCCTCACACCACCCCGGTATGCATATACTGGATATCCTGTTACAGTTGTACAAGGCCACGTTGGAGCATTGTGTCGGTCATCGAGCTAGAAAGGGTGCAGAGAAGATTTACAAGGATGTTGCCAAAGTCCATGGGCCTGAGCTACAGGGAGAGGTTGGGGCAGGCTGGGACTCTATTCCTTGGGACACAGGAGGATGAGGGCTGATCTTATAGAGGTGTACAAAATCATGAGTGGAATAGATGGGGTAGATGCACAGTCTTTTACCCAGATTGGGTAATGAAGAACGAGAGGACATAGGCTTAACGTGAGAGAGGAAATATTTAATAAGCACCTGAGGGGCAATTTTTACATACAAGGGTGGTGGGGGTATGGAACGAGCTGCCAGAGGAGGTAATAGAGGCAGGTACTATCACAATGTTTAAGCAACATTTAGACAAACATATCGGCAAGATAGGTTTAGCGGGATATAGACCAAATGTCAAGTTGGGAAAAGGGGAAGTACAACGGGATCTGGGGGTCCTTGTTCCTCAGTCAATGAAAGTAAGCATGCAGGTACAGCAGGCAGTGAAGAAAGTGAATGGCATGTTGGCCTTCATAATAAGAGGAGTTGAGTATAGGAGCAAAGAGGTCCTTCTGCAGTTGTACAGGGCCCTAGTGAGACCACACCTGGAGTATTGTGTGCAGTTTTGGTCCCCTACTTTGAGGAAGGACATTCTTGCTATTGAGGGAGTTCAATTCCCGGAATGGCGAGACTGTCATATGTTGACAGATTGGAGCGGCTGGGCTTGTATACTCCGGAATTTAGATGGATGAGAGGGGATCTTATTGAAACACATAAGATTTTTAAGGGTTTCGACACGCTAGAAGCAGGAAACATGTTCCCGATGTTGGGGGAGTCCAGAACCAGGGGCCACAGTTGAAGAATAAGGGGTAAGCCATTTAGAACTGAGATGAGGGAAACACTTTTTCACACAGAGAGTTGTGAGTCTGTGGAATTTTCTGCTTCAGATGGCGGTGGAGGCAGGTTTTCTGGAGCTTTCAAGAGAGAACAAGATAGGGCTCTTAAAGATAGCGGACTCAGGGGATATGGGGAGAAGGCAGGAACAGGGTACTGATTGGGGATGATCAGCCATGATCACATTGAAAGGCAGTGCTGGCTCGAAGGGCCAAATGGCCTACTCCTGCACCGATTCTCTATTGTGTAAATGCGGGTTGGTGGGACCAGTGTAGATGGGGCACGTTGGTTGGCGTGGGCAAGTTGGGCCAAAGGGCCTGTTTTTACACTGTATGACTCTCTGACTGAGATTGGGAGAATGCACAGTTTTTTATCCAGCCTAGGGGAATCAAGAACCAGAGGACATGGGCTTTCGGTGAGAGGGGAAAGGTTTAATAGGAACCAGGGGAGCATTTTGTTCTCACAGAGGGTGGTGGGTGTATGGAACGAGCTGCAGTTGAGGCAAATACTACAATAACATTTGAAAGACATTTGGATAGGTACATAGATAGGAAATGTTTAGAGGGATATGGGCCAAATGCGGGCAAATGTTCCCTGACCATCTTGGTTAGCATGGACATGTTGGGCTGAAGGGCCTTTTTCCATGCCATATGACTATGACTGGCTCACTTGCTGAATGCCTGATGTGGAAACTGAACCAGATGTGCAAGGATGAAATTTACCCAGATGTGATGGCAGCTGGAGGTAGTTTAGCTTAAAATAACTTTGATCTGAGACTATTTGGAAAATATCTATTTTCAGAAATTTTGCACTGTTGAAAATCATGTTAAGCAAACATTTCCTAAAAGCATTGCTTCGAAACAATTCTCCGTTGAGCAGTGAAATGAAGTGATTTTTATCCAGCATGTTCACATCCGAACAGTTGCAAACTCCTTCTGAATCTAAGCAGATGATTAAATGTTTCACAATTCTTAATGGGACATTAAGAAATGATCTCTGCGGCTAAACAATAACATCAGGAAAAATCTAATCGAGGTCATTGCTTCAGAGCAAAGGAAAGAGCAACATTTACCGAGATGTCTCAGTCCTCACAGCTCGCAATAACATTACCTGTAAGGTTTCCAGCTTGTGTAGGGAAGGAAGTACAGATGCTGGTTTACACCGAAGACAGACACAAACTTCTGGAGTAACTCAGTGGGTCAGGCAGCATCTGTGGAGAAAATGGATAGATGCAGTTGTACAGGGTCTTGGTGAGACCACACCTGGAGTATTGCGTACAGTTTTGGTCTCCTAATCTGAGGAAGGACATTCTTGCCATAGAGGGAGTACAGAGAAGGTTCACCAGACTGATTCCTGGGATGGCAGGACTTTCATATGAAGAAAGACAGGATAGACTCAGCTTGTACTCGCTAGAATTTAGAAGATTGAGCGGGGATCTTATAGAAACTTACAAAATTCTTAAGGGGTTGGACAGACTAGATGCAGGAAGATTGTTCCCGATGTTGGGGAAGTCCAGAACAAGGGGTCACAGTTTAAGGATAAAGGGGAAATCTTTTAGGACTGAGATGAGAAAAAAAAAATTTACACAGAGTGTGGTGGATCTCTGGAATTCTCTGCCACAGAAGGTAGTTGAGGCCAGTTCATTGGCTATATTTAAGGGGGAGTTAGATGTGGCCCTTGTGGCTAAAAGGATCAGGCGGTACGGAGAGAAAGCAGGTACAGGATACTGAGTTGGATGATCAGCCATGATCATATTGAATGGCGGTGCAGGCTCGAAGGGCCGAATGGCCTACTCTATGTGATGTTTCACAGAGTGTTGGAGTAACTCAGTGGGTCAGGCAGCATCTGTGGAGAACATGGATAGGTGACGTTTCACAGAGTGCTGGAGTAACTCAGCGGGTCAGGCAGCATCTGTGGAGAACATGGATAGGTGACGTTTTGGGTCTATGTGCGACTAGAAGGGTCTTGACCCAAAACGTCACCTATTCGTTTTCTCCAGATCGGTACCTTCCATTGTCCACAGGGCAAGACTACAGAAGAATGTTGATGTACTGTTCAGCTGCAGCGTTCAAAAAGGTTTAGAATTTAGTCTATCGATGGTTTAGATGTGGAAACATGGAAACATGTCCTTCAGCCTGCCAAAGATACACAAAGTGCCGGAGTAACTCAGCGGATCAGGTAGTCCCTGCAGAAACAGGATGGGTAATGTTTCGGTTCAGGACCCTTCTTCTTCGGCCCACCGAGGCCACTCCGACCATCGATCACCCGTTCACACTAGTTCCATGTTATCCCACTTTCTCATCCACTCCATACACACTAGTGGCAATTTACAGAGGGGCCGATAACCTACAAACCTGCACATCTTTGGGATGTGGGACGAAACCGGAGCACCCGGAGGAAACCCACGCAGTCGCCGGGGGAACGTGCAAACTCCACACAGACTGCACCCAAGGTACCGCGCCTAAAAGTGGGGAATTTACCAGTATTTCTCAGATGATTTTCACAACCTAGACTAAGTTACATATATCTAAGTTGGGAAGAGTGCAGAGAAGATTAACGAGGATACAAGGGCCTGAGCTAGAGGGGGAGGTTGGGCAGGCGAGGACTTTATTCCTTGGAGCGCAGGAGGATGAGGAGTGACCTTATGTTCCACAGAGGAGTATGAAATTCACAAAGGGTAGCAAAAACAGGAAGGCAGATTATTATCTAAATGGAGTCAAGTTGGGAAGAGGGGAAGTACAACGGGATCTGGGGGGTCCTTGTTCATCAGTCAATGAAAGTAAGCATGTAAATCCTGGCCAAAAAGGAACAGGAATAGATCCAAAATTTAGTAAAGGATTCATGCATTGCTAGGCCATTTTGGTCAAGCCCGTGATTCAGTATGTAAACATAGAAACATAGAAACATAGAAATTAGGTGCAGGAGTAGGCCATTCGGCCCTTCGAGCTGCACCGCCATTCAATATGATCATGGCTGATCATCCAACTCAGTATCCCGTACCTGCCTTCTCTCCATACCCTCTGATCCCTTTAGCCACAAGGGCCACATCTAGCTCCCTCTTAAATATAGCCAATGAACTGGCCTCGACTACCCTCTGTGGCAGAGAGTTCCAGAGATTCACCACTCTCTGTGTGAAAAAAGTTCTTCTCATCTCGGTTTTAAAGGATTTCCCCCTTATCCTTAAGCTGTGACCCCTTGTCCTGGACTTCCCCAACATCGGGAGCAATCTTCCTGCATCTAGCCTGTCCAACCCCTTAAGAATTTTGTAAGTTTCTATAAGATCCCCTCTCAATCTCCTAAATTCTAGAGAGTATAAACCAAGTCTATCCAGTCTTTCTTCATAAGACAGTCCTGACATCCCAGGAATCAGTCTGGTGAAACTTCTCTGCACTCCCTCTATGGCAAGAATGTCCTTCCTCAGATTTGGAGACCAAAACTGTACGCAATACTCCAGGTGTGGTCTCACCAAGACCCTGTACAACTGCAATAGAACCTCCCTGCTCCTATACTCAAATCCTTTTGCTATGAAAGCTAACATACCATTCGCTTTCTTCACTGCCTGCTGCACCTGCATGCCTACTTTCAATGACTGGTGTACCATGACACCCAGGTCTCGCTGCATCTCCCCTTTTCCTAGTCGGCCACCATTTAGAAAATAGTCTGCTTTCCTGTTTTTGCCACCAAAATGGATAACCTCACATTTATCCACATTATACTGCATCTGCCAAACATTTGCCCACTCACCCAGCCTATCCAAGTCACCTTGCAGTCTCCTAGCATCCTCCTCACAGCTAACACTGCCCCCCAGCTTAGTGTCATCCGCAAACTTGGAGATATTGCCTTCAATTCCCTCATCCAGGTCATTAATATATATTGTAAATAGCTGGGGTCCCAGCACTGAGCCTTGCGGTACCCCACTAGTCACTGCCTGCCATTGTGAAAAGGACCCGTTTACTCCTACTCTTTGCTTCCTGTTTGCCAGCCAGTTCTCTATCCACATCAATACTGAACCCCCAATGCCATGTGCTTTAAGTTTGTATACTAATCTCTTATGTGGGACCTTGTCGAAAGCCTTCTGGAAGTCCAGATACACCACATCCACTGGTTCTCCCCTATCCACGCTACTAGTTACATCCTCGAAAAATTCTATAAGATTCGTCAGACATGATTTACCTTTCGTAAATCCATGCTGACTTTGTCCAATGATTTCACCACTTTCCAAATGTGCTGCTATCCCATCTTTAATAACTGACTCTAGCAGTTTCCCCACTACCGATGTTAGACTAACTGGTCTGTAATTCCCCGTTTTCTCTCTCCCTCCCTTCTTAAAAAGTGGGGTTACGTTTGCTACCCGCCAATCCTCAGGAACTACTCCAGAATCAAAAGAATTTTGAAAGATTATTACTAATGCATCCACTATTTCTGGAGCTACTTCCTTAAGTACTCTGGGATGCAGCCTATCTGGCCCTGGGGATTTATCGGCCTTTAATCCATTCAATTTACCCAAAACCACTTCCCGACTAACCTGGATTTCACTCAATTCCTCCAACTCCTTTGACCCGCGGTCCCCTGCTATTTCCGGCAGATTATTTATGTCTTCCTTAGTGAAGACGGAACCAAAGTAGTTATTCAATTGGTCCGCCATATCCTTGTTCCCCATGATCAACTCACCTGTTTCTGACTGCAAGGGACCTACATTTGTTTTAACTAATCTCTTTCTTTTTACATATTTATAAAAACTTTTGCAGTCAGTTTTTATGTTCCCTGCCAGTTTTCTTTCATAATCTATTTTTCCTTTCCTAATTAAGCCCTTTGTCCTCCTCTGCTGATCTCTGAATTTCTCCCAGTCCTCTGGTATGCTGCTTTTTCTGGCTAATTTGTACGCATCATCTTTCGCTTTGATACCATCCCTGATTTCCCTTGTTATCCACGGATGCACTACCTTCCCTGATTTATTCTTTTGCCAAACTGGGATGAACAATTTTTGTAGTTCATCCATGCAGTCTTTAAATGTCTTCCATTGCATGTCCACCGTCAACCCTTTTAGAATTAATTGCCAGTCAATCATGGCCAATTCATGTCTCATACCCTCAAAGTTACCTTTCTTTAAGTTCAGAACCATTGTTTCTGAATTAACAATGTCACTCTCCATCCTAATGAAGAACTCAACCATATTATGGTCACTCTTGCCCAAGGGGGCACGTACAACAAGACTGCTAACTAACCCTTCCTCATTACTCAATACCCAGTCTAGAATAGCCTGCTCTCTCGTTGGTTGCTCTACATGTTGATTTAGATAACTATCCCGCATTACATTCCAAGAAATCCTCTTCCTCAGCACCCCTGCCAATTTGATTCACCCAATCTATATGTAGATTGAAGTCACCCATTATAACTGTTTTGCCTTTGTCGCACGCATTTCTAATTCCTGTTTGATGCCATCCCCAACTTCACTACTACTGCTAGGTGGCCTGTACACAACACCCACCAGCGTTTTCTGCCCCTTAGTGTTTCGCAGCTCTACCCATACCGATTCCACATCCTCCAAGCTAATGTCCTTCCTTTCCACTGCGTTAATCTCCTCTCTAACCAGCAACGCTACCCCAACTCCTTTTCCTTTCTCTCTATCCCTCCTGAATATTGAATATCCCTGGATGTTCAGCTCCCAGCCTTGGTCACCCTGGAGCCATGTCTCCGTGATCCCAACTATATCATAGTCATTAATAGCTATCTGCACATTCAACTCATCCACCTTATTACGAATGCTCCTTGCATTGAGACATAAAGCCTTCAGGCTTGTTTTTACAACACTCTTACCCCTTATACAATTATGTTGAAAAGTGGCCCTTTTTGATTTTTGCCCTGGTTTTGTCTGTCTTCCACTTTTACTTTTCACCTTGCTACCTATTGCTTCTACCCTCATTTTACACTCCTCTGTCTCTACGCTCACACATTTAAGAAACCCTTTCCCTTTAACTCCATCCTCCACTATCCCATTCGACACCCCACCCCCCTTATTCAGTTTTAAAACCACCCGTGTAGCAGTGGCAAACCTGCCTGCCAGAATGCTGGTCCCACACCTGTTAAGATGCAATCCGTCCCTTTTGTACAGTTCCCCCTTACCCCAAAACAGATCCCAGTGATCTAAGAATCTAAATCCCTGCCCCGTGCACCAGTTCCTGAGCCACACGTTCAGGTCCCGTATCTCCCTGTTCCTGCTCTCGCCAGCACGAGGAACTGGAAGCAAACCGGAGATAACAACCCTGGAGGTCCTGCTTTTCAGCATTTTTCCGAGCTCTCTAAAGTCACGCTGCAGAATATTCATCCCCTTCTTTCCGACATCGTTTGTGCCAACATGCACTACCACTTCCGGATGTTCACCTTCGCCCTTGAGGATTTTCTGCACTCTGTCCGTGACATCCTGGATCCTGGCACCAGGAAGGCAGCACACCATCCTCGCATCCCGTCTGCTGCCACAGAAACCCCTGTCCGTACCTCTCACAATGGAGTCTCCCACTACAATGGCGTTGCCTGCCTTAGGCCTTTTTGGTTTTGGCTCAACAGCCCTATTCGCATCGCAAGCCAGTCCGCCGCTCAGTGTAAACACGTCTTCTGTCCCAACAGGCTTCTAAGCGGGTGAACCTGTTCACAAGAGGTACAACACCCGGGGACGTTGGCATTCCATGCTTCCCTCCCTTTCTCACCGTCATCCCACCTTCTCTCTTCCAGTACCTTAGGTACTGGAAGAGAGAAGCTACTGAAATGATGCCTGAAATGATGCTACTGAAAAAAAGACAAGCTACTGAATGATGCCAGTAAGTCTAGGGCCCAGATCAGTGTTGCAGATAAGAAATGTATGAATATCTCTTCAATTGACAGAATGAATGAGATTTCTGCAGAGGTCCTCCAAAAATTATAAATGCATGAAGTTGATTGGATTACTGCAAACGAATTGTAAATAGTGTAAATAATGTTGCAAGACAGTTCCCCTGTTATTTGTTGATTGGTTAAAAGTGTTAAGCCCTGGAAGGTTTGTTTGAGTTCCAGGTAAATGTTGCATTATTCAGTTAAGTTAGCTTCTTTCTGGAAGCTTCTCCTCGGAAACAATGTATGGGAGATTCTGTTATTGGGCGGGGAACTGTCAATAATGTATTGATGTAATTAATATGTTTGATTGGATGGTAAAGAGACCACCCCTATGTAGTTCGGCCCCTCAAGGTTCGTGGACCTATAAAAGGTGTCTCCATCTTGGATCGGTGTCGATCTTCTGGAGGAGCAGCTTGGGACTACGTGACCTTTTGGAGTGTCTCCATTGTCGTTGGGGCCTAGCACCGTGGAGCGGCCTCCAACCGGAACGACCTGGGGCTCCACTCGCGGAGCCTGTGGACTACTCACCATCGCGGAGTTGGCCGAGTTCGGAACGGGTGGAGCTGTGGTGGCGCGCGGCTGCGACCCAACCCCGGAGATTCGGAGGCTCCAGCCGCAGGTCTGGTGGACGGTAACATCGGGAGCTCGCGGGTCCCTGGTGGGAGACCGCTTTTCGGAGCTCCCGCAACGGCAACTTCTCCCGCCCGAGTTGCGGGGTTGAAAATTACCTGGAGTGGGGCCTAACATCGCCCGGCGCGGCTTTAATGGCCGCGGGATTTGCTAGCGCCCGCCGGGGGCTCCAACATCAAGACCCGGAGCGCGGCCTTGCATCGCCCGGCGCGGCTTTAATGGCCGCGGGACTTATTTACCATCGCCTGCCGGGGGCTTTGACTGACATCGGGAGGAGAATGTGGAGTGCAGGGGAGAGATAAGACTTTGCCTTCCATCACAGCGAGGAGGAGATTCGCTGTGATGGATGTTTGTGTAAATTGTGTTGTGTCTTGGTTCTTCTACTTGTTTGTATGACTGCAGAAACCAAATTTCGTTTGATCCTCAATGAGGTTCAAATGACAACAAATAAATTGTATCATTGTATCATTTGCACGAGGCTGAAGGGCTTGGCCAGGCAGATACAAGGATCGAACCCGTTGTGGTTTAGGTATCGTATAGGGGAATTTGCTGTTCAATCTACAAATAAAGTTTAGTTGTTCCAGTGCTTAACTCAGTGGTTTTTGACTGAACCAGACTGGGGGCTTGAGAAGAGCATAGAAACATAGAAACATAGAAAGTGGGTGCGAGAGTAGACCACCAGGCCCATCGAGCCCGCACCGCCATTCGCTCATGGCTGAACACTAAACAGACACCCTTACCCACAAACAGTAGACACAAGACACAGAACACAAGACACTACCCTCCCCTTTATACCGCTATCACCCCTCTCCACCCCAAGAACCGCGTGATCTCCTGGGGGAGGCAAAAAACCGGATAAAAACCCAGGTCCAATTCGGGAAAAAAATCCGGGAAATTCCTCTCCGACCCCAATCCAGGCGATCGACACTTGTCCAGGAGATCACTCAGGTCTTACTATACTAACCATACCTAGGTCCATATCCCTGCCCTCTCCCCGTAGCCCCTTATCCCCTTGGCAGCTAAAAAACCATCTATTTTAGACTTAAATATATTTAATGTTTCTGCTTCCATTGCTCCCTGGGGCAGTGAATTCCATAAATTAACCACCCTCTGGGTGAAGAAGTTCTTCCTCATCTCAGTTTTAAAAGAGCCCCCCCTTATTCTACAACTATGTCCCCTAGTTCTAGTTTCCCCGATCATTGGGAACATCCTCGGTGCATCCACCCGATCAAGGCCCCTCACGATCTTATATGTTTCAATGAGATCGCCTCTCATTCTTCTAAACTCCAAAGAGTAGAGTTCCAGCCTACTTAACCTTTCCTCATATGTCAATCCCCTCATTGCAGGAATTAATCTTGTAAACCTTCGCTGCACTGCCTCCAGGGCCAGTACATCCTTTCTTAAGTATGGACCCCAGAACTGTACACAGTATTCCAAATGTGGTCTCACTAATACTGTGTACAACTGCAGCAAGACCTCCGTGTTTTTATACTCAATCCCCCTAGCAATAAAGGCCAAAACTCCATTGGCCTTCCTGATTGCTTGCTGCACCTGCATATTTACAAGCATGCAGGTACAGCAGGCAGTGAAGAAAGCGAATGGCATGTTGGCCTCCATATCAAGAGGAGTTGAGTATAGGAGCAAAGAGGTCCTTCTGCAGTTGTACGGGGCCCTAGTGAGACCACATCTGGAGTTTTGTGTGCAGGACTCAGAGCTCCCGTGGATTTGGAAGCAACAGCAACAAAGAGAAGCAGGAGAAAACACTGATTGGCTCTAGCCCGAGTGGGAGGAGAGTTAGAAGTGAGTCAGAGGGGGAAAACAGTTGAAAACTGAGGAATTTGGTTTGTAAATTGGGAAATTAGGCAATTTATCAGTCAATATAAGCAAGACAGCTCTTAGGGAGCGGCAGTGAGGGAGCGGTCTTGTGAGAGAAGTGCCCTGTGAGAAAAGTGTGAGTCTTTGGCTCGAGAGTCTTCGCTGAGGAGAGGAGGCTACACAAAATGCTGGAGAGGGAGAGATGAAAGAAGGAGATGTCAGGCAAGCTGATTCAATATGATGCTTGCAGTATGTGGGAGGTCAAGGACACCGCTGGTGCCTCTGGCTGCTACAAATGTGAGAAGTGCATCCAGGTAGAGCTCCTGAAGGACCGTGTTGGGGAACTGGAGAAGCAAGTGGATGACCTCCGGTTCGTCCGAGAAACGGAGTCGTTCCTCGACAAGTCCTACAGTAAGATTGTTACACCTAAGGTACTGGAAGAGAGAAGGTGGGAGACGGTGAGAAAGGGAGGGAAGCATGGAATGCAAACGTTCCCGGGTGTTGTACCTCTTGTGAACAGGTTCACCCACTTAGAAGCTGTCGGGACAGAAGACGTTATTACACTGAGCGGCGGACTGGCTTGCAAAGCAAAAAGGGCTGTTGAGCCAAAACCAAAGAGGCCAACGTCAGGCAACGCCATGGTAGTTGGAGACTCCATTGTGAGAGGTACGGACAGGGGTTTCTGCGGCAACAGACGGGATTCGAGGATGGTGTGCTGCCTTCCTGGTGCCAGGATCCAGGATGTCACGGACAGAGTGCAGAAAATCCTCAAGGGCGAAGGTGAACATCCGGAAGTGGTAGTGGATGTCGGCACAAACGATGTCGGAAAGAAGGGGATGAATATTCTGCAGCGTGACTTTAGAGAGCTCGGAAAAATGCTGAAAAGCAGGACCTCCAGGGTTGTTATCTCCGGTTTGCTTCCAGTTCCTTGTGCTGGCGAGAGCAGGAACAGGGAGATACGGGACATGAATGTGTGGCTGAGGAACTGGTGCAAGGGGCAGGGATTTAGATTCTTAGATCACTTGAATCTGTTTTGCAGTAAGGGGGTACTGTACAAAAGGGACGGATTGCATCTTAACAGGTGCGGGACCAGCATTCTGGCAGGCAGGTTTGCCACTGCTACACGGGTGGTTTTAAACTGAATAAGGAGGGTGGGGTGTCAAATGGCATAGTCAAGGATGGAGTTAAAGGGAAAGGGTTTCTTAAATGTGTGAGCAGAGAGAGGTGTAAAATAAGGGTAGAAGCAATAGGTAGCAAGGTGAAAAGTAAAAGTGGCAGGCAGACAAATCCAGGGCAAAAATCAAAAAGGGCCACTTTTCAACATAATTGTATAAGGAGTAAGAGTGTTGTAAAAACAAGCCTGAAGGCTTTGTGTCTCAATGCCAGGAGCATTCGTAATAAGGTGGATGAGTTGGAAGTGCAGATATATATTAATGACTATGATATAGTTGGGATCACGGAGACATGGTTCCAGGGTGACCAAGGCTGGGAGCTGAACATCCAGGGATATTCAATATTCGGGAGGGATAGACAGAAAGGAAAAGGAGGTGGGGTAGCGTTGCTGGTTAGAGAGGAGATTAACGCAATAGAAAGGAAGGACATTAGCTTGGAGGATGTGGAATCGATATGGGTAGAGCTGCGAAACACTAAGGGGCAGATAACGCTAGTGGGAGTTGTGTACAGGCCACCTAACAGTAGTAGTGAAGTTGGGGATGGCATCAAACAGGAAATTAGAAATGCGTGCAACAAAGGTAAAACAGTTATAATGGGTGACTTCAATCTACATATAGATTAGGTGAATCAAATTGGCAAGGGGTGCTGAGGAAGTGGATTTCTTGGAATGTATGCGGGATAGTTTTCTAAACCAACATGTAGAGGAACCAACGAGAGAGCAGGCTATTCTAGACTGGGTATTGAGTAATGAGGAAGGGTTAGTTAGCAGTCTTGTTGTGCGTGGCCCCTTGGGCAAGAGTGACCATAATATGGTTGAGTTCTTCATTAGGATGGAGAGTGACATAATGAATTCAGAAACAAGGGTTCTGAACGTAAAGAAAGGTAACTTTGAGGGTATGAGACGTGAATTGGCCAAGATAGACTGGCAATTGATTCTTAAAGGGTTGACGGTGGATATGCAATGGAAGGCATTTAAAGGCTGCATGGATGAACTACAACAATTGTTCATCCCAGTTTGGCAAAAGAATAAATCAGGGAAGGTAGTGCATCCGTGGATAACAAGGGAAATCAGGGATTGTATCAAAACAAAAGATGAAGCATACAAATTAGCCAGAAAAAGCAGCCTACCAGAGGACTGGGAGAAATTCAGAGTCCAGCAGAGGAGGACAAAGGGCTTAACTAGGAAAGGGAAAATAGATTATGAAAGAAAACTGGCAGGGAACATAAAAACTGACTGCAAAAGTTTTTATAGATATGTGCAGAGAAAAAGATTAGTTAAAACAAATGTAAGTCCCTTGCAGTCAGAAACAGGTGAATTGATCATGGGGAACAAGGACATGGCAGACCAATTGAATAACCACTTTGGTTCTGTCTTCACTATGGAAGACATAAATAATCTGCCGGAAATAGCAGGGGACCGGGGGTCAAATGAGATGGAGGAACTGAGTGAAATCCAGATTAGCCGGGAAATGGTGTTAGGTAAATTGAAAGGATTAAAGGCCGATAAATCCCCAGGGCCAGATAGGCTGCATCCCAGAGTACTTAAGGAAGTAGCCCCAGAAATAGTGGATGCATTAGTGATCATTTTTCAAAACTCTTTAGATTATGGAGTAGTTCCTGAGGATTGGAGGGTAGCTAATGTAACCCCCTTTTTAAAAAGGGAGGGAGAGAGAAAACGGGGAATTACAGACCAGTTAGTCTAACATCGGTATTGGGGAAACTGCTAGAGTCAGTTATTAAAGATGGGATAGCAGCACATTTGGAACGTGGTGAAATCATTGGACAAAGTCAGCATGGATTTATGAAAGGTAAATCATGTCTGACGAATCTTATAGAATTTTTCGAGGATGTAACTAATAGAGTAGATAAGGGAGAACCAGTGGATGTGTTATATCTGGACTTACAGAAGGCTTTCGACAAGGTCCCACATAAGAGATTAGTATACAAACTTAAAGCACACGGTATTGGGGGTTCAGTATTGATGTGGATAGAGAATTGGCTGGCAGACAGGAAGCAAAGAGTAGGAGTAAACGGGTCCTTTTCAGAATGGCAGGCAGTGACTAGTAGGTTACCGCAAGGCTCAGTGCTGGGACCCCAGCTATTTACAATATATATTAATGATTTGGACGAGGGAATTGAATGCATCATCTCCAAGTTTGCGGATGACACGATGCTGGGGGGCAGTATTAGCTGTGAGGAGGATGCTAGGAGGCTGCAAGGTGACTTGGATAGGCTGGGTGAGTGGGCAAATGCATGGCAGATGCAGTATAATGTAGATAAATTTGAGATTTTACTTCGGAGTCACGTGAGTGACTACGTGAAGAGCCCGTCCAGCACGCATGCGCGACATTAGCGTTCACGCAGTGCAACAGCGACGAACGGGAGTACAGGCGCTCCCGCTACAAGTTTAAACGGACCATCAGGTAAGTACCTACTCTGAGGTCGTATTCAAGAACCTTTGCTGTGCTTTGTCATTTCCAGGGAAGAAGCTGGGGAAACTGAACAAAGCACGGCAAGGGAAAAAGACCGCCCCCGTTCGACTCCAACAGAACGGGAGTGTCCCATCAGTGGGGGGCGAGAGGCGGCACCTGGACCGCACATGCTGTGGCACACCCTCATTGAGACCGAGCCGAGCCCAGTACCGCTAGCACAGCCTGACCAACAGCAGCGGACTGGAGGCAAATCAACACAAAAAACTGACCGGTTATTTCTGACTCCAATGAGGAGGACTCTCCGCCTTAGAGCGGCAGAGCTAGCTGCCTGAGCCAAATGGAAAGGCTCATGGAGCAAATGCTCCAGCGAGACTTGCTTCGGGAGCTGGAGCAGTCTCGCCAAGGGAACTCAGGCACTCCCACATCAGTGCTCTACAATGCACTGGCCATCGCTTCCCCCTCAGCCGAGGGCAGCGTTGGCGACCAGGGCTGGGCTGGTCAGGAACAGGGGTCATTGGCTGAAGATGTCGGGAGTACGCTTGAGGTACAGGATCAGGAAGAGCTGCTGGGTGTGGTGAATCGCTATGTGGTTACACCACGAGCACGGCGGCCGTTGCAGCCAAAACTGGCGGCCAGCATTATCCACCTGTCCCTCAAACCCCTACAAGACAGGTACTTAATGAGGCACTAGAAATCTACTCGCCTCCGGAGAACTGCAGTTCGCTTAATGTACCGGCCGTTAACAGCCAAATCTGGGAATATGTTGGACAGAGGATCCGGAGCCAGGAGCTAAAATTACAACGCATCCTCAAGCTCCTGACAACAGGGATAACATCCTATGCTCGTTCCGTGGATGGGGTGGATATGACCACAAACCAGCAAGACACTCTGGCTCTGCTGTGCAACACCCAATATGAGATAAACAACCTCCGCAAGGAGAGAATAAGACCTGCCCTCAATCCCAGGTATGCAGGACTGTGTAAAACACCGGCCTCAGAGCCGCAGATCCTGTTATTTGGAAAGGACAAGTGAAAGACCTGGAGGAAGAGTCCAAAGCATTTGGCCTCATGAGGGCAGGCCCCGGAACGAGCAGACCCACACAAAAAACCAGACGGCAGTACCCCACCGCGTCCACCAGTCGACGTCAAATTTATGGGACTGGTGAAAGCTCGGGGTCCGCATACCATCCCCGAAAGCCTTTTTAGGGCCCAGAGCGGACCCCATGGAAAATGCGCCACCCCCAATCAGCAGTACATCCAGCAGTACAACGACGGATGAACAAACGGAAGAAAGGAACACTACCATAACTATGGAGGTAGGTGGGTCTGGTTCCTACCATCATGTAAAAGTGGGGGAACTGTACTAACAGGGGGGAGATTACACCTGTTCATTGAAGCATGGAGGTCTATCACGAATGATAGTTATATACTTAACAGTATTCGTGGATACAAAACAGGGTTCATTCAAGAAAATATGCCACCAGTTCAGCATGTACCTCAAAGGGTCTGTACCCTCTCAGTCAAAGAAAAACTAGAGGGACAAGCAGAACTGGTGAGGTTACTTACAAAGGGTATCATTGAGAAATCCGAACATGAACCTTTGGAATTTGTCTCAAATATATTTACCAAACACAAAAAATATGGTGGATGTCGCATCATCATTGACTTAACTTTACTAAATACCTTTGTTAAGTATGTACATTTCAAAATACTTTATGGCAAGCATTGATTTAAAAGATGCCTACTATACAGTACCCATTCAAAAGGGTCATTGCAGATACCTGAAATTTACCTGGATGGGGCAACTATGGCAGTCTAAGCCGTTGCCTAATGGGTTAACATCAGCCCAAGACTATTTACCAAGATATTAAAACCAGCCTTGGCAACATTAAGAAAACAGAGACATCTTGTCATGGCATATCTTGATGATATTCTAATAGTAGGCAAAACCATGGAGTTGGCTAAATCAGCTGTATTAGCTACCAAACAATTGTTTGAAACCCTGGGATTTGTCATACATCCAGATAAATCTAAGTTGACACCATCCACAACTATGGACTATCTGGGATTCACAATTAACTCAGTCCACATGTCCATAACGTTGCCAAACGATAAAGCAGCAGAATTGGCATAGACGTGTTACAATTTAATGGTTAGCAGTCGACCAACCATCCGACAAATGGCAAGAGTAATTGGCAAAATGGTAGCAGCATTTCCAGCTACACAATTTGGACTATTAAAACCTACAAAGGGCAACAGTACAGGCGTTAAAACGACATGCAGGTCACTTTGACCGAACAATGAAATTGCCCATTGAAGCAATATCAGAGTTACAATGGTGGATAGAGCACATTTGGCATAGTCCCAGCCCTATCATCATCAATAACCCAACGTTAACTATACAAACAGATGCCAGTGCTCAAGGCTGGGGAGAACTAATACCATATCCAGCACAGGTGGTAGATGGACTAACCTAGAATCATCTTTACTACAAACACTGGGCATAAATTATTTGGAAATGTTGGGTGCGTTTTATGGTTTAAAAGCATATTCTACGAATATGCACCATTTGCATGTTCGTTTACAAATTGATAATATCACGGTGGTGGCCTATATTAACCATATGGGTGGAATAAAATCGATATAATGTGACAATTTGGTCAACAAAATCTGGCAATGATGTGTCGATAGACATATTTGGCTATCAGCAACTTACCTACCAGGTAAGCTAAATACAGTGGCAGACACCAGGTCACGCAAATTCAATGATAAACACCGAATGGATGTTACATCCTAGAGCTTTTGCTAAAATTACAAACCAATATGGCACACCAGATATCGATCTCTTTGCATCCAGACTAAATCACCACGTACCAATGTATGTCGCTTGGGAACCAGACCCTGAGGCAGCAGCGATAGATGCATTCGCGCTGAACTGGGGGACCTATTTCTTCTATGCTTTCCCCCCCTTCTGCCTCATCAGTAGGGTACTACGCAAAATACAGATGGACTCTGCTTCAGGTATTTTGATAGTACCAACTGGCCTACACAGCCATGGTTCCCAGTGGTCCTCGACATGGTCATCGAAACTCCTATGACCTTTCCCAGTAGCCCAGACCTATTGACGCACCCGGTATCAGGCATAAGTCATCCATGCCATGACAAAATTAACCTACTGGGTTGCAGATTATCAAAAGACCACTGCTGGGCCTGGGGTGTCTGACAGGACCATCAACACGATGACACCGTATGTCCACCAGGAAACAATACCTATCGAGCATCAGGAAGTGGGAAAGATACTGCTCGACTACTGGGACAACGTACTCATCTGCAACCATAACCAATGTACTGGAGTTCCTGGGGGGCCTTCACCATAATGAAGGACTGAGCTACAGCGCCATCAATACTGCCAGAAGTGCTCTGTCAGCCTACTTAAAACAGGTGCCAGGACAACAGGCCATAGGGTCTCACCCGCTGGTGATCAAACTCATGAGGAGTATATTCAACTCCAACCCTCTTAGACCTAGATATACCCAAATCTGGGATGTCAGTGTGGTCCTGACATACCTAAGGGGATGGTCCCCAGCCAGGTCTCTCACCCTGGAACAGCTAACCCTGAAAACGGTCATGCTGATGGCACTAGTCTCAGCACAAAGAGTCCAGTCCCTCCACTTACTGCGACTGGACAACATGGTTATAACACCAGACCGGGTCTCATTCACCATTCAGGAGCTGCTAAAGCAGAGCAAGCCAGGAACTTGAGTCCTAGTTATGGATTTCTGGGCATACCCACCTGACCTACAGTTGTGTGTCATGACTCACTTATTCACTTACATCAACACAACAAGAGATTCTCGAGGGAGAAAAAAAAAGAAAAAAAAACCCTTATGGGTCAGCCACAAGAAACCTCATGGTTGGGTGTCGAGCCAAACCATCTCGAGATGGCTCAAGCAGGTACTGGGAGCTGCTGGAGTAGATACTGATGTATATACATCTCACTCCACCAGGGCAGCATCCACATCGGCGGCTAAAAGGATGGACGTACCATTGGACCACATCCTGGCTACAGCGGGGTGGTCCATGGAGAAAACGTTCCAAACGTTCTACCACAAGCCGCTAGCACAACCTGTATTATTTGCAGCAAGAGTTTTAGAATCTGCAAATATATAATTTCAGCCCGGGGGAGCATTTTGTCTTTTGTTATTGTTTAATAGATACCATTCTTGTTTACAAACAGATTATGGTTGATTACGATAACATACTTCCTCCCTTGAATGACTTCGGCAGCGAGTGAAGTATGAACTGTTACACGGTTTGAAATCACAGAGCTTTAAAATCTTCACGTAGTCACTCACGTGACTCCGAAGTAAAATAGTAAGATTAAACGAGAACTTACCAGTTTGAAGTTTGATCTGTATTTTATGAGGAGTTACGATGAGGGATTACATGCCCTCCGCTCCCACCCTCAAATATAGAGATCAACTGGTATCTTAGTTCTCCTTTTCTTTACTATGTTTATTTCAATTGTTGTGTTTCCTGTGATTCCACACCGCTGCTTTGAAGAATGTCGCGCATGCGTGCTGGACGGGCTCTTCACGTAATCCCTCATCGTAACTCCTCATAAAATACAGATCAAACTTCAAACTGGTAAGTTCTCGTTTAATCTTACTATTATCCACTTTGGTGGCAAAAACAGGAAAGTAGACTATTACCTGAATGGTGGCCGATTAGGAAAAGGGGAGATGAAACGAGACCTGGGTGTCATGGTACACCAGTCATTGAAAGTAGGAATGCAGGTGCAGCAGGCAGTGAAGAAAGCGAATGGTATGTTAGCATTCATAGCAAAAGGATTTGAGTATAGGAGCAGGGAGGTTCTACTGCAGTTGTACAGGGTCTTGGTGAGACCACACCTGGAGTATTGCGTACAGTTTTGGTCTCCAAATCTGAGGAAGGACATTCTTGCCATAGAGGGAGTACAGAGAAGGTTCACCAGACAGATTCCTGGGATGTCAGGACTTTCATATGAAGAAAGACTGGATAGACTTGGCTTGTACTTGCTAGAATTTAGAAGATTGAGGGGGGATCTTATAGAAACGTACAAAATTCTTAAGGGGTTGGACAGGCTAGATGCAGGAAGATTGTTCCCGATGTTGGGGAAGTCCAGAACAGGGGGTCACAGTTTAAGGATAAGGGGGAAATCTTTTAGGACCGAGATGAGAAAAACATTTTTCACACAGAGTGGTGAATCTCTGGAATTCTCTGCCACAGAAGGTAGTTGAGGCCAGTTCATTGGCTATATTTAAGAGGGAGTTAGATGTGGCCCTTGTGGCTAAAGGTATCAGGGGTTATGGAGAGAAGGCAGGTACAGGATACTGAGTTGGATGATCAGTCATGATCATATTGAATGGCGGTGCAGGCTCGAAGGGCCGAATGGCCTACTCCTGTACCTATTTTCTATGTTTCTATGTTTTGGTCCTCTAATTTGAGGAAGAACATTCTTGCTATTGAGGGAGTGCAGCGTAGGTTTACAAGGTTAATTCCCGGGATGGCGGGATGGTCATATGCTGAGAGAATGGAGCGGCTGGGCTTGTATACTCTGGAGTTTAGAAGGATGAGAGGGCATCTTATTGAAACATATAAGGTTGTTAAGTGTTTAGACACGCTAGAGGCAGGAAACATGTTCCCGATGTTGGGGGAGTCCAGAACCAGGGGCCACAGTTTAGGGATAAGGGGTAAGCTATTTAGAACGGAGACGAGGAAACTTTCTCACAGAGAGTTGTGGAATTCTCTGCCTCAGAGGGCGGTGGAGGCAGGTTCTCTGGATACTTTCAAGAGAGAGCTAGATAGGGCTCTTAAATAAAGCGGGATCAGGGGATATGGGGAGAAGGCAGGAACTGGGTACTGATTGGGGATGATCAGCCATGATCACATTGAATGGCGGTGCTGGCTCGAAGGGCCGAATACAACAGAGTCTGTGTCCCAGGATAGGGGGATCAACCTTTTCATACAGAGGGTTGTGGATATACGGAAGGGCCCTGGGATGTGTGGTAGAAACAGTGGGATTCAGTATGAGTTCATAGTTCCCCTGAAAGTGGCATATAGTAGTTAGGGTGGTGATGAAAGCTTTTGGCATGCTGGCCTTCATCAGTCAGGGTATTGGACATGAAGTTATGGGCCTGTCCCACAGGCGACTAGACTGTCGCCACATGGTCGGCGGGGTGTCGCCTGTATGGTCGTGAGTCGTCTCCTCAGTTGCCCAAAGAATCGTAGCGTTTTTCTGGTCGCCGCTAGAATTTGAAATGTTCAAAACCTTTTGGCTACAATCGGCGATAGTTGGCTTGACGCCATTGAGCGTAGCTTGACTTCTCCTGACATATGTGCTGTCGTAGGTTGTCGCCAGGATGACGTAGGTTGTCGCCGGTGCTGACTTCAGTGAATTCCATTGGCGACTACCGACGTCAACCAGCGACTGAATTGTCTTCAGTTGTTGCTGACAGGGTCGTACCTTGTCGTAGCTTGTCGCTGGTGGACGTAGGTTGTCGTAGGTGTGTTCGTAGGTGGATGTCCTAATGGGTCTCCGGTTGTCGGTAGCTTGCCGTAGCTTGATGTCGACTTGGTGGTAGGTTGTTGCAGACATTGTCGTTGGGGGGGGTCCAGTCGCGGGTTTTTCGACGACCTGCTACGACTATGACAGGCGCCAGCAGTCGCTGAAAAAAATCACCTAAGTGGAACAGGCCAATTACACTTGCACAAGATGTTGGTGAGGCCACACTCGGAGTATTGTGTTCAGTCTTGGTCGCCCTGCTAATAGGAAACGTCATTAAGCAGGAGGCTGAGGGTGATCTTATAGAGGTGAATAAAGTCATAAGAGTAATAGGCCCAATGCGGGCAAATGGTATTAGTGTAGATAGGGCGTAGATAGCTTCTTGGTCATATTCACAAGTCATAGGAGCAGAATTAGGCCATTCAGCCCATCGAGTTAACTCCACCATTCAATCTATCTTTCACTCTCAACCCGTTTCTCCTGCCTTCTTCCCATAACCCTTGTTACTAAGCAAGAACCTGTAAATCTCCGCTTTAAAAATGCCCAATGACTTGGCCTCCACCACCATCCGTGGCAATGAATTTCTTTAGCCAGATTCACCACCATCTGGCTAACGAAATTCCTCCTCCTAGAGTCATAATCATACAGCATGGAATCAGACCCACCGGCCCCGTCTACACTAGTCCCACTGCCTGTGTTTGGTCCATATCCTTCTACACCTTTTCCTATCCATGTATCTGTCCAACTAGTCGGCATGGACAGGTTTGACCAAAGGGTCTGACTCCATGCTCTAGGACTATGAGATGAGGCTCTATAAGGCGCTGGTAAGGCCACATTTGGAATATTGTGAGCAATTTTGGGCACCATATCTGAGGAAGGATGTGCTGGCTCTGGAGGGGGTCCAGAGGAGGTTTACAATAATGATCCCAGGAATGAGTGGGTTAACATATGCTGAGCGTTTGTCAGCACTGGGCCTGTACTCACTGAAGGGAGCACCTCATTGAAACATATAGAATAGTGAAAGGCTTGGATAGAGTGGATGTGGAGAGGATGTTTCCACTAGTGGGAGAGACTAGGACTAGAGGTCGTAGCCTCCGAATTAAAGAACTTTCCTTTACGAAAGAGATGAGGAGAAAATTCTTTCGTCAGAGGGTGATGAATCTGTGGAATTTTTTGCCACGGAAGGCTGTGGAGGCCAAGTCAGTGGATATTTCTAAGGCAGAGATAGATAGATTGGGCATCAGGGGTTATGGGGAGAAGGCAGAATGGCGTTAGGAGGGAGAGATAGATCAGCCATGATTGAATGGCGGGGTAGACTTGATGGGCCGAGTGGCCTAATTCTGCTCCTATCACTTGTGACCTTATGAGATGATAATCTGGCATCCTATCTGCTCCCTGAGGTCAACGGTCCCATTGTACAATTTCAAAGCAAGTAGTCTCTCTGGCCAATTTGACATCTCTCAAGTTACACTAGATATTTACGAGCCATTGCCATGTGCAAGAAAAGTGGAAGTACGTTCCTACATTCCAAAAATAACTGGATTATAAAATCTATCATTGGCTGTCGAGTGCAGTGGTATATCCTGTGATTGTGAAAAGGGCTTTGGAAAAGCCGGTTCCTTTTAATAAAAACAGATATAATTTTTAGCTTTGCTTGGTTAGATATATAAATACATGAGACCGGTGGTTTAGTGGTGCAGCGGTAGAGTTGCTGCCTCACAGCACCAGAGATGCGGGTTCCATCCTGTCTACAGGAGCTGTATGTATGGAGTTTGTACATTCTCCCTGTGACCTGCGTGGGGTTTAGACTATAGACAATAGGTGCAGGAGTAAGCCATTCGGCCCTTCGAGCCAGCACCGCCATTCAATGTTATCATGGCTGATCATCCCCAATCAGTACCCCATTCCTGCCTTCTCCCCATATCCCCTGACTCCGCTATCTTTAACAGCCCTATCTGGCTCTCTCTTGAACGTATCCAGAGAACCGGCCTCCACCGCCCTCTGAGGCAGAGAATTCCACAGACTCACAACACTCTGTGAGAAAAAGTGTTTCCTCGTCTCTGTTCTACTTGGCTTACCCCTCTGTACACTGGGACGGGTTGATTGTAATCACATGTAGTCTTTCCGCTGACTGGATAGCTCGCAAGATAAAAACCTTTTCACTGGCCTTCAGTACACATGACAACAAACTAAACTAAACTAAACTGTGTAAAGGATGTCGATAAAAACATGTATTAGCGTGTTTTGTGTGTATTCCGCCACTGTTAAGGGAGTCCATATATTGTTGGACATTCCTACCCATGTAAGGTGCTGGGATGGAAACTGATAGCCATCATTTGTTCTGGCACTTCTCTTGAAATGGACTCCAGGCGTGTGCTTGTTGAAGATGCTTCGCTTCCGAGACTTGGCCCTGTGTTTATTGACGGCTGCCACCATTTATGGGGGCCTTCTCTGATTCACTGATGGCTTCGCAAACACCTGAAAGGCTTCATCAGAAACGTGGATATTTCTATTTCTTGGAAGAGCCCTTGTTCCAAAGCTGTGAGGTGTTGCATGTTGCAATGTCAAACCAGGGCAGGGCTTGCACCGTCAATGGGTGGGCTCCGGAGAGGGTTGCAGAGCAGAGAGATCTGGGAGTACATGTACACATCATCATCACCATCACCATCACCATCACCATCACCATCACCCTCATCCTCACCCTCACCCTCATCCTCATCCTCATCCTCATCCTCATCCTCATCCTCATCCTCATCCTCACCCTCATCCTCATCCTCATCCTCATCCTCATCCTCACCCTCACCCTCACCCTCACCCTCATCCTCACCCTCATCCTCCCCATCACCCTCACCCTCATCCTCACCCTCACCCTCATCCTCACCCTCACCCTCATCCTCACCCTCACCCTCATCCTCCCCATCACCCTCACCCTCATCCTCACCCTCACCCTCATCCTCATCCTCACCCTCACCCTCATCCTCACCCTCACCCTCATCCTCCCCATCACCCTCACCCTCATCCTCACCCTCACCATCACCCTCATCCTCACCCTCATCCTCATCCTCATCCTCACCCTCACCCTCACCCTCACCCTCATCCTCACCCTCATCCTCCCCATCACCCTCACCCTCATCCTCACCCTCACCCTCACCCTCATCCTCACCCTCACCCTCATCCTCACCCTCACCCTCATCCTCACCCTCACCCTCATCCTCCCCATCACCCTCACCCTCATCCTCACCCTCACCATCACCATCACCCTCACCCTCATCCTCATCCTCATCCTCACCCTCACCCTCATCCTCATCCTCATCCTCATCCTCATCCTCATCCTCATCCTCATCCTCATCCTCCCCATCACCCTCACCCTCATCACCATCACCATCACCCTCATCACCCTCACCCTCACCCTCATCATCGTTGAAAACATTAGTGACGCAGTGGTTCTGGTTTCTGACGGGAACGGTGACGGACGCACCACACATCTCTGTCCTCCAGTTCCTGCGGACTTCTGCCGCTGGAAGTATAGGATTTTGGTGTGTGTGTGTGTGTGTTTCATCATCATTTCTTACAATGCTGTGTACGACAGTGATCGCAACTTCTACTGAAGTGTGGATGGCCGTCGGCCCGTTAGAAGCTCATCCGCCCTTCGACAGGTCTTGTTTTTGGTCCTGCTGGGGGTCCACAGCCCCCTCCTCACCTGGCAAACCAGGTGGGGGAGACGGTTTAGTCGCCCACTATCCGACCATGGAGCAGGTAGCACGGGATGACATGGTACCCGTGGCGGGGGGGGAACTCCCCCCGACGGTTCCCCAAAAGAGGCAAGTCAGGTGGACAGGGCGGTTTGGCACGCTGGCCTTCTTTGGGAAGGGCGTTGAGTACAAACGTTGGGACATCCTGATGCACCAGTACAGGTCGTCGGCAAGACCACACCTGGAGCAAATGTGTGCAGTTCTCCTCGTCCAGCTACGGGAAGTTGGAAATGGTGCAGACGAGAATCGCCAAGATGTTGCCTGGGCTTCGGGCTTGACATAGGCAGGTAGTTGGGCTGGTCAACTGTTGATCTGACGTGCTTTGTCTTGCCCCTCCACTCTTCTAGCTTTCATTCCTCCCACCCTGCCATCAGTTTCAATCCAAAACCTCACCTGTCCATGTTCTCCACAGATGCTGCCTGACCCGCTGAGTTACTCCAGCACTCTGTGAAACGTCACCTATCCATGTTCTCCACAGATGCTGCCTGACCCGCTGAGTTACTGTAGCACTGTCTGTGTGGAGTTTGCATGTTCTCCCTGTAACTATTTGAGTTTCTTGGCGGTGCTCTGTTCATAACTTCATACGTTGTAGGGGCAGAATTAGGCCATTCAGCCCATCTTGTCTACTCCGCCATTCAATCACGGCTGATCTATTTTTCCCTCAACCCCATTCTCCTGCCTTATCCGCATATTCCCTGACTCTGCTATCTTTAAGAGCCCTATCTAGCTCTCTCTTGAAAGTATCCAGAGAACCTGCCTCCACCGCCCTCTGAGGCAGAGAATTCCACAGACTCACCACTCTCTGTGAGAAAAAGTGTTTCCTCATCTCCGTTCTAAATGGCTTACCCCTTATTCTTAAACTGTGGCCCCTGGTTCTGGACTCCCCCCAACATCGGGAACATGTTTCCTGCCTCTAGCGTGTCCAAACCCTTAACAATCTTATATGTTTCAATAAGATAACCTCTCATCCTTCTAAACGCCAGAGTATACAAGCCCAGCCGCTCCATTCTCTCAGAGATACAGCCGGACAAAGACGATGGCAAGAACAGGTTAAGCACGAGCTCCAGAGATAAGTCTTCCTGAGTTAATTGATCTGAATAGTTTGTGTGAGTTACTAGCAAGGAAATAACTCTTCTCCCAAGGGTTCTTCCTCAGCGACCAATTGGTTCCAAGTGTACCGTGCTTATTTTGTTTAATGTGATGACCTGATAGTAAAAATTAGTTCATTTCCAGCTGCTTCAATACGAGACGCACTTGCAAATCTGGGCCAAGCTTCAGATATACATCCAACATTCCTTGAATAGACTTCACTGAACTGCCCAGAGAAATGGCCAGTGGCCACTGGAGTTGAGTTGCAAAGATGAAAGGAATGAAACAGAAGCCAGATTGATCAGAAAGTTGTGATACTTCAGCACCAAAGATAGGTCAACGAACCAGAAGCATAATGTCGGGTTGTACAGTTCTACCCAAGACAGCAAGAAATTGGAGAGAGTTGTAGATGTAGCCCAGTCCCACACACTCCCCACCATTGTAGATGTAGCCCAGTCCCACACACACCACACTCCCCACCATTGTAGATGTAGCCCAGTCCCACACACTCCCCACCATTGTAGATGTAGCCCAGTCCCGCACACACCACACTCCCCACCATTGTAGATGTAGCCCAGCCCCACACACACCACACTCCCCACCATTGTAGATGTAGCCCAGTCCCACACACACAGCACACTCCCCACCATTGTAGATGTAGCCCAGTCCCACACACACCACACTCCCCACCATTGTAAATGTAGCCCAGTCGATCACACACACCACACTCCCCACCATTGTAGATGTAGCCCAGTCCCACACACACCACACTCTCCACCATTGTAGATGGAGCCCAGTCCCACACACACACCACACTCCCCACCATTGTAGATGTAGCCCAGTCCCACACACACCACACTCCCCACCATTGTAGATGTAGCCCAGTCCCACACACACCACACTCCCCACCATTGTAGATGTAGCCCAGTCCCACACACACCACACTCCCCACCACTGTAGATGTAGCCCAGTCCCACACACACCACACTCCCCACCATTGTAGATGTAGCCCAGTCCCACACAGACCACACTCCCCACCATTGTAGATGTAGCCCAGTCCCACACAGTCCACACTCCCCACCATTGTAGATGTAGCCCAGTCCCACACACCACACTCCCCACCATTGTAGATGTAGCCCAGTCCAACACACACACCACACTCCCTACCATTGTAGATGTAGCCCAGTCCCACACACTCCCCACCATTGTAGATGTAGCCCAGTCCCACACACACCACACTCCCCACCACTGACTCCATCTACACTTCACGCTGCCTTGGAAAAGCAGCCGACATAATCAAAGACTTGTCCCTGTCATTCCTTCTTCTCCCCGCTCCCGTCCGGCTGAAGGTACAGAAGCTTGAAAGCACTCACCATACACCCACCACCCTCGATAAACATCTTTGATAACCATCTTGCTTAAGAAAGAACTGCAGATGCTGGAAAAATTGACGGTGGACTAAAATGCTGGAGAAACTCAGTGGGTGAGGCAGCATCTATGGAGCGAAGGTATAGGTGACGTTTCGGGTCGAGACCCTTCTTCAGACTGATGAGGGGATGGGGCAGGAAGAAGAAAGGAAGAGGCGGAGACAGTGGGCTGTGGGAGAGCTGGGAAGGGGAGGGAAAGGAGGGAGAAAGCAAGGACTACCTGAAATTGGAGAAGTCAATGTTCATACCGCTGGGGTGTAAACTACCCAAGCGAAACATGAGGTGCTGCTCCTCCAATTTACGGTGGTCCTCACTCTGGCCATGGAGGAGGCCCAGGTCAGAAAGGTCGGATTCAGAATGGGAGGGGGAGTTGAAGCACTGAGACACCGGGAGATCAAGTTGGTTATTGGTCTCACCGATGTAGAGCAGCTGACACCTAGAGCAGCGGATGCAATAGATGAGGTTGGAGGAGGTGCAGGTGAACCTCTGCCGCACCTGGAAAGACTGCTTGGGTCCTTGGATGGAGTCTAAGGGGGAGGTAAGCGACAAGTGTAGCATTTCCTGCGGTTGCAAGGGAAAGTACCAGGAGAGGGGGTGGTTTGGATGGGAAGAGACGAATTGATCAGGGAACATGGATAGGTGACGTTTCACAGAGTGCTGGAGTAACTCAGCGGGTCAGGCAGCATCTGTGGAGAACATGGATAGGTGACGTTTCACAGAGTGCTGGAGTAACTCAGCGGGACAGGCAGCATCTGTGGAGAACATCGATCGGTGACGTTTCAAGATGGGACCCTGCTTCACATTCTAAGCAGTCAGTTTTTTCAGACAGATGCATCCTGAGAGTTCAGACATTTCCAGGTCTGAAGAAGGATCTTGACGTGAAACATCACCTATCCATGCTCTCAAACATTTCTCCTAACTATGTAGGAAAGTATTGCAGATGCTGGTTTAAAATCGAAGATAGACACAAAATGCTGGAGTAACTCAGCGGGACAGGCAGCATCTCTGGAGAGAAGGAACGGGTGACGGTTCGGGTCGAGACCCTTCTTCAGTCTGAAGTTACTCCAGCATTTTGTGTCTATCTTCTCTCCTAACGGTTCCGCAAAGACAGGGAACCCTCGTTTTAATGACCCCTTTATAACAGATGTTGGATATAGTGGACGGACTTGCTGACCCATACACAGCTCTCACCGTCTGCCCGGGCATTTACAGGCCAGAGTACCAACCCCACCCCTGACTCGCGAGGTGCTCCAGCGAGCCGTTCTTCTCCCACCGCACGCTCCGGTAACACGGCTGTTGTTGCGGCTCACGTTGTAGCCCCTGGGGCCAGCGCATTCTTCAGGCCGCCACCACCGACAGGACTCGCTCGGTCACCCTGGGGCTCCCGCAGCTCTCACCCGCTGCTGTTCCTTGCTGTTGCAAGTGGCTTTGTCCACGCTCCACTCCAGCTCATGGTGCAACCAACACAAACTCCAGAGTAGATCACTGTTGCTGAGTTTGTGGTCGGTGTTGTGCAGCGTTCAAGAGCCAGATGGTTGCTGGGAAGAGGCTGTTCTGGAATCTGGAGGTCACGGTGTTCAGGCTCCTGTACCTTCCTCCCGATGGTGGCAGTGAGATGAGAGCGTGGCCAGGGTGGTGGGGGCCTCTGATGATGCTGGCTGCATTTTTGAGGCAGCGACTCCTGTAGATCCCTTCGATGGTGGGGAGGTCAGTACCCATGATGGAGCAGGGCAGTGTCCACCATAGTTTGTTGTCTCGTTGGATCCTGCTGTTCTATTTACTGATCTAGGCAGTGATGCAACCAGTCAGTATGCTCTGCATGGTACACCAGTTGAGGATCCCTTTTTATTCGTCTACAAGAACTTGTCTTCCCTCACATTACAGACCATTGTGAAGAAAATACAAGTGTTTTCCTGATAGAAAAAAAAAAAAACTGGCCCCATTATAAGCAGACGTCAACAGATAATGTTACAAACCCACCAGTCACATCTGGGACAAAAAATGCTGGAGAAACTCAGCGGGTGAGGCAGCATCTAAGGAGAAAAGGAGTAGGTGCCGTTTCGGGTCTCGACTCACCCGCTGAGTTTCTCCAGCATTTTTCGTCTCCTTACGATATTTCCAGCATCTGCAGTTCCTTCTTAAACAGCAGTCACATCTGAGATGTCTATCAACATGGAGGCTGTGTATATTTGACAGTACCATAGATGTTCTGACAGGTAGCTGCCAGTACACAAGTCTATCTTCTTTTGTCAAGAATCTAAAATGAATCAGATTGTGGTGACAGGAGTTGGAATAAGAGAATAATTGCGTCGTGGATTCTAAATGGCACAATTGATTGTGTAATGGTTCTGAAATGACACCGGAGCTCTTTGTCTCCTCTTCCCAGAGAAACATCTACTATCATCCAAGACATTTGCTCCACTCTTTTAGATCTGCCTGTAAATATAGTGCCATTTCTAAATGTTCTCAAATCTCAGATCCCAAAGACGTGCGGGTTTGTAGGTTAACTTGCACTCTGTAAATTGCCCCTAGTGTGTAGGGAGTGGATGGGAAAGTACGATAACATAGAACTAGTGTGAACGGGTGATCAATGGTCCTTCCATCAGCTATAGTACTGTCCGATTCACCTCTACCCCATTGCGGACATTGGACTTTGTCTGTGGAACTGATGCGCTACAATGCTGAGAACTATATTCTGCACTCTGTATCTTCCCCTTTGCTCTACATATTATTATTAATGTTTTATGTGTCATTCCTAACTGTCACTGTATGTCATGTTGTCACTTGCAGGCGGAGCACCAAGGCAAATTCCTTGTATGTGAATACTTGGCCAATAAACTTATTCATTCATTCATTCATTCTATTGTATTGGAGTTTGATGATTGTATTTATGTCGGGATTATCTGATCTGGATAACATCCAAAATAAAGCTTTTCTCTGTGCCTGTAAGAGCACATGACAATGATAAACCTAAACAAACCTAAAACCTAATTTTTGGTGTGATAGACCAGCAACAGATCTGAACTCAATTATTTAAGAAAGAACTGCTGATGCTGGAAAAATCGAAGGTAGACAAAAATGCTGGAGAAACTCAGCGGGTGCTGCCTCACACCCTGAGTTTCTCCAGCATTTTTGTCTACCTTTGAACTCAATTATTTGGTCGTTCAAGGTGAAAACTGAGCAGGGAAGTGACTGGATTGTGGCAGAAGTCTAATTGGTTTTCAGATGTTCTTCAATAGACAATAGACAATAGGTGCAGAGTAGGCCATTCGGCCCTTCAAGCCAGCACCGCCATTCAATGTGATCATGGCTGATCATCCCCAATCAGTACCCCGTTCCTGCCTTCTCCCCATATCCCCTGACTCCGCTATCTTTAAGAGCCCTATCTAGCTCTCTCTTGAAAGCATCCAGAGAACCTGCCTCCACCGCCCTCTGAGGCAGAGAATTCCACAGACTCACCACTCTCTGTGAGAAAAAGTGTTTCCTCGTCTCCGTTCTAAATGGCTTACTCCTTATTCTTAAACTGTGGTCCCTGGTTCTGGACTCCCCCAACTTCAGGAACATGTTTCCTGCCTCTAGTGTGTCCAAGCCTTTAACAATCTTATATGTTTCAATGAGATGCCCTCTCATCATTCTAAACTCCAGAGGTTATGTCAGGATTATCAGGAGAGTAGTTCTCTCATCCTTCTCGCTTTGATTCACACATGGCTCCTTCCAGAACTGAAGAAGGGTCCTGACTCGAAACATTCGCCTGTCCACGCGCACCATGGATGCTGCCTGCCCCGCTGAGTTCCTCCAGCACTTTGTGTTTTGCTCAAGGTCCCAGCATCTGCAGTTCCTCATATCGGCGCCTATAACCATTGGATCATTTGAACAAGACGAGATTCTCTGGATTAATAGGATGTGAATGTGGTTCCCACCTTGGAAATGAATGAACATTTAATTCAAACTTCTCTTCCTAGAAACATCAGCACAAGTGCAGTCATGGTGGTGCAGCGGTAGAGTTGCTGCCTTACAGCGAATGCAGTGCCGGAGACCCGGGTTCCATCCCGACTACGGGTGCTGTCTGTCTGGAGTTTGTACGTTCTCCCCGTGATCTGCGTGGGTTTTCTCCGAGATCTTCGGTTTCCTCCCACACTCCAAAGACGTACAGGTTTGTAGGTTAATTCGCTTGGTAAATGTAACAATTGTCCCTAGTGTGTGTAGGATAGTGTTAGTGTGCGGGGATCGCTGGTCGGCGCGGACCCAGTGAGCCGAAGGGCCTGTTTCCGTGCTCTATCTCTAAACTCTAAAACTATGAAAGTGGGTAGACACAAAATGCTGGAGTAACTCAGCGGGTCAGGCAGCATCTGTGGAGAACATGGATAGGTGACATTTCACAGAGTGCTGGAGTAACTCAGCGGGTCAGGCAGCATCTGTGGAGAACATGGATAGGGCTGAATAGCCTACTCCTGCACATATGTTTCTATGTTTCTATGGTCTTTAACCAGTGGAGAGCATAAGGCTGAGGGATGATCTTATTGAGGTGTAAATAGGGTGAATGCAGAGTCTTTTATCCATGGTAGTGGAATGAAGCACTGGAGGACAGGTTTAAGGTGAGAGGGAATGATTTAATAGGAGTCTAATGCCCCTGTCCCACTTAGGGGATTTTTTAGGCAACTACAGGCGACTAGACTGTCGCCACATGGTCCGCGGGGTGTCGCCTGTATGGTCGTGAGTCGTCTCCTCAGTCACCCAAAGAATCGTAGCGTTTTTCTGGTCCCTGCTGGATTTTGAAATGTTCAAAACCTTTCGGCGACAGTTGACTTGACGCCAATGAGCGTAGCTTGACTTCTCCTGACGTTGGTGCTGTCGTAGGTTGTCGCCAGGATGATGTAGGTTGTCGCCGGTGCTGACTTCGGTGAATTCCATTGGCGACTACCAACGTCAACCGACGACAGGTACCGGCGACTGAATTGTCGTACCGTGTCGTAGCTTGTCGCGGGTGGACGTAGGTTGTTGTCGGTGTGGTCGTAGGTGGACGTCCTAATGGGTCGCCGGTTGTCGGTAGCTTGCCGTAGCTTGATGTCGACTAGGTGGTAGGTTGTTGCAGACATTGCCATAGACATTGTCGTAAGGGGGGGTCCAGTCGCCGTTTTTCCGGCGACCTGCTACGACTGTGACAGTCGCCGGCAGTCGCCGAAAAAATTGCCTAAGTGGGACAGGCCCATAAGGGGCAACTTTTCCACACAGAGGGAACCAAGCTGCCAGAGGAGGTAATTGACGCAGGAACAATAACGACATTTAAAAGATACTTACACAGGTACATGGATAGGAAACGTTTAGGGAAATATGGACCAGATACAGGGAAATTCCTTCGATCATTCCTTCTCTCCAGAGAGTTGGCGATATGCAGAGTACTGCCCTGCCGACTACAAATTCAGAAGATTCAGATTCAGAAGAGATGCTGCCTGTCCCGCTGAGTTTCTCCAGCATTTTATGTCTATCTTCGATTTAAACCAGCATCTGCAGTTCCTTCCTTCACATGGAAATGGGACTAGCTTTGATGGGGCATCTTGGTCAGTATGGACAAGTTGGGCCGAAGGGCTTGTTTCCGTGCTGTGTGCCTCTGTGACTCTGTGGCCAATGTTTGTTTCAAATATTCTGGACAATTTTCTGGAAATGGAAACAAATTTCTGGTTAGAGGTTGGTCGATGAAACAAGGAAGATGATGGGATTTTCAACATGAAATGGGTTAAATTGACAAATATTAATACCATTTAGAAAACAATTGAAAACAAAATAAGTGCACTAATTAATCCAGTGTCTTCTGACTATATAAGGAAAGAGTAATGTTAGCAGATTGTTTTAGAAGCTTTTGAGCTTGGCCCTGGGCGATCGCTCACAGTTAATTAAAACCAAAATGTTGGTGGGATTGAGAGCCAACTCCAGAATGTTATAATTTAATATACACATGGCAGAGTTTTACATTTTCTTAGGATGTTTACATACAATAAGTAACTTTCGGCAAAGAGATGAACAGGCCTCGTGGTAACCTGCTGAACGTAGAATAATTCAGAAGCAAGGAGCCATGCATAATTATCAAGAATGTTGAGACACTTCAATTTCAAATTTGCTGACGTGTCTATGAGTTTTTTGTTGTCCGTTTACGGATGAACGATTTCGATCTCTTTCCCAATTTATTTTTATCGCAGTCCTGTGGAATGAGGTGGAAAGCTTTTTTTTTAAAGGAACCTTATTTAGCAGATTGTTATATATAGAACAGTGCAGCACAGATGCAGGCCATTCGGCCCACAATGTCTGTGCCGAACATGATGCCAAGACCAACTCTTATCTGCCTGCACGTGATCCATATCCCTCCATTCCTTGCACATCCTCGCGCCCATGTTTAGTTTAGAGATACAGCTCGGAAACAGGCCCCTTCGGCCCACTGGGTCCGCGCCGACCAGCGATCCCCGCACATTAACACTATCCTACACGCACTAGGGACAATTTTTACATTTACACCAAGCCAATTAACCTACAAACCTGCACGTCTTTGGAGTGTGGGAGGAAACCGAAGATCTCATAGAAAACCCACGCAGGTCACGGGGAGAACGTACAAACTCCGTACAGACAGCACCCGTAGTCGGGATGGAACCCGGGTCTCTGGTGCTGCATTCGCTGTAAGGCAGCAACTCTACCGCTGCGTCACCGTGACTGCCCCACGTCTTTTAAATGCCGGTATTGTACCACCCGTAACAGCGCATTCCAGGCACCCACCACCCACTGTGTAAAAACGTGATACTTTGTCCCACTCACCATAAAGCGATGCCCTCTAGTATTTGTTTGACAAAACTGCAGATGCTGGAAAAATCGAAGGTAGATAAAAATGCTGGAGAAACTCAGCGGGTGAGGCAGCATCTATGGAGCGAGGGAAGAGGTGACGTCACCTATTCTCTCTAGTATTTGATATTTCCAACCAGGAAAAAAAACTCTGACTGTCTACCGCATCTACGCCTTTCATAATTTTATCTTCTTCTATCAGGTCTCCCCTCAACCTCAGATGTTCCAGAGAAAACAATCCAGGTCTGTCCAAACTCTCCCTGTAGCTCTTACCCCCCTAATCCAGGCACCCTCTGGTAAACCTCGCCTGCACCCTCTGCAAAGCCTCCACATCCTCCCTGTAATAGATTATATCCTCTAGCGTGCAGTTAGTTGAGGGACCTTTTAGCAATTTAGCAGCGGTTTCTCTGAGGGTTGAGCGCAACAGTTACAATTACAGAGACTAATAATTTATAAACAATTTTCTCACAATAAGTTTAGTAACTGCGAAAAAACGTATACTTAAATTCTGGAAAAAGATAACAGTCCCCACAGTGAAGATGTGGGTCACAGAAATGACCGAGACACTACATCTAGAAAAAATAAGGCTTGTTTTGTCTGACAAATCAGATCAATTTTCCAAAATATGGTCTCCTTTCATTGAATTTCTTCAACAACAGAATGGGTGAACACAAACTCAAAACCGACTCTAGGGTCGGGTGAGCGGGCCTAGGGAAGGGTAGTGGGATATATCTCCGCTTTTCACTTCTTCGTTAGTTCAGGGGATTTTCTTCTTTCTTATTCGTATCTTTCTTCTTCCTTTCCCTTCTTTCCTTTTTTCTTTTTTCCAATTCATTTATTAGTTTATAAAATGCTAAAAATGAAGCTGTACGAAAATTGTATAATTGTCATGTCGATTACTTTCTCCTTGTACAATTGCTTCTAATAAAATTAATATTTAAAAAAAAAATAAAAAAAATTATCACAATAGACAATAGGTGCAGGAGTAGGCCATTCCGCCCTTCGAGCCAGCGCTGCCATTCATTGTGATCATGGCTGATCATCCCCAATCAGTACCCCATTCCTGCCTTCTCCCCATATCCCCTGACTCTGCTATTTTTAAGAGCCCTATCTAGCTCTCTCTTGAAAGTATCCAGAGAACCTGCCTCCACCGCCCTCTGAGGCAGAGAATTCCACAGACTCACAACTCTCTGTGTGAAAAAGTATTTCCTCATCTCCGTTCTAAATGGCTTACTCCTTATTCTTAAACTGTGGCCCCTGGTTCTGGACTCCCCCAACATCGGGAACATGTTTCCTGCCTCTAGTGTGTCCAAACCTTTAATAATCTTATATGTTTCAATAAGATAACCTCTCATCCTTCTAAACTCCAGAGTGTACAAGCCCAGCCACTCCATTCTCTCAGCATATGCCAGTCCCGCCATCCAGGGATTTTGAAGTGTTTGTTATTCATTGTTAGGATCTGGACATCAACAACACAACAAGCATTTATTGTCCATCCCTCAAAGGCGGCACGGTGGCGCAGCGGTAGAGTTGCTGCCTCACAGCGCCAGAGACCCCGGTTCTATCTCGACCTCAAATGCTCTCTGTGCGGAGTTTGCATGTTCTCCCTTTGACCGCGTGGGTTTTCTCCGGGTGCTCCGGTTCCCCCCCCACATCACAAAGACGTGCAGGTTTGAAGGGTAATCGGCCCTTTGTAAATTGCCCCTAGCACATAGGTAGTGGATGATAAAATGGGATAACATGGAACTAATGTGAACGGGTTTTGTGTGGGCTCGGTGGGCCGAAGGGCCTGTTTCCATGCTTAAATGTTTAAGGTAGACAAAAATGCTGGAGAAACTCAGCAGGTGAGGCAGCATCTATGGAGCGAAGGAATAGGTGACGTTTCGGGTCGAAACCCTTCTTCAGACTGATGTGGGGGTGGGGGAGGGGGGGCGGGAAGAAGAAAGGAAGAGGCGGAGACAGTGGGCTGTGGGAGAGCTGGGAAGGGGAGGGGAAAGAGGGAGAAAGCAAGGACTACCTGAAACTGGAGAAGTCAATGTTCATACCGCTGGGGTGTAAACTACCCAAGCGAAATATGAGGTGCTGCTCCTCTAATTTACGGTGGGACTCACTCTGGCCATGGAGCAGGCCCAGGACAGAAGGGTCGGATTCGGAATGGGAGGGGGAGTTGAAGTGCTGAGCCACCGGTTAATGCGAACCGAGCGGAGGTGTTGGGCGAAGCGATCGCCAAGCCTGCGCTTGGTCTCACCGATGTAGAGCAGCTGACACCTAGAGCAGCGGATGCAATAGATGAGGTTGGAGGAGGTGCAGGTGAACCTCTGCCTCACCTGGAAAGACTGCTTGGGTCCTTGAATGGAGTCGTGGGGGGAGGTAAAGCGACAAGTGTAGCATTTCCTGCGGTTGCAAGGGGAAAGTACCAGGGGAGGGGGTGGTGCGGGTGGGAAGGGACAAATTGACCAGGGAGGAATCCATGTGAGGAGTCTGTTGTTGAAACTGAGGCAATAAAGACCACTTTGTGTTCTTTCTCTAACTTCAGTTTCATGTCCTTAAATGTTATTGCCGTAATTACCACATAGTTGTCCATTTTCATTTCATGGAGATGCCACCTTTCTCATGCTTAAGATGTTGCAGAAGGGATTCAGTGAATTACTTTTGTAATGTAGCTGCCTTATAGGCAAACGGACAGGACAATTAAAAGGAAAAAAATGACTCATTACCCCACTGAAGTTACTTACTGCCCGTGGTTCGTTGATATAACTGAATGAGCTGCTAAGACAGGCAAAAATGCTGGAGAAACTCAGCGGGTGAGGCAGCATCTATGGAGCGAAGGAATAGGTTCAGCGGGTGAGGCAGCATCTATGGAGCGAAGGAATAGGTGACTATTCCGGGTCGAGACCCTTCTTCAGACTCGACCGGAAACGTCACCTATTTCTTTCTCTCCATCGATGCTGCCTTACCCGCTGAGTTTCTCCAGCAGTTTTGTCTACCTTCGATTTTCCCCGCATCTGCAGTTCCTTCTTAAACGAGCTGCTAAGGCAGGTAACGGAGTCTGTTTATCTAATAATACGCAGCAGCACAGGCTCTGTCCTTCTGCTGCTGGGCATTGAGGAGCAGAGTCCGTTGGGGACTCCCCTCAAACAAGGGAAGGGATGTCACCCCAAGGGCCACATGAGTGGCAAGGGTATTATGAGCAAAGAAAAAGGGAGGTGTGAACACTAGAAGAAAGACACAAAAAGCTATCAGAGTAACTCAGCGGGACAGGCAGCATCTCTGGAGAAAAGGAGATGGGCAACGTTTTGGGTCGAGACCCTTCTCTGCGTCAGAGGGCGGTGGAGGACGGTTCTCTGGATACTTTCAAGAGAGAGCTAGATAGGGCTCTTAAAGATAGCGTAGTCAGGGGATACGAGGAGAAGGCAGGAACGGGGACAATGCAGCCTTGTACGATGCAAGATGTAGGAAGAAGCAACCAGATGCTGGAATCCAATCAGTCTGAACAAGAAGCATTGGGATCGGATGCATCCCAGCTTGGTTTGGGAACAGCTCCATCCAAGTCCGCAAGAAATTGCAGCGAATTGTGAATTCAGCCCAGACCATCGCACAAACCAACCTCCCTTCCATCGACTCCATCTACACCTCACGCTGCCTCGGCAAGGCCAGCAGCATAATCAAGGACGTCGCACCCTGACCACTCCCTCTTCTCCCCTCTCCCATCGGGCAAGAGGTACAGAAGTGTGGAAAACGCACACCTCCAGATTCAGGGACAGTTTCTTCCCAGCTGTTATCAGGCAACTGAATCATCCTACCACAACCAGAGAGCGGTCCTGAACTATTATCTACCTCATTGGTGACCCTCGGACTATCCTTGATCGGACTTTGCTGGCTTTGCCTTGCACTAAACGTTATTCCCTTATCATGTATCTGTACACTGTGGACGGCTCGATTGTAATCATGTATTGTCTTTCCGCTGACTGGTTAGCACGCAACAAAAGCTTTTCACTGCACCTCGATGCACGTGACAATAAACTCAACTGGACTGTAGGGTCCAGACCCGAAACATGTTCCCTGGAGATGCTGCCTGAACCACTGAGTTACTAAAGCACTTTATGTCACTTTGTCTGAAAAAGGGTCTCGACCCGAAACGTGGCCTATTCCTTCGCTCCATAGATGCTGCCTCTCACCCGCTGAGTTTCTCCAGCATTTTTGTCTACCAGCACTTTATGCCCTTTCTTTGAACAATATGCAAGTTCTTTTTATAACTAAAAAACTTGTGTTTGTTAGCTTGCATAAGTATACCAGCAGATATCGTTGAAGACACCTATGGATAGGCACAAGGATATGCAGGGAATGGAGGGATATGGGTAACAAACAGGCAGATAAGTGTTTAATCATTGCGATCAGCATGGACATTGTGGGGCCGAAGGGCCTGTTCCTGTGCTGTACTGTTCTATGTTCCATGTTTACGTAACCAGCTCTCCACTGCTATCTTAAAGAAAGATCCTGATAGAATCAAGCATGTTTGAAACCAACCAAACATACTGTAGATAGTTTAGATCAGACAAGAATATTCTTCCTTCCCTTCGAAATATTAGTGAATTAGTTATTATTATGTAGTTACTAATTACAGATTTTTGAAAAACCTAAAGGACCTGTCCCACTGTACGAGGTAATTCAAGAGCTCTCCCGAGTTTAAAAAAAAATCAAACTCGTGGTAAGCACGTAGAATGTACGTAGTGGGTACGTCGGAGCTCGGGACGTCTCTTAGCGGCTCGTAACGCTAACGGCAGGTACTCGGGAAACGCGGTAAGCTCGTGAAGATTTTTTCAACATGTTGAAAAATGTCCACGAGAGCCCCGAGTATCTACGAGAGGCTATTACCGTAATTCTCCGAGTTCGAATCAGGGGAAACTCGGGGAGAACTCTTGAATTAGCTCGTACAGTGGGACAGGCCCCTTAAATTGAGTTCCTCAAACTGCCATGGTGGCAGTTGTAAAACATTTTTTTTAATCCGATGCACAGTCATTGTAAGGCCCTGACACACCAGACACCAAGACTCCACACATAGCAATGTAATGCAGAACATAATGTACAAAGCAGAACAGAGTGCTGGAGTAACTCAGAGGTTTCAAGTGCAAAGGTTTGACCCTGAAAGAATATGGTATTGATATTAGTCCGAAGAACCAGTCTGAAGCAGGGTCCTGACCCAAAAGCTCACCTATCCATGTTCTCCACAGATGCTGCCTGACCCGCTGAGTTACTCCAGCACTCTGTGAAACGTCACCTATCCATGTTTCTCCACAGATGCTGCCTGACCCGCTGAGTTACTCCAGCACTTTGTGTCCTTTTGTGTAAATCAGCATCTGCAGTTCCTTGCATCTACAATAAGCATGTGTGACTCGTTAACTTCTGCTTGGTGGTAGTGTATGACAGATAAATGCCGCTGTGATTGCTAAAACGAGTCTGGACGCCCGTGTCTGTGATGTCCCGCGGCAACATTGGGTCATGTCACAGGTGAAGCCAAACACCATCAACACCAAAGATCCTATAGCGGAGCAAGATAGACCACTCCTGCTAAATGCAATGCGCTGACGTGTAGTACGCAACGGAACGGAATGTGGGCCTTTTTTTCATCCATTTCCGTAACCCGACCCGACCCAACCCGCAGTGTAATCAACGTTGCGGGGGAACAGTTTGTGTTAATAAATAAAAATTCTGAAAATTAGGAGATGATTTTTCCCAAATAACTTTTATTTTTACGAGGATGTTTCCGTAACCGGCTTCCGTCTCCGCACTAGTTATCTTTGCTCCCGCTATGGGATCTTTGGTGCGGAGACGGAAGCCGGTTACGGAAATGGGGCCGAAAATCACCCACAAATCTGCCCATGACCATACTACGTCTTTTTCGTCGAGTGGACTATCTTGCTCGCTATAGGATCTTTGATCAGCACTGTGGCATTGCACATTATTGCGCAGTGTTTTTGTCGGAGATAGTGCCTGAGGATGTAACCTGATCGAGGTATTGCACAGCCTGTGATCTGTGCAATGGACGGAGCAAAGCTTGCTACTTGCCGGGAAACACAATCTATAAATATAAGAAAGTCGCTTTCAAAACCAATTATGGTATTCAGGTATCTTAACCAGGGGAATGCCCAGAATGTAAGGAACTGGTACAGTACTGCTTTTCTAAAGCCAAATCAGCCACAAATAATAATCTCTCCTCTAGATAGACACCACAAGGAACTGTTTTTATTCCAATACAAAGTCTTTATTCTCTTTGTTCATTAAATTTATTGAAATCAATACGGCATTAATTGCATTTCTGGGCATGCATTCCCCAATGGCGATTACTCTATGGGGGATAATATTATCTTAAAATTTAGTTTGTTATGCACCCACACCCTTTAGCTTTGATCTCTCTCTGATCTCTGATCAGACTTTGCTGGCTTTACCTTGCACTAAAGGTTATTCCCTTATTGTAATCATGTATTGTCTTTCCACTGACTGGTTAGCACGCAACAAAAGCTTTTCACTATAACTCGCAAAAGCACACTAGATAGCCACCAAGTGGTCACAGGATTGGAAGGCAACCTCATCTCCATTACACAGCTACATCTCTTCACCAGATAAAAGCTGTCCAGGGTCTGACCTCCCCAATCAGTTTTATTCGTCACATTGCACATAAAGTGCAAGTGAAATGAATTTGCCAGCAGCGGTTACAATGAAAAAGAACACACAAAAAACACACTAAAAATGTAACACAAACATCCACCACAGCATTCATCACTGTGGTGGAAGGCACAACAATTTGGCCAGTCCTCCTCCATTTCCCCCCGTGGTCGGGACCTCAACCCTCCGCTGCCGTCGCTGCGGGCGTCCAGATGTACAGACAAGGTAAAAGACCAGGTAAGTCCAGAATCGGCTCTTCCCCACCGGAGACCGCGGCTTCAGGTTGGTGTAGGCCGCAGGCCGAGCGGTCGAAGATTTAAAGTCCCCGCCGTGCCGCAGCCAGAAGCACCGCAGACCGCAGGGCCAGCAGTCAAAGCTCATCTCCAGGGATCCCCGGCGAGGGACCCCACTCCTGATGGTAAGTCAACGCTGGGGCCCGCGGTAGAAGTAGGCCGCGGGCCGGCCGATGGAGTTTCTTCTTCTCCCGGGTCCCCAACGAGGGATTCCCAGGCTGTGGACGCTGCGCCAGCTGGAGGCTCTGCAGACCGCAGGCTTCAGGCTGCCGGCTGCCGCGGGCCAGCGAAACGGAGCGCTCCCCTCCGGCGAGCCCCGGCGAGGGCTCGCCCGCTCCGCGCCGAGAGTCCGCGCTGCGCCCGCCGCTGAAGTCCCGGGCGCGTCTCTGGGAAAGGCCGTGCCGATCCTCGTTGTTAGGCCACGGGGGAGGCGACCTGGAAAAAGTCGCCTCTCCGTGGAGGAGGCGACCGAAACGGTTTTCCCCTCACCCCCCCCACACCACCCCCCACACAAGACACACAAAGAAACATTAAAAACATACTTTAAAACACACACAAAAAATAAAAAAGTTGAAAAGACTAACGCTGCTGACAGGGCAACCAGCTTGCAGCGCCCCCACCGACCTTGGTACTGGAGTTGGGCGTTTCAAAGTCAGCGTGTGTAGATGGGGGCTCCGCCAGAGCCCAGCCTGTGAATGTGGTGCAAAACAACAGACAGCCAACCATGTCATCTCTGGGTGCCCGCTCTACCACCCACCAAATGGAGCTCAGGGCCTGGCAGACATTGACGCCAACAGAGACAACACCTGGCTACTCAACACCCGGCTTGAGATCTAACTATTCCTTTGGTTTATGTTTCATTCGCAAGAAGAAGAAGAAGACGACTGTACCTCGGTACACGTGACAATAAACTAAACCCTTGATCTGGACAGACACGTTCATTAGATCCACCCCTCTGTCAGTGATCACCAGCTTCCTGACAGACAGGAAGCAGCATGTGAGGCTGGGAAAGCACATCT
>JAXLNO010002602.1:0-34868 GCA_038087875.1 Malacoraja senta
CTAGCGCGCACTTGCACACTCACGGCCGCACATTTTACACTCGCGCAATTGCACACTCTGCACATGTCCGCACATCCACGCTTGACCATGTGCACTGACACACACACACACACACACACACACTTGCACACTCACACTTGCACACTCACACGGTGCCCATTGAAAGTGCGGCGCGCTGCCGGTGAAAGGGGCTCCAGCCCCGGGACCGGGAGCGGCAGAAGCGCCACTAAACCCCTCCCCAAACCCCTTCATCTCTCCCCTCCCTCCTTCCCTCTCCCCATCTCCCTCCCCCTCCCTCTTCCCAAACCCCTTCATCTCTCCCCTCCCTCCTTCCCTCTCCCATCTCCCTCTCCCTCCTCCCTCCTTCCCTCTCCCCATCTCCCCTTCCTCTCTCCCCCTCCCCAAACCCCTTCATCTCTCCCCTTCCCTCTCCCCATCTCCCTCCCCATCTCCCTCCCCTCTCCCTCCCCTTCCCTTCTCCCCAAACCCCTTCCTCTCTCCCCCCCCTCTCCCCTTTGGGAGATTTGCGACAACTGTACGCCTACTGCCAGCTCTAGCCGCCCCTCCCATCTGACACACACACACACACACATGTCACCCTCACCCCACACTCCCGTGGCTCGCTCGCTCGCTCGCTTTAACCCCCAGCGTCAGTCTCCCCCTCAATCATTCCCCCCTCTAGCCCACCCTCCACGCTGTCGCAATCTCCTCGCCGGAGCGGGTTGCATGGACACAGAGGGACTCCACCACTCACAAAATAAAAATCAGCCTCTCCACCCCTTTCCCTCCCACCGCCCCCCCCCCCCATAAAATATCCAGTGCACCCCCGGGGAACAGCAGGTAACGGCCCCCTCCCCCCCACCCCCGTTACCAACTAGACCAAGTCGCCACCATTGACTGCAAACAAAAGCCTGCCTGCCTGCCTCGCAGATTTTATTTTCAACAGGCTGATTAAGTCTCCACAATAAATATTTTCTGGCACGAGACGTCAAATAACTTGTGGGTTGTTTTTTTTTGGAGTAATTGCAACACTTCACATCCAGGTCAGTTTTGTAACCATTTGCCGAGCTCGCCCCGAAATCCCATGTGTTCTCTCTCGCCTTGCAGGGACGCTGAGCCTTGTACCAATTGTTTACCAAAGTCTTTACTGAAGCTAGCATTTATTTATGCCAAGTCGATGGATATTTTTTTATAGCAGAGATCGATAGATTCTAGATTAGAACGGGTGTCAGGGTTTATGGGGAGAAGGCTGGAGAATGGGGTTTGGAGGGAGAGATAGAACTCGACGGGCCGAATGGCCTGTTTCCATGCCGTATCGCTGAACTAAAATAAACTAAACTCTGCTACGATGCACCAGGAAAAAAAGATATAAAATGCTAAAGTGACTCAATGGACCTGGCAGCATCTCTGGAGAACATGAGTACATCACAAGACAGGGCAGAATTAGGCCATTCGGCCCATCAAGTCTACTCCACCATTCAATCATGGCTGATCTATCCCTCTCAACCCCATTTTCCTGCCTTCTCCCAATCACCTCTGACACCCGTACTAATCAAGAATTTATCTCTGCCGTAGAAATATCCTGCAGCAATGAATTCCACAGATTAAAAAAATCCTCCTCATCTCCTTTCTACAGGTACATCCTTTTATTCTGAGGCTATGACCCATGTTCACAAGGTCATAAGAATTAGGCCATTCGGCCCATCAAGTCCTCTCCACCATTCAATCATGTCTGATCTATCTCTCCCTCCAAACCCCATTCTCCTGCCTTCTCCCCATAACCTCTGACACCCGTACTAATCAATAATCTTTCTATCTCTGCCTTAAAAAGATCCACTGACTTGGCCTCCACAGCCTTCTGTGGCAAAGAATTCCACAGATTCACCACCCTCTGACTGAAGAAATTTGTCCTCATCTCCTTCCTAAAAGAACGTCCTTTAAGTCTGAGGCTGTGGCCTCTAATGCTAGACTCTCCACTAGTGGAAACATCCTCTCCACATCCACTCTATCCAGGCCTTTCACTATTTGCTAAGTTTCAATGAGGTTCCCCCCTCATCCCACTAAACTCCAGCGAGTGCAGGCCCATTGCTGTCAAACGCTCATCATACGTTAACCCCACTCATTCCTGGGATCATTCTCATAAACCTCCTCTGGTCCCTAATGCCTGCACATCTCTCCTCTAATATGGGGCCCAAAACTGCTCAATAACCAACAATACCCCAAATCAGTTTAGTTTATTGTCACGTATACTGAAGGTACAGTGAAAAGCTTTTGTTGCGTGCTAAGCAGTCAGCGGAAAGACAATACATGATTACAATCGAACCATTTACACTGTACATGAAAGGTGAATAACGTTAATGCAAGGTAAAGCCAGTTAAGTCCGATCAAAGATAGTCCCAGGGTCACCAATGAGGTAGATTAGAAGTTCAGGACTGCTCTCTGGTTGTGGTAGGATGATTCAGTTGCCTGATAACAGCTGGGAAGAAACTGTCCCTGAATCTGGAGGTGTGCGTTTACACAGTTCTATACCTTTTGCCCGATAGGAGAGGGGAGAAGAGGGAGTGGCCAGGGTGAGACTGGTCCTTGATTATGCTGCTGGCCTTGCCGAGGCAGCATGAGGTGTAGATGGAGTGGATGGAAAGGAGGTTGGTTTGTGTGACGGTCTGGGCTGCGTCTACAACTCGCTGCAGTTCCTTGCGGACTTGGATGGAGCTGTTCCCAAACCGTGCTGCGATGCATCCCGATAAAATGCTATTTACAGCGCATCTGTAGAAGTTGGTGAGGGTTCTTCGCGACATGCTTAACATCCTAAGCCTTCTAGTGGCCTGACCAATGCCTTATAAAGCAGCATGCTCTAATCCATGTTCCACTATACATGCGGTCACGGTCGTCCGGCACGGTGGCGCAGCGGTAGAGTTGCTGCTTTACAACGCCAGAGACCCGGGTTCGATCCTGACTACGGGTGCTGTCTGTACGGAGTTTGTACGTTCTCCCCATGACTGCGTACATTTTCTCCTTGACCTTGTGTGGGTTTTCTCCGAGATCTTTGCTTTACTCCCACGCTCCAAAGACGTGGTTAATTGGCTTGGTGTAAATGTAAATTGTCCCCAGTGTGCATCGGATAGTGTTAGTGTGCGGGGATCGCTGGCCGGTGGGGCTCGGTGAGCCGAAGGGCCTGTTTCCGCGCTGTATCTCTAAACTAAATAAACTATACACTGAGGACAGGGCAGAGCCTGACCTTGGTGTTTGCTGCACAGTATATTCATCAGTGTCTCTGTGCAAGGTAACCGGTGAGAAACTAATTTAGGCTTTCTGAATGGTTAGGCAGCCATCCGTGGCCTGACTGTGGCTTAAAGCCTGCAGGCTCCTTCTCTCTGCGACCATCTCCTGCCTCCATCCAATACCGCCAGCAATTGCAGAGAGTTGAGGACTCAGCCCAGACCATCACACAAACCAACCACCCTTCCATTGACTCCATCGACACCTCGCGCTGCCTCGGCAAGGTCAGCAGCATAATCAAGGACGAGTCGCACCCCGGACACTTCCTCTTCTCCCTTCTCCCATCAGGCAAGCACCATGGACAATAGACAATAGGTGCAGGAGTAGGCCATTTGACCCTTCGAGCCAGCACCACCATTCAATGTGATCATGGCTGATCATCCCCAATCAGTACCCCGTTCCTGCCTTCTTCCCATATCCCCTGACTACGCTATGTTTAAGAGCCCTATCTAGCTCTCTCTTGAAAGCATCCAGAGAACCTGCCTCCACCACCCTCTGAGGCAGAGAATTCCACAGACTCACCACTCTCTGTGAGAAAAAGTGTTTCCTCATCTCCGTTCTAAATGGCTTACTCCTTATTCTTAAACTGTGGCCCCTGGTTCTGGACTCCCCCAACATCGGGAACACGTTTCCTGCCTCTAGCGTGTCCAAACCCTTAACAATCTTATATGTTTCAATGAGATCCCCTCTCATCCTTTTAAACTCCAGAGTGTACATGCCCAGCTGCTCCATTCTCTCAGCATATGACAGTCACCGCCATCCGGAATTAACTTTGTAAACCTACGCTGCAATCCCTCAATAGCAAGAATGTCCTTCCTCAAATTAGGGGACCAAAACTGCACACAATACTCCAGGTGTGGTCTCACTAGGGCTCTGTACAACTGCAGAAGGACCTCTTTGCTCCTATCTCGGGCAGGACCGGTTTGGAGGGACATGGACCAAACGCAGGCAGTGGGACTAGTGTATGCTGGGACATGTTGCCGGTATAGGCAAGTTGGGCTGAAGGGCCTGTTTCCACGCTGTATCACTCTCTAAGCAGCACAGCCGTGTGAAAACGCAGACTTCCAGATTCAGGGACAGTTGTTAAAAGGCAACTGAACCATCCGATCAACATAGAGAGAGCGTCCTGCCCTCCATCTACTCATTGGAGACTCTCGGACTATCATTAATCTGACTTTACCTTGCACTAAACGTTATTCCCTTGATCATGTATCTGTACACTGTGGACGGATCGATTGTAATCATGTATCGTCTTTCCACTGACTGGTTAGCATGCAATAAAAGCTTTTCACTGTACCTCGGTACACGTGTCAATAGACTAAACTGAACTAAACGCCCTCTTCCTCGGGGCCAGGAATTCAGGAATTTCTTTAGTCAGAGTGTGGTGAATCTGTGGAATTCATTGCCACAGACGGCTGTGGAGGCCAAGTCAATGGATATTTTAAGGCAGAGATAGATAGATTCTTGATTAGTACGTGTGTCATGGGGTTATAAGAGAAGGCAGGAGAATGGGGTTGGAGGTTAGGATCAGCATGATTGAATGCAGGTAGAGATTGATTGAGGGCCGAAATGGCTAATATGTCTATCGCTTATGAACGATGTGGATTTGACAGAAGTGTCTAAACTGGGGAGGCAGAGCTGTTTAGTTAGAGATTACAGCACGGAAACAGGCCCTTCGGCCCACAGAGTCTGCGCCGGCCTGCGATCCCCGCACACTAACACTATCCTGCACACACTAGGGACATTTACATTTATACCAGTCAATTAAACTACAAACCGCACGTCTTTGGAGTGTGGGAGGACACGGAGATCCTGGGGAAATCCCACGCAGGTCACAGGGGAGAACATACAAACTCCGTACAGACAGCACCCGTAGTCAGGATCGAACCTGGGTCCCTGGCGCTGTGAGGCAGCAACTCTACCGCTGCGCCACCGTGCCGCCCTTGAGGTGAACAGAAGGCCACTCCCCCGGTGGAGAGGTGAGGAACGCCTTGACGATGGGCTGGTGGAAAGGGACAATGTTGATTCAAATTAATTAGAGGATTAAAATTAATTACTGATTAGTGGCGATTAAAAACAAACTATATAATCCAAAAAACATTGATGTCTAATAGATGTAGCTTGAGAATCAGAAACATTGAAGGAGGTCTCAACCTGAAACATCACCTACTCATGTTCACCAGAGATGCTGCCTGACCCGCTGAGTTACTCCAGCACGTTGTATCTTTGGTATCAACCAGCACCTGCAGTTCCTTGTTATTACACATTAAAGGAGATGTGCAGTGTTTTACACAGAGGCTAGTTGGTGTCCGGAACGCACTACAAGGGGTGGTGGTGGAGGCTGATACAATAGAAACTTATGGATAGGCACATGGATATGCAGGGAATGGAAGGGATATGGATTATGTGCAGGAAGATACAAATTGGTTCATAAATTCATGTTCCTAAGTGATAGGAGCAGAATTAGGCCATTCAGCCCATCGTGCTTAGCATTCAATCATGGCTGGTCTATCTTTCCCTCTCAACCCCATTCTCCTGCCTTCTCCCCAATAACCCCTGACACCTGTGCTAATCAAGTATCTGTCAATCTCCGCCTTAAATATCTCCATTGATGGCTTCCACAGGCCTCTGGCTAAGATATTCACCACCCTCTGGCTAAAGAAATTTGTCCTCATCTCCTTAATTCTGAGGCTGTGCCTCTGGTCCTAGACCCTCCCACTAGTGGAAACATCCTCTCCACATCGACCCCGTCCAGATCTTAGGCATTATTTTCAGCATGGACATTGTGGGCCGAAGGGCCTGCTCCCGTGCTGTACTGTGTTCCATGGTCTATGCACAGAACATTTAAGAAATACAGCACATCAATGTGCAGTTGAAGATCAAATTTACATCACGCTCAAAGGCAAGTAGTGACAAGATGGACCAAATGGCCTCCTTTGCCTGTAAACATCTTTGAGGAAGATCATGTCAATTTCTTTGAGGAAGTTAACAGCAGGACAGACAGAGGGGAGGCTGTAGATGTCATTTACCTAGATTTTCAGAAGGCCTTCGATGAGGTGCCACACATCAGGCTGCTGGGGAACACACCCGCATGGATAGCGGATTGGCTGGATGGCAGAAGGCAAAGAGTTGCCAATAAAAGGCACCTTTGCAGGTTGGCTGCCAGTGACTAGTGGAGTTCCACAGGGAGTCGGTGCTGGGGCCGCTACTCTTCACGTTGTATATTAGCGATTTGGATAAGGGGATTGTGGGCTTTGTGGCCAAGTTTGCAGATGACGCTAAATAGGTGGAGTGGCAGGCAGTGTGGAGGAAGCATGGAGTCTGCAGAAGGACTTGGACAGATTAGGAGAGTGGCAGAGAAGTGGCAGGTGAATTTCAATGTATCAAAGTGCATTTTGGTAATAAGATTAAGGGCGTAGGTTGGTTTCTAAATGGAGAGAGAATCCTGATATCGGAGGTGCAAAGGGACTTGGGAGTACTGCTGCACGACGCCCAAAAAGTTAATTCGCAAGTCGATTCGATAGAAAGGAAGGCAAATCCAATACTAGCATTTATATCAAGAGGACTGGAATACAGAAACAGAGATGCAATGCTGAGGCTCTATAAGGTGCTGGTCAGGCCCCATTTGGAGTACTGCGAGCAAATTTGGGCCTCGTATCTGAGGAAGGATGTGCTGGCTCTGGAGAGGGTTCAGAGGAGGTTTACGAGAATGATCCCAGGAATGAGTTAGCATATGATGAGTGATTGACAGCACTGGGCCTCTACCCATTGGAGTTTAGAAGGTTGAGGGGGGACCTCATTGAAACTTACAGAATAATGAAAGAGTGGATGTGGAGAGGATGTTTCCACTGGTGGAGAGTCTAGGACCAGAGTTCACAGCCTGAGAATTGAAGGGCGCTCTTTTAGAAAGGAGGTGAGGAGGAACCTCTTTAGTCAGAGAGGGTGGTGAATCTGTGGAACTCATTGCCACAGGCGGCTGTGGAGGCCAAGTCAGTGGATATTTTTAAGGCAGAGATAGACAGATTCTTGATTAGAACGGGTGTCACGGGTTATGGGGAGAAGGCAGGAAAATGGGATTAGGAGGCAGAGATCAGCCATGATTGAATGGCGGAGTGGACTAGATGGGCCGAATGGCCTAATTCTATAACTTGTGAACTTGTGAACTTAATGCTATGCCCGCTAGTATTTTATACTTCCTCCCTGGGAAAAGGATCTGACTATCAACCTTACCTGCTTTTTATAATTTTATAAACTTCTACCAGGTCTCCCTACACCTTGTGAACTTGTGAACATACGATAATGGCCTGTCAGAGCTTTTGGATAGGCACCTGGATATAGAGAGATATGGATCACCTGCGTGCAGAGGAGATCAGTTCAACATGGCATCACGTTCGGCATGGACATCCTTCCCAGCTGTTATCAGGCAACTGAACCATCCTACCACAACCAGAGAGCAGTCCTGAACTACTAGATAGGGCTCTTAAAGATAGTGGAGTCAGGGGATATGGGGTGAAGGCAGGAACGGGGTACTGATTGGGGATGATCAGCCATGATCACATTGAATGTCGGTGCTGGCTCAAAGGGCAGAATGGCCTACTCCTGCACCTATTGTCTATTGTCTATTGTCTATTATCTACCTCTTTGGTCACCCTCGGACTATCCTTGTTCAGACTTTGCTGGCTTTACCTTACATTTCTCAATATACTGTAAATAGCTCGACTGTAATCATGTGTTGTCTTTCCGCTGACTGGTTAGCACACAACAAAAGCTTTTCACTGTACCTCAGTACACGTGACAATAAACTGAACTGGACTGAAGGGTCTGTTCCTGTGCTGTGCTGTTCCATGTTCTATGTTTCTTTAAACCTGTGATTTTAAGAACATCTCTGCTGGATAGAGGTCCCACAATCACAAATCTATAGTTAATTATCTTAACAAAATGACCCTGGAATAAGTGTTCTTTACAGAAGAGAATATGACCAGCCGTAAAGAAATGTATCAATAGACAATGGACAATAGGTGCAGGAGTAGGCCATTCGGCCATTCGAGCCAGCACCGCCATTCAATGTGATCATGGCTGATCATCCCCAATCTTAATGTCGCTTCCGAAACCGGCTTTGAATTTGTGGTGAAGACAGACACAAAATGCTGGAGCAACTCAGCGGGTCAGGCAGGATCTCTGGAGAGAAGGAATAGGTGACGTTTCGGGTCGAGACCTCTTCTCAGACCGAGTCAGGGGAGGGGGAAACGAGAGATAAAGACGGTGATGTAGAGAGAGAAAGTACAAATGATTGAAAGATATGCAAACAGTAACGATGATAAAGGAAACAGGCCATTGTTAGCGGTGGGCTAGGTGAAAACGGGTTACAGACAATGAGACTCAACGAGACGACTTTGAAGCTGGTGCGATGGTGGGGGGCGGGAGGGATGGAGAGAGAGGGTATTCAGGGATTATTTGAAGTTAGAAAAATCAATATTAATTGTTAGGTCCTAGACTCTCCAGGGCAGTGGAAGTTATATCTCCCTGTCCGCACCACAGTGACTGGGCGGTCCGTTACTCCTCCATTGCCAGAGTGAGGACCACCGCAAATTGGAGGAACAGCACCTCATATTTCGCTTGGGCAGCTTACACGGCAGTGGTATGAACATTGACTTCTCTAACCTCAAGTATCCCTTGCTTTTCCTCGCTCTTCATTCCTCCCCCTTCCTAGTTCTCCAATCTGTCCCCGTGATTAAACGTTATCTCTGTCTGCTTCATTGTCACCTTCCCCTAGCTAACTATGGTCTATTCTACATTTTCCTTGATCTCCATCCCCTTTGATGTCTCCTTCCCACACCTTACACTTCCTTATCTCTGTGTCTCCCTGACTCGCGGTCTGAATCAGCGTTACATTTTTCTGCATATCTGTCATTCTTTTGTTCGACATCTCTCTACATCACCGTCTACATCTCTCGTTTCCCTTCCCCCCCGACTACTCTGAAGAAGGGTCTCGACCCGAAAAGTCACCCGTTCCTTCTCGCCAGAGACGCTGCCTGTCCCGCTGGGCTGCTCCAGCATTTGGTGTCTATCCTCACTCCGCGTCTCAGCGGGACACGGTTAGCGTGGACAGAGCCACTCGCTCCAGCCGTCAGGGAGGTGATGAGACGGGAATAGACAATAGACAATAGACAATAGACAATAGGTCATCCCCAATCAGTACCCCGTTCCTGCCTTCTCCCCATATCCCCTGATTCCTTTAGCCCTAAGAGCTAAATCTAACTCTCTCTTGAACACATCCAGTGAATTGGCCTCCACTGTCTTCTGCGGCAGAGAATTTCACAGATTCACAACTCTCTGGGTGAAAACGTTTTTCCTCATCTCAGTCCTAAATGGCCTACCCCTTATTCTTAAACTGTGACCTCTGGTTCTGGACTCCCCCAACATCGGGAATTTTTTTCCTGCATCTAGCCTGTCCAATCCTTGAAAAATTGTATATGTTTCTATAAGATCCCCTCTCATCCTAAATTCCAGTGAATACAACCCCAGTCGACCTTTTCTTTCATCATACTTCAGTCCCGCCATCCTGGGAATTAACTTAGTGAACCTATGCTGTACTCCCTCAATAGCAATAATGTCCTTCCTCAAATTAGGAGACCAAAATTGCACACAATACTCCAGGTGCGGTCTCACCAGGGCCCTGTACATCTGCAGTAGGACCTCCTTGCTCCTAAACTCAAATCCTCTTGCAATGAAGGCCAACATGCCATTAGCTTTCTTCATTGCCTGCTGTACCTACATGCTTACTTTCAGTGACTGATGTACAAGGACACCCAGATCTCGTTGCACCTCCAACTGCAGTTTTGGATGGAGCTGTTCACAAACCAAGCAGAAATGCATCCCGATACAATGCTTTCTATGGCGCAACTTTCTACAGATGCTTATCCAAGCCCGCAAGTGTTGTGGACGCAGACCAGACCATCACACAAACCAACATCCCTTCCATTGAATCCATTTATACCTCACGCTAATGCAATGCATTAAGGGGGGCGCAGTGGCGCAGCTGGTAGAGCCTCTGCCTCACAGCACCAGAGGCCTGGGTTCGATCCTGTCCTCGGGTGCTGTCTGATTCCTCCTACATCCCAAAGCCGTGCGGATTTGTTGGCAATCGGCCCTCTGTAAATTGCTCCTGGTGTGTAGGGAGTGGATGGGAAAGTGGGATAACATACAACTGGTGTGAACGGGTGGTCCATGGTCAGCAGGGACTCGGTGGGACCAAGGGCCCATTCCCATGCTGAATCATACACGGTGGGATGGGACAGATATCCTGGGACCTTAACAGTAATAGACACCATCAACAAAGATGGCTCACAGCACATCAAGCTCCTATGAAGCCATGGAAAGGTCCAGCAATCGGAATGAAGATCTTCTGCATTTAATATTGTCAGTTTCATTAGCTTCCTAAACTGTTCTGGTCAATAGACAATAGACAATTGGTGCAGGAGTAGGCCATTCGGCTCTCCGAGCCAGCACCGCCATTCAATGTGATCATGGATGATCATCTACAATCAGTACCCCGTTCCTGCCTTCTCCCCATATTCCGTTGACTTCGCTATCTTTAAGAGCCCAATCTAGCTCTCTCTTGAAAGTATCCAGAAAACCTGCCTCCACCGCCCTCTGAGGCAGAGAATTCCACAGACTCACAACTCTCTGTGTGAAAAAGTGTTTCCTCATCTCCGTTCTAAATGGCCTACTCCTTATTCTTAAACTGTGGCCCCTGGTTCTGGACTCTCCCAACATCGGGAACATGTTTCCTGCCTCTAGCGTGTCCAAACCCTTAATAATTTTATATGTTTCAATAAGAAACCCTCTCATCCCTCTAAACTCCAGAGTGTACAAGCCCAGCCGCTCCATTCTCTCAGCATATGACAGTCCCGCCATCCCGGGAATTAACCTTGTAAACCAACGCTGCACTCCCTCAATAGCAATATTGTCCTTCCTCAAATTAAGGGACCAAAACTGCACACAATACTCCAGGTGTGGTCTCACTAAGGTCCTGTACAACTGTAGAAGGACCTCTTTGCTCCTATACTCAACTCCTCTTGTTATGAAGGCCAACATGCCATTCGCTTTCTTCACTGCCTGCTGTACCTGCATGCTTACTTTCATTGACTGATGAACAAGGACCCCCAGATCCCGTTGTACTTCCCCTTTTCCCAACTTGACACCATTTAGATAATAATTTGCCTTCCTGTTTTTGCTACCAAAGTGGATAACCTCACATTTATCCACATTAAACTGCATCTGCCCACTCCCCCAACCTGTCCAAGTTCACACCTTGTATGTGAACATACTTGGCAAATAAACCTATTCATTCGTTATGGGTTTTGGGGAGAAGGCAGGAGAATGAGGTTGAGAAGGAAAGATAGACCAGCCATGATTGAATGGCGAAGTAGGCCTGATGGGCCGAATGGCCTAAATCTGCTTTTAGAACATGAACTGAACTAAACTAATCCCATTTCATTTGGATTCTTTGCATTGGTGAGACCAAGCTTTGCCCAAAAACCATTTTACACCAGACCTGTGCGCTGTCCACGCACGACCATCTAAAGCCACTGGCTGCATAAAGATGACGTTAGAGGATGTGGCCTCTGGTGCATCAGCGAGACCAAGCGTAGACTCGGGGATCATAGAAACATAGAAACATAGAAACATAGAAAATAGGTGCAGGAGGAGGCCATTATACCCTTCGAGCCAGCACCGCCATTCATTGTGATCATGGCTGATCGTCCCCAATCAATAGCCCGTGCCTGCCTTCTCCCCATATCCCTTGATTCCACCAGCCCCTAGAGCTCTATCTAACTTTATCTTAAATCCATCCAGTGACTTGGCCTCCACTGCCCTCTGTGGCAGGGAATTCCACAAATTCACAACTCTCTGGGTGAAAACGTTTTTTCTCACCTCAGTCTTAAATGGCCTCCCCTTTATTCTAAGACTGTGGCCCTTGGTTCTGGACTCGCCCAACATTGGGAACATTTTTCCTGCATCTAGCTTGTCCAGATCGTTTCACCAAACACTTGCTCTCGGTCCGCCAAGGCCTGCTGGATCTCCCGGTTGCCAAACCATTTTAACTCCCCCCCCCCCCCCCCCCCCCATTCCCACACTGACCTTTCTGTCCTGGGCCTCCTCCATTGCCAGAGTGAGGCCACACCCAACCTGGAGGAACAGCACCTCATATTCCGCTTGGGCAGCTTACACCCCAGCGGTATGAACATCGAATTCTCCAATTTTTAGGTGACTACAGAACTCTCCCCGCACCCCACCCCACCCCTGTGCCCCACCTAGAATCGCCCCAATTTCTCCCCTCCAGCTCCATTCCTTCCTCTAACTCTTCCATCCTTTTATCTCACACCATGTCTTTTCACCTCTGACCCTTATCCAACCATCTGCCTATCCACTCGCCTCCCTCGACTGTATCCACCTATCACTCCCCAGGATTTGTCCCGATCCTCCCATCTTCCAGCTTTCTCTTCCTCCCCCCCCCCCCCCAACACCACAATCAGTCTGAAGAAGGGTCCCGACCCGAAATGTCACCTGTCCACGTAATCCAGAAACGCTGCCTGACTCGCTGCGTTACTCCAGCAATTTGTGTCTTTTTCTTTCTGTAAACCAGCGACTGCAGTTCCTTGCGCCTGACATTCTTCGCTTTACCATGTCTGTTATAAGAGTCACCCCTACTTGACTTGGATCCACTCAGCAACTTATGCACACATTGGCAGTTCTCCCGACTACATCAAACTCGCTTTGTGAATCTCTGAATGACTGCTTTATCTTCGCTGTATAATTGACTGGAAAATACCCAGCTTTCCATTGAAATTGATAATACGGCAGCTCTGAAGAGGACCACCATCCATTTGAATTTCAATAACAAACATTGGTGGCGTGCTTACTGCTCCACATTTATTTAAGAAGGAACTGCCGATGCTGGGACAATCGAAGGTAGATAAAAAATACTGGAGAAACTCAACGGGTGAGGCAGCATCTATGGAGCGAAGGAATGGGTGACGTTTCGGGTCGAGACCCTTCTTCAGGCTCCCCATTTATTCCTCTGTAGACCACACGTCTGTCTCTCAGCAGTTGTTTCGATTTACTGATTGTACATCTCAGTTCAGTTTAGTTTATTGTCACGTGTACCGAGGTTCAGTGAAAAGCTTTTTGTTGCGTGCTAACCAGTCAGCAGAAAGACGATACATGATTACAATCGAGCCATTTACGGTATGCAGATACATGATAAGGGAATAGCGTTTAGTGCAAGGTAAAGCCAGCAAAGTCCGATCAAGGATAGTCCAAGGGTCACCAATGAGGTAGATAGTAGTTCAGCACTGCTCTCAGGTTGTGGTAGGATGGTTCAGTTGCCTGATAACAGCTGGGAAGAAACTGTCCCTGAATCTGGAGGTGTGCGTTTTCACACTTCTGTACCTTTTGCCTGAGGGGAGAGGAGAGAAGAGGGAGTGGCCGGGGTGCGACTGGTCCTTGATTATGCTGCTGGCCTTGCCGAGGCAGCGTGAGGTGTAAATGGGGTCAATGGAAGGGAGGTTGGTTTGTGTGATGGTCTTGGCCGAGTTCACAATTTGCAAAACTTTCTTGCGGTCTTGGATGGAGTTGTTCCCAAAACTCGATCCAAACAAAGAAAAATCTGTTTATTTCATCATACACAGTCTAAAGAAAGGTCCCGACCCGAAATATCATTTATCCATGGTTTCCAGGGATGCTGCCTGACCCGCTGAGTTACTCCATAATTTTGTGTCTTTCCTTGGTTAACCAGCATCTGCATTTTACTTCACCTGCATCTCCTTTGATAATAGACAATAGACAATAGGAATATGTGCAGGAGTAGGCCATTCAGCCCTTCGAGCCAGTACCGCTATTCACTGTGATCATGGCTGATCAACCCCAATCAGTACCCCGTTCCTGCCTTCTCCCCATATCCCCTGACTCCGCTATTTTTTAAGAGCCCTATCCAGCTTTCTCTTGAAAGTATCCAGAGAACCGGCCTCCACCGCCCTCTGAGGCAGAGAATTCCACAGACTCACAACTCTTTGGGTGAAAAAGTGTTTCCTCATCTCCGTTCTAAATGGGTTACTCCTTATTCTTAAACTGTGGCCCCTGGTTCTGGACTCCCCCAACATCGGGAACATGGATAGGGTGAATGCTGAGAGTCTTTTACCCAGAGCTGGAGAAGAATCAAGAACCAGGATTAAGATGAGAGCGGAGAATCCCAAGGAGCAACATTTTCACGTCTAGGGTAGTGGGTAAATGGAGTAAGCTGCCAAATATGGTTGAGGCAGGACAATAACATTTAAAAGACATTTATAGACAATAGACAATAGGTGCAGGAGTAGGCCATTCGGCCCTTCGAGCCAGCACTGCCATTTGGACAGGTACATTGATAGACTTAGAGCGATATGGGCCAAATGTAGGCGTATAAACTAGCTGGGATGGGGCAGCTTGGTTGGCATGGGCAAGTCAGGCTGATGGGCCCATCTCTGTGCTGTAGGACTCCACATCCTTTAACAAATCTGCATGCTTTATCAATAACATGGACACTAAACCCCTTTCTCCAGTCTGGCTTCAATTTCCTTGACTAACCTTTGTCCAAAGTTAGTTGGTTTGTGTAATCAGCTGCGATCACGAGGAGTTGTAACGCTGGCTGCCCAACATCCCAGCTGATCTCAAGTCTTCAATACTCCACCTGTCTGCTTCCAAGGGCACTGCACTTTTCCAGTCAATTCTGGACTAAACGTTGACGATTATTCTTGCGCGGAGATCGCTTTTGCCGTGGAAGTCGCACTGCATCCACCCTTTAAGCTGTTGTGCGAATGCTTCCAAAGCACATTTTCCTTGTGCCCACTGTGCATGCAGTGTTATTATCATCGGTTTGTACCGAGTGTCGACTTTAGACATGTACAGTGCGGAAACAGGCCCACCGAGTCCGTGCCGGCCAGCGATCACACCAGCACTACCCTACACACCATGGACAATTTAGTGCCCTTTATTGTCATGTGCATTGAGGTACAGTGAAAGGCGTTTTCGTTGCGTGCTAACCAGTCAGCAGAAAGACAATACATGATTACAATCGAGCTGTCCACAGTGTACAGATAGAAACATAGAAACATAGAAAATAGGTGCAGGAGTAGGCCATTCGGCCCTTCGAGCCTGCACCGCCATTCAATATGATCATGGCTGATCATCCAACTCAGTATCCCGTACCTGCCTTCTCTCCATACCCCCTGATCCCTTTAGCCACAAGGGCCACATCTAACTCCCTCTTAAATATAGCCAATGAACTGGCGTCAACTACCCTCTGTGGCAGAGAGTTCCAGAGATTCACCACTCTCTGTGTGAAAAAGTTTTTCCTCATCTCGGTCTTAAAGGATTTCCCCCTTATCCTTAAGCTGTGACCCCTTGTCCTGGACTTCCCCAACATCGGGAACAATCTTCCTGCATCTAGCCTGTCCAACCCCATAAGAATTTTGTACGTTTCTATAAGATCCCCCCTCAATCTCCTAAATTCTAGCGAGTACAAGCCAAGTCTATCCAGTCTTTCTTCATATGAAAGTCCTGACATCCCAGGAATCAGTTTGGTGAACCTTCTCTGCACTCCCTCTATGGCTATAATGTCCTTCCTCAGATTTGGATACATGATAAAGGGAATAACATTTAGTGCAAGACAAAGACAGTAAAGTCTAATCATATTTACATTTTTTGTTAACCGAAACCAATTAACCTACAAACGTGTACGTGCAGACTCCGTACCGACAGCACCCATAGTCAGGACTGAACCTGGGTCTCTGGCGCTGTAAGACAGCAATTCTACCGCTGTACGACCTGTAGATCAGTCAGTATTAGTTGACGTGATCCATGTCATGTTTTACTGCATACCACTGTGTACTCATCTGATTGAGTGTCTCATATTATCCAGTCTGTTTGTCCAACCTCTAGTTAGATTCGTTGCTGAGCTTGAGCTTATAACACCTATGTATTTGTACTATAATAAACAATGTATACTTATGTACAGATCCTGAGTTATTACACATGTTTGTACCACCTGTCCTGCCTCAGTTTTGCATAATGGAGTCATGTCCTTTCCCCCCCCCCCCCCTCAGACAATTCCAACACTGTGCAACTTTGAACTGACAAGTATCTAGTGGTTGATGTACACCTACTTACAACCCCCATACACACCAGTCTCTGCCAGGTGCTTTCAATTCCCATCCAAATCCAAACTGCTGTCGAATTTGTACATCAAATGGATAAAATCCTTCAACATTCTTCTGTTTAAGAAAGAACTGCAGATGCTGGAAAAATCGAAGGTAGACAAAAATGCTGGAGAAACTCAGCGGGTGAGGCTGCATCTTTGGAGTGAAGGAATAGGTGATGTTTCGGGTCGTGACGTCACCTTCCTATTCCTTCGCTCCATAGATGCTGCCTCACCCTGTGAGTTTCTCCAGCGTTTTTATCTACCTTCAACATTCTTCTGTATCACTTGTTGAGTTTATTGTTACGTATAGAGGTGCAGTGAAAAGTTAGAGTTGAGTTTCCATGGAGTGTAATTGTCACCGACCAGATTATGGACATACCTTTGCGATCGATATCTCCACGTTCTTTACATTATTTAATGTGTCTATTTAGTATCTACTGTGGCTTGCAAAAGTATTCTTACCCCTTGAACTTTTCCACATTTTGTCACGTTACAACCACAAACGGTAAATGTATTTTATTGGGATTTTATGTGATAGACCAACACAAAGTGGTGCATAATTGTGAAGTGGAAGGAAAATGATACATGGTTTTCAAATATTTTTACAAATAAAAAACTGAAAAGTGTCACGTGCAAAAGTATTCAGCCCCCCTGAGTCAATACTTTGTAGAACCACCTTTCGCTGCAATTACAGCTGCAAGTCTTTTGGGGTATGTCTCTACCAGCTTTGCACATCTAGAGACTGACATTTTTGCCCATTCGTCTTTGCAAAATAGCTCAAGCTCAGTCAGATTGGATGGAGAGCGTCTGTGAACAGCAATTTTCAAGTCTTGCCAGAGATTCTCAATTGGATTTAGGTCTGGACTTTGACTGGGCCATTCTAACACATGAATATGCTTTGATCTAAACCATTCCATTGTAGCTCTGGCTGTATGTTTAGGGTCGTTGTCCTGCTGGAAGGTGAACCTCCGCCCCAGTCTCAAGTCTTTTGCAGACTCTAACAGGTTTTCTTCCAAGATTGCCCTGTATTTGGCTCCATCCATCTTCCCATCAACTCTGACCAGCTTCCCTGTCCCTGCTGAAGAAAAGCATCCCCACAGCATGATGCTGCCACCACCATGTTTCACAGTGGGGATGGTGTGTTCAGGGTGATGTGCAGTGTTAGTTTTCCGCCACACATAGCGTTTTGCATTTAGGCCAAAAACTTCAATTTTGGTCTCATCTGACCAGAGCACCTTCCTCCACATGTTTGCTGTGTCCCCCACATAGCTTGTGGCAAACTGCAAACGGGACTTCTTATGGCTTTTTTTCAACAATGGCTTTCTTCTTGCCACTCTTCCATAAAGGCCCGATTTGTGCACGACTAATAGTTGTCCTGTGGACAGATTCTCCCACCTGAGCTATGGATCTCTGCAGCTCCTCCACAGTTACCATGGGCCTCTTGGCTGCTTCTCTGGTCAATGCTCTCCTTGCCCGGCCTGTCAGTTTAGGTGGACGGCCATATCTTGGTAGGTTTGCAGTTGTGCCATACTCTTTCCATTTTCGGATGATGGATTGAACAGTGCTCCGTGAGATGTTCAAAGCTTGGGATATTTTTTTATAACCTAACCCTGCTTTAAACTTCTCCACAACTTTATCCCTGACCTGTCTGGTTTGTTCCTTGGGCTTCATGATGCTGTTTGTTCACTAATGTTCTCTAACAAACATCTGAGGCCTTCACAGAACAGCTGTATTTATACTGAGATTAGATTACACACAAGTGGACTCTATTTACTAATTAGGTGACTTCTGAAGGCAATTGGTTGCACTGGATTTTATTTAGGGGTATCAGAGTAAAGGGGGCTGAATACTTTTGCACGCCACACTTTTCAGTTTTTTATTTGTAAAAAAATTTGAAAACCATGTATCATTTTCCTTCCACTTCACAATTATGCGCCACTTTGTGTTGGTCTATCACATAAAATCCCAATAAAATACATTTACCGTTTTTTATTTTCTCTGATGCTGGTTAAATTGACAGGCATTTTCTGCATTTTGTTTTTAGTTCAATATATACACTGCAAGGGCCAGGAAGCGAGCGGGCAAGATCATCTCTGACCCCTCTCACCCTGGCCACAAACTCTTTGAATCACTTCCCTCTGGAAGGCGACTCCGGATTGTCAAAGCTGCCACAACCAGACATAAAAACAGTTTTTATCCACGAGTAGTTGCTCTACTCAACAGCCAAAAATCTGTAGCCTCCCTTTGACCTAAAATCCCAATAAAATACATTTACCGTTTGTGGTTGTAACGGGACAAAATGTGGAAAAGTTCAAGGGGTAAGAATACTTTTGCAAGCCACTGTAGATCTGTACAGCAGAGGAATAGGAACAAAAGGAATCTGAGAGGTATCTTTATCACACCAAGGGTGGTGGGTGTATGGAGCGAGCTGCCACAGGAGGTAGTTGAGGCTGGGACCATCCCAACGTTTAAGAAACAGTTGGACAGGTACATGGATAGGACAGGTTTGGAGGGATGTGGGTCAAATGCAGGCAGGTGGGACTTGTGTAGCTGGGACATGTAGGCAAGTTGGGCAGAAGGGCCTGTTCCCTCACTGCATCACTCTATGAATGGCCCTGTGGTTAATAATGCTTGTACTGAGCACAATGCCAAGTTAAACTAATCTCCTGTGCTGTACATGATCCATATCCCTCTATTCCCTGGGCTTCCATTGCCACCATTATATCTGCCTCCACCACCATCCCTGGCAGCATGTGCCACACATCCACCACCCAGTGTAAAATAAGTTGCCCCGCACATCTCCTTTACTCCTCCCCCTCCCCTCTCACCCTATAGATGTGCCTTCTGGTGTTGGGCGTTGCCACTCTGGGCAAAAGGTTATTAATGCCACTCCTCATTTTATACACGTTATCAATCAAGTCTCTCCTCAGCCTCTGACATTCCAGAGATTATTATTTTTTTTTGTCCAGTATGATGAGAATTTTTTATTTTCTCTGATGCTGGTTAAATTGACAGGCATTTTCTGCATTTTGTTTTTAGTTCAATATATACACTGCAAGGGCCAGGAAGCGAGCGGGCAAGATCATCTCTGACCCCTCTCACCCTGGCCACAAACTCTTTGAATCACTTCCCTCTGGAAGGCGACTCCGGACTGTCAAAGCTGCCACAGCCAGACATAACAAAACAGTTTTTATCCACGAGTAGTTGCTCTACTCAACAGCCAAAAATCTGTAGCCTCCCTTTGATCTGGTATTTTGTTGGTTCACATGCTTGATCAATGGTGTTTTATCATTAATGTTTTATTATTATTAATGTTTAGTGTTTTCTGAGTCATTCGTAACTGTCACTGTATGTCATGTTGTTACTTGTGGGCGGAGCACCAAGGCAAATTCCTTGTATGTGAATACTTGGCCAATAAACTTACTTACTTATATCCAGCATATACAGCACTGTATTTTCAAAACTTCTAGGTACATCCATAGTGCCCTGTGGTGTTCTAGTTTATTTAGTTGTAGTAGCGGTGTTGGAGATTGCAACCTTCACGTGGTCCGCCCTGTTTCGACGAATGCAATCAACCTGGCGTGCACAATCAAACAAGATCAAATAGAACAAGTTGTCCTACAACTTTAGGCTGTGCACGCCACACGCAAGAAGAAGTTGTAGTAGCCATTTAGCTTTAAAGGGGCCTGTCCCACTATACGAGTTTACCCAAGAGCACTCCCGAGTTAAATAAAGAAAATCAAACTCGTGGTAAGTACGTAGAATGTATGTAGCGGGTACGTCGGAGCTCGGGGGCGTCTCTTAGCGGCTCGTAACGCTAACGGCAGGTACTCGGGAAACGCGGTAAGCTCGTGAAGTTTTTTTCAACATGTTGTAAAATGTCCACGAGAGCCCCGAGTACCTACGAGCGGCCATTACCGTAATTCTCCGAGTTCGAATCAGGGGAAACTCGAGAGAACTCTTGAATTACCTCCTACAGTGAGACAGGCCCTTAACTCAGTATGTTATAACTGTAACCAGTTACCTTAAAATTTTATCTGCCTGTAATTATGTGGGCGGGATTTATACGTAGTCCGCGGCGTGTTTGCGGCTGGGATTCTCGCGCAGACTCACTCGTAGTTGTAGCTTAGTTTGAAGAAGTACGGTGGAGAAGTCACAGCTTTGAACCATGCATGAGTTTGACCACAAGTAAGATCAAAATGTACGTATACAAGAAGTTTGGATGAATATCTTACTGTTTTTACGACTACGTAGTAAACGAGGTAAGGGAAACAAGCAGAGTAGCAATGGAAACTATGAGATTCAAAGAAGAGGTGCGGACACTTTTGAAAAAGATGAAAACAGATAAGTCTCCAGGTCCTGACAGGATATTCCCGAGGACATTGAGGGAAGTTAGTGTAGAAATAGCAGGGGCTATGACAGAAATATTTCAAATGTCATTAGAAACGGGAATAGTGCCGGAGGATTGGCGTACTGCGCATGTTGTTCCGTTGTTTAAAAAGGGTTCTAAGAGTAAACCTAGCAATTATAGACCTGTTAGTTTGACGTCAGTGGTGGGCAAATTAATGGAAAGGATACTTAAAGATAATATATATAAGCATCTGGATAAGCAGGGTCTGTTTAGGAACAGTCAACATGGATTTGTGCCTGGAAGGTCATGTTTGACTAATCTTCTAGAATTTTTCGAAGAGGTTACTAGGGAAATTGATGAGGGTAAAGCAGTGGATGTTGTCTATATGGACTTCAGTAAGGCCTTTGACAAGGTTCCTCATGGAAGGTTGGTTAAGAAGATTCAATTGTTGGGTATTAATGGTGGAGTAGCAAGATGGATTCAACAGTGGCTGAATGGGAGATGCCAGAGAGTAATGGTGGATGGCTGTTTGTCAGGTTGGAGTGCCTCAGGGTCTGAGTTGGGTCCACTGTTGTTTGTCATGTACATCAATGACCTGGATGTTGGTGTGGAAAATTGGATTAGTAAGTATGCAGATGATACTAAGATAGGTGGTGTGGTGGATAATGAAGCAGCTTTTCAAAGTCTACAGAGAGATTTAGCCATTTGGAAGAGTGGGCTGAAAGATGGTAGATGGAGTTTAATGCTGATAAATGTGAGGTACTACATCTCGGCAGGACAAATCAAAATAGGACGTACATGGTAAATGGTAGAGAATTGAGGAATGCAGTTGAACAGAGGGATCTAGGAATAACTGTGCATAGTTCCCTGAAAGGTGGAATCTCATGTAGATAGGGTGGCAAAGAAAGCTTTTGGGTGCTGCCTTTATAAATCAGAGCATTGAATATAGAAGTTGGGATGTAATGTTAAAATTGTACAAGGCATTGGGGCCAATTCTGGAGTATGGAGTACAATTTTGGTCGCCTCTTTTTAGGAAGGATGTCAACAAATAGAGAGAGTACAGAGGAATTTACTAGAATGTTGCCTGGGTTTCAGCAACTAGTTACAGAGAATGGTTGAACAAGTTAGGTCTTTATCTTTGGAGCGCAGAAGGTTAAGAGGGGACTTGATAGAGGTCTTTAAATTATGAGCGGGTGTTAGACAGAGTTGACGTGGATAAGCTTTTTCCATTTGAGAGTAGGGAAGATTCAAACAAGTGGACATGACTTGAGAATTAAGGGGACAGAAGTTTAGGGGTAACATTAGGGGGAACTTCTTTACTCAGAGAGTGGTAGCTGTGTGGAATGAGCTTCCAGGTGGAAGTGGTGGAGGCTGGTTCGATTTTATCCTTTAAAAATAGATTGGATGGGTATATGGACGGAAAGGAATGGAGTGTTATGGTCTGAGTGCAGGTAGATGGGACTAGGGGGAAGTTTTTTTTTTTTTTTTTATTTAAAAAAATGTTCGGCACGGACTTGAAGGGCCGAGATGGCCTGTTTCCGTGCTGTAATGGTTATATGGTACAATAAAGAAACTACTAATCAAGAGACGGTGTTTGGAAGATTTATTTTCCGACGGCATTGAATGTATCGTGGAGATCTCGTCAGTGCGTTTCGATTATCTCCTGATCCCCAGTCTTCAATCAGTGACCAAAGGAAAGATTCCTTGAAACTATATAAAAATCTGTCACTACATTAGCGGCTTTGAGAATTGAACCCAAGTCGGAGAAGAGAATAGAGGCAGCTGAGAGATACGTTGTGAGACCAAACTCAGACAACTAGTGAGTCTGTCACGCTGCAAATCACACAGTAGTTTCGTGTAGAGATCCGGCGTGGAAACAGGCCCTTCGGCCCACCGAGTCCGTGCTGACCTCCAATCACCCATTCATTAGCACTATCCTGCACAGAAGGGACAATTTACAGAGCTACAAACATGCACCTCTTTGGAGTGTGGGAGGAAACTGGAGATCCTGCGCTGTCATGGGGGGAACGTACAACCTCTGCACATACATACCCTGGTTTTATACCCCAGGAAGGAATCCAGAACTTTTGAGGAAAAGATGCTCAAACATTAGGAGAACAAGAATTTCCACCGCACTGTATACATGGGATGTGCGTGAATTATAAGACAAACCTAACCATGTGGAAACACAGCAGGATCCAGCATGGAAACAGGCCCTTCGGCCCACACTAATTCACCCGTTCACATTAGTTCTATACTATCTCACTTTCTCATACACCCCAATACACTAGGGGCAATTTACCTACATAACCCACACATCTCAGGGAGTGATGAACCTGTGGAATTCTTTGCCACAGAAGGCTGTGGAGGCCAAGTTCAATGGATATTTTCAAGGCAGAGATAGATTCTTGATTAGTACGGGTGCCAGGGGTTAAGAGAAGAAGGCAGGAGAATGGGGTTAGGGGGAGAGTGATAGATCAGCCACGATTGAATGGCGGAATAAACTTGATGGGCCAAATGGCCTAATTCTGCTCCTATCATTTATGAACATATAAATCAGAGCATTTATAAGGGGGAAATCCACATGGTCACAGGGAGAACGTGCAAATTCCACACAGACAGCATCAAAAGGCCAGGATTGAACCTGGGTCTCTGGTGCTGTGAGGCAGCAGCTCCACTGGCTGTACCACTGTGCCGTCCAATTTTGTACAATAACAGGCCTCCACGATCACTATTGATTTAGACTATTAATCTTTAACTGACTTTAACATCGCGGAGCCTGGGATCTCTCGCCGAGATCGCCAGTATGTGGAGCTCCGTCCAGCGCGGCCTGTTGGCTTGGAAGCCGCGGTCTCCGGTAAGAGGCGGCCGTTCCTGGCACCCCAAGCCGCTGAGAGGGTTCTCCCGACGCCGGAGTAGAGGGTTCTCCCGACGCCGGAGTACCATCACCCGGCGAGAACGGCCAGGAACATCGAGCCTCCGTAGCGGCGACTGTGGAGGCCTCAATAGGCCCGACTATGGGTGGACATGGGGATGGGGACTGGACTTTGTGCCTTCCCCCACAGTGGGAACCATTGTAGGGGGAAGTTTTTATGTTTTAATGTTAAACTTCTTTAATGCTATGTTGTATTTTTATTAGTGTGCTGCAAGGACATCTGAATTTCCCCTGAATAAGGGGATTAATAAAGTAAATCTAATCTAATCTAATCTAATGAACTGACCGGCAGTGATTTTTTTTTCTTCCCCCTCCCTCGAGAGAAATGATCATCCTTAAGAATATTGGCCAAAACTACAGAATCTAGGCAAGGGTGTTATCCTTGGATTGCAGGAGGCCCCGGGTGATCTAACGGAGGTGTATAAAATCCTGAGAACAGATATGGTGAATGCAGAGTCTTTTACCCAGAGTAGGAGAATCACAATCCAGAGGACAGGGGTGAGAGGGGAAAGATTTAACAGGGACCTGAGGGGCAACATATCCACAGAGGCACACAAAAATGCTGGAGAAACTCAGCGGGTGCAGCAGCATCTATGGAGCGAAGGAAATAGGTAACGTTTCGGGCCGAAACCCACCACACCCTATATCCACAGAGGCAGGTGGGTAAATGGAACCAGCTGCCAGAGGAGGTAGTTAAGGCAGGTGCACTAACTTGTGAAAGACATTACACCTAGAAGAGATAAGACTCCTCCTGGCAGGTAAACCAGATCACTTCCACCTGACGTGGTCTGCATTTATAGAATTATTACAAATATAGGGTGCAAAGGTACCTTAAAAAAAAACTGAGGTCAGGTAATGAGGGATGATAGTTGAAGAGTTGGTATGTCCCATTTGCGTAATGCTCATAAAAAATATTTGTTTCTCTCTTTTTCCTCTTTCTCTTTCTCCTTCTTTTCTAGGGTCTATTTCTTAACTCTTTTTCTTTTGTTTTTAATTTTGTTCTTATAGGGTCTTCGTTCTTTCTTGTTGTCACATTTCCTACACTTTCACTTTTTCCTTCACTTTCTTCTTTTCTTTCAATCTTATCCTTTCCTTTTACTAGTGTAAAAAACAAATGGAGTGCATTAATTTTTTTTATTTTTTTTAAAATATTTTTATTTTATTAAAAGTACAATTGTATACAATCATATTTTCATAATACCTTTTATGTACAGCTTCTTATTTAAAAAAAAAATTGTAATAAAGAAGAAAAAGAGAAAAGTTAGGTAATGAAAAATAGAAAAATGTGAGATATAGTGTGTGAAAAAGAAAAATAGAGAGTGAAAAAAGAAAGTTGAGACATAGAAAATAGAAGAAAGAGAGTAAAAGAAGAACAAAGAAAAGAAAATAGAAGTAAGGAGATCATTTATAATCTTGACCATCCCCAGTCACGGATTAGCTTTTACACTTGTGTTGCACCATGTTTCCAAAAAGACGACAAATGGAGACCAACTCGTTATGAATTGGTCAAATGTATCTATTAGGAGGAATCGCATTTCCTCAAGATGTGCGGTATCCAACATACTTGCAATCCACATTTTGAGCGTTGGTATTGGTGTATTTTTCCAAAATTTCAATATTAATTTTTTTGGTATTATTAAACCATAATTAAAAATTGACTTTTGAGATGAGCTCAATTTGTTCCCATCTTCCATTACCCCAAATATAATCAATTCGTTATTGGGTTCCATTTTTGTCTTAAATAATTTTGTAAATATTTCGAAAATATCGCTCCAAAATCCATGAAGTTTTATACAAGAAACAAAAGAGTGTGTTATAGTTGCGTCTTGGGTTAAACATTTATCGCAAATGGGCGATATATTTGGATAAAATTTATTTAATCTTATTTTTGAGTAATATAATCTATGTAAAATTTTTAATTTGATTAGATTATGTCTTGCGTTAATCGAACACTTGTGAATGTATGTCAAATACTTTTCCCATGTAGCCTTCGTAATTTTTATCAATAATTCCCGTTCCCACTCTTCTCTAATTACCTCGGTCACAGGTAAATCTATATTTAAGATACTATTATATAAATATGATATTAATTTATGTGTATCAGCTTTTATATTCATTACTTCTTCTAGTAAATCAGGAGTTATTTTTTGATATCCCTGTATGTATGTCTTCAAAAAATTACAAATCTGAAAATATTTAAAATAATGAGTGTTTTTCAGTTTAAATTTTAATTGTAATTGTTGAAATGATAATAAATCTCCCATTTCATACATGTCCCCGATCCTTTTCATTCCTAAACTTTCCCATTGATTATATATTTTATCCATCATAGATGGTTTAAATAAAGGATTATTCGCTATCGGTGTTAACAATGATAGGTTTCTTAATTTTAAGGATAATTTTATTTGTTTCCATATTCTTATTGTATCTTGTATAATTGGGTTTTTCTTATATATTGTATTGTTCATTTTTTTCGGGGAGAAGAGGATTGTTCCTATATTACAAGGATAACAATCCTCTTTCTCCATTTTTATCCATTCTGTCTGTTGAGTTGAACTATCCAACCAGTAAATTATATTCTTAATATGTATTGCCCAATAGTAATACAAAAAATTAGGGAGTGAAAGTCCCCCGACATCTTTTGGTTTACATAAGTGTTCTTTTTTAATTCTATGTGATTTATAATCCCAAACAAAATTAGTAATATTAGCGTTCAGTTTAGAAAAAAAATATTTTGGTACATATACTGGTATAGATTGAAATAGGTATAATAACTGTGGTAGGAAGCTCATTTTAATAGCATTTATTCTGCCTATTAATGATAAAGGGAGTGTTTTCCAAAATTTTATCATTATATTAAGTTTATTTATTAAGGGTATAAAATTGGAATTGAATAAAGCTTTATGTTTTCTAGTAATCTGAATACCCAAATATTTGAATTTTTCTGTTGCTATTTTAAAGGGGAATTTCAATAAGTGTGTAGATTCTTGAGGTTTTAAACGTCATGATTTCACTTTTGTTCCAGTTTATTCTATATCCAGAAAAGGACCCAAATTCCTCTATTAAATTTAATAAATTTGGTATGCTCGTTTGTGAATTTGTTATATATAACAAAATATCATCTGCATACAATGAAATTTTATTATTTGAGTCCCTAGTATTATAACCCTGAATATTCGGATGGCTTCTTATACTTTCAGCCAGAGGTTCTATCATAAGGGCAAATAGCAGGGGTGATAAAGCACATCCCTGCCTATTACCCCTTGATAATTGAAATTTTTGAGATAACATGCTGTTAGTTAATATTCTTGCCATCGGTTTATCATATAATAATTTCACCCATGCAATAAAATTCTCTCCCATATTAAATTTTTGTAATACTTTGTATAAATACTGCCATTCTACCTGATCAAATGCTTTCTCTGCGTCCAAAGAAATAATTGCTAAGTCTTCTTCCTCCACTTTATGTGAGTACATTATATTAAACAGGCGTCTCAAATTATTAAATTAATATCGTTTGGGTATAAACCCCGTTTGATCAGGGTTTATCAATTTACTAATATATTTGCTTAGTCTTCTAGCTAAAGTCTTTGCTAGAATTTTCTGGTCGGTATTTATAAGTGATATAGCTCTATATGAGCCCGGTTCCTCTAGATCTTTATCTTTCTTTGGAATAAGCGTAATAGTTGATTCTGCTAATGTTTCAGGTAATTTATTTTCTTTAAAAATGTAAGTATATAAATTAAATAGATAGGGGGTCATTATCTCATGAAACTTTTTATAAAAATTCATTACTAAAACCATCTGGTCCCGGTGTCTTACCATTTTTCAGCGATTTTATTGTTTCACCTATTTCTTCGATTGTAATTTGCGCTCCTAGTTCTTCTTGTTCCAAAAGGTCAAGTTTTGGTAGATTACATTTATCTAAAAAGTTTGTAATTTTACTATCTTCTGTTTTGGTTTTTGATGTGTATAAATTTTGATAAAATTCAGCAAATCTTTTATTAATATCTTTAGGTAGTGTTAGTAATTCACCATTCTCGGATTTAATTTTATTTATAGTATTTTCCTTTTCCTGTTTTTTCAGTTGACGCGCCAACAGCTTATGTGGTTTGTCACCAAACTCAAAATGTTCCTGTTTTGTAATTTGGAATAATCTTATTACTCTTGCCGAGAGAATTCGGTTAAGTTTAAATTTCAGTAGTATTATCTTATTATGTTTATCTATAGTGGGATCTTTAGCATTATCTAACTCTAACTGTCTTATTTCTTGTTCTAATAGCATCTGTTCTGTTTTATTCTTCTTATTTTTGAAAAATTTCATATGAAATTATAATTCCTCTAATAAATGCTTTAAAAGTTTCCCATATTAAAGAAGGTGAGGTACCTGGTGTATCATTTATCTCAAAAAATGATATAATTTGTTGTTTCAAATATTGATAACCCTGTAAGTCATTTAATATATATGTATTAAACCTCCAAAAAAATTTCTTTCCCGGCATTCCTTCACATTAGTTGTAAGAAGACATAAGTGACGAGTACTAATGTATGTGGTTGTAATGTAATGTACTTCTAATAAATAAAAAATTAAAAAAAAAAAACTTGTGAAAGACACATGGACAGGTATGTGGATAGTTTAGTTTATTTAGTTTTAGTTTATTGTCACGTGTACCGAGGTACAGTGAAAAACCTTTGCTGCGTGCTAACCAGTCAGCGGAAAGACAATACATGATTACAATCGAGCCATTTACAGTGTATAGATACATGATAAGGGAATAATGTTTAGTGCAAGGTAAAGTCTGATCAAGGATAGTCCGAGAGTCTCCAATGAGGTAGATAGTAGTTCAGGATTTCTCTCTGGTTGTGGGAGGAGTGGTTTAGAGGGAATATGGGCAGGTGGGACTAGCGTAAACGGGGCCTATTTATGGGCATGGACAAGGACCTGTTTCCGTGCTGTAAGACTCGAAAGACGCTCAGAAACCCGGCCATGTTCCTATCAAAGAAATCATGCCAATAATAAAGAAAAGGCAGCTTTTTCTCTCTCCATTTAACACCTTTTCCCAGTCGCAAGAATATCACATCGTTCAAACTTTAATAACATAAGCCAGTCAGAAATATGATCTTCAGCGTTTATTAAAACCTTTAAGTCCATAAACGACAACAGAGTTACTGTAGAATTAATCGCATACAGCTAGCATACAACAGCATGTCCTCAGTCTAAATGAAATACAAAAGATTTTAACATTTTCATACAAAGGAACTTTTAAATTTATTAATGTGACCTTACATTTCTTTAGTTACATAAAATCTGTGACAGCAAAGTATCGTATACTTGCCTTGCACATACAGGTTAATATGGGTGGATGAAAAAACTGCTGCTGGTGCCAGCCTTTTAAGGGACATCGTTGTGCAAATGTTTGACAGCCAAGACAACAAACAGAATGTTTGATATTACAGCTCATACTGGTAATGTAAATGACTACAGAGGCCTGACTCCACGAGTGCCCTTCAGGTTAAAGAGGATACTGTGTCACTGCTTTCCTTTAGTGCTAACACAAGCAAGCACACGGGGTTCGATGCCAAATTGAGATGGTCGGTTTAAACCTTCGCTTCTCTCGCCCGTAGACGTCGGAAGCAATCTGAACCCAGCCTACGAAACGTGCAGGAAGGACCTGCAGACGCTGGCTTACACCGAGGATAGAGGCAAAGTGCTGGGGTCACTCAGCGGGACAGGCAGCATCTCCGGAGGGAAGGAGTGGGTGACGTTTCGGGTCGAGACCCTTCTTCAGACTGAGAGTCAGAGGAGAGAGAGAGAGACATGGAGATATGGTAGGGTAAGGTGTGAAGACAAAGATCAAATGGGACAATGTACAAGGAATTGTAGAATGGTTTCGGGTCGATCCCTTCTTCAGGCATTCCTTCTCTCCAAGGAAGCTGCCTGCCCCCGCTGTTCCTCCAGCATTTTGTGTCTATCTTCGCTGAATCCAGCCTACTTCTGGACGTAAGAAACCATTTCAATTTAAACCGTTTGAGATTTGTTTCGCATACATACATATAAACATATATATGCATGCGAAAGATCAAATCTGGTGTACCACAAATGTACAAATAAAACTCATTTGATTAAAATGAATTGGTCAGCATGTAGATTTGCTGAATCCATAATCTATGACAACAACATTGAAACTGGAGGGGAATTGCTAAAACAAACTCATGAAGGCTAGTCATAACTGCAGGAACAGATTATGTCATCATATGACAATGCACCTACTCAATAGCTGAACCTAATGCTTGCAAAGTCAATGCTCTGTTCCCAGAGACACAAACATTCATATATACCTATATATAGATATATATATATATATAAATGGTAAAGATTGTGGAAACATGGCAGTTGTTAACAGTGTTTACTAGGCATGAATCGAAGCGTTCAATAATTTCTATTTCTGTGAAGCCAGTGATTAAATTTGTAATATTTACCCAAACATCATTTCAGCATCACGACGTCGTGCTTGGGAATCAAACACAACGCTGGCAGTGAGCATCGTTATTTTTTGCAGCATCTTCGACACGCTAGAGGGCCAGCGGAGAGACAGACAGTGCATGGGCTCACTGTGCTGGATGCGGCTGGAAGGGAGGGTGGGGGGGAAGAGAGAATCCATTCGCAGCGGCACTCGTCCCACGCGGTTTTACAGCTTCTTCCGTCGTCCAATCATCGCGACCCCCCATCTCCATTGGTATCTGGCACGGCCGCGATATCCCTTCAGTTTGAAGGATGCTGCTTGTAACAGGAGCCCTGCCTTTTCACCCCCCCCCGCTTCCTCCCTCCCCACCCCGTCATCCCACTAAACCCCTCCCCGATCCCACCTCTCCCCCCCCCTCGCCCGCTACCATCCGCTAATGAACACGACGCGACTCAAACTGAATTGGGGGGGGGGTGGGCAAACGGACAAACGCACAGACTAACGGTCGGACATGCCGGCTTTGACACAGCTCAGGGATGGGTGGCGGAAGCTAGCCTGAAGAAAGCCCACTGGCAGCTCTTGAGTGGGGTGATGTTCCATTGGATGCAGCATCTGGCAACGTTAGACTGGATCCTGCCCAGATGTGTACAAAAAACAAAATTGTGAACTGTGACTGAATTTGACAGCGCAGGGGGGGGTAGTCAAGCCACAGGCTCTGCGCACCCCCTGCTCCAACCATCCAAATTGATTCAGCTTCCTTTTGGTCCTGTCCAGGAGAATTGCTTTTTGATGTTGTTCAGTCTATATATAAATACACAGAACAAGTACTCTACTTCCAAAATAAAAAGAAGGAAAAATGCCAAAAGATGCTGTCTAGGTTCCGGGAGTCTGATTCTCAATCTCTACAAGGTGCTCTACAACGGTGACACCTCAGACACACAGATGGGTATTGTAGCTGGCAAGCACGAGAAGCAATGTTCAGCTTTCACTTTGGGCTAACTCACACCAAGTGCAAAAAAAAAAAAAAAAAAAATCCTGAAACACTTGCTCTATCTTTACATTTATGTTACAAATGTTTCACTCGCTGCAAATTGCCTTATTTTTGTTTTGTTTTAAAAAGAGGGGTGGGTGCGCTGGAAGGGGAAGGGGTGGGCTAGTGGGTTTGAAGGGGGGGGTGGAGTGGGGGGTGAAACAAACTACGACATAAAAGGCAACGGCTGTGGAACAAAGAGGAAGGAAGGAAACAATAAGAAAGTGGTCTAAGTTTCGTTTTGTGTTGAAGCACTGGTAGTGCTGTGTGTGTGTGTGTGTGTGTGTGTGTGTGCGTGTGTGTGTTCGTTCGTGTGTGAGTGGGCTGTGCAACTGTGCACATGGACTATATGGCAAGGGGGATCTCAGGCTTGTGGAATGAAGAAACTGGGTAATTGTTTCGATGAGTAAGATGGTGTCAGCTCCACCCCATCTGTTAGCACAGTACGGAGATCCCAATAGCCCTGATGGTCTCGTTCTCTTTTCTCTCTAAAAATCAGCAAATTCTTTCGCGCATTTCTCGGTTAAAGACACACGGATGTCCTCCTCTTCGTAGTCGTCGAAGTTGCTGGTGTCGCCCGGGCCCCGACACTTGGGGATGAACGGAGCTTCCACCTGGAAACAACACAAATGTCCATCAGTTCTGGCAGCAGAATTAGGCCATTCAATAGACAATAGGCAATAGGTGCAGGAGTAGGCCATTTGGCCCTTCGTGCCAGCACCGCCATTCAATGTGATCATGGCTGATCATCCCCAATCAGTACCCGTTCCTGCCTTCTCCCCATATCCCGACTCTGCTATTTTTAAGAGCCCTATCTAGCTCTCTCTTGAAAGCATCCAGAGAACCTGCCTCCACCGCCCTCTGAGGCAGAGAATTCCACAGACTCACCACTCTCTGTGAGAAATTTCAGCCCATTCGAGCCCATTAATTTCTAAAAAAAATAAGGTGCTGGTTACATGTTTCTGTTGCCTGTTCTTCTGCCGAAATGACTGAGTCGTACAGCATGGACACAGGCCCTTCGGTCCAACTCATAAGTTCAAGGAACAGAATTAGGCCATTGAACAGTCTACTGAACCATTCAATCATGACTGATCTTTCGTTCCCTCTCAACCCCATTCTCCTACCTTCTCCCCATAACCCGACAGCCGAACTAATCAAGAATCTATCTATTTCTGCCGTTAAAATATCCACTGACTTGGCCTCCACAGCCATCTGCAGGCAATGAATTCCACAGATTCACCACCCTCTGGCTAAAGAAATTCCTCCTCATCTCCTTCCTAAAGGAAAGTCCTTTAATTCTGAGGCTGTGCCCTCTGGTCCTAGACTCTCCCACCAGTGGAATCATCCTCTCCACATCCACTCTATCCAGGCCTTTCAATTACGAGTGAGAGGGGAGAGGACAAGGTGATTGAAAATGGCTGCCTTGTGACCATGTGACCATAATTGTAGTGCAGAGAACTCTCAGCAATCAAGCACACTTTCTTCAAACAAAGGTTGAACTGCAGAACACATTAAAACCACATACTAGCAACAAAAAACAATATTTATTAATGCAATAGCTAGAATACCGGGGGCATTTTTTTCCACCTTAAAATGCCTCCAATTCTCACAGGTTGCAACAGAGCACCAGCTCTTTCAACCCGACAAACAGGCCTCCTCCACATCTGTGCAGTTCATTTGCGTCAGGCAACGTTTTCATTTCCTGTACTTGGGGCTGAGTCCAATTACCCAAACCCTCCCAAACCAGGGGCAGCTGCGATCCATCCGCCCACGGAAACGTTCCCACCTTGCTCCACAAGGGAATCAATCCCCTCCACCTTTGTTTTGGCTATCTGGGCATGCGCTCCGGATTGGCGGTGGGGCTTTCGTTGGGATGCCGCCAGAGAGGGTCCTGTCCCCACAAACGGGTCAAAATCTGCCACGGCGAATCTGTGGAATTCTTTGCCACAGAAGGCTGTGGAGGCCAAGTCAGTGGATATATTTGAATGCAGAGATAGACAGTTTCTTGATTAGTACGGGTGCCAGGGGTTATGGGGAGAAGGCAGGGGAATGGGGTTAGGAGGGAGCGATAGGTCAGCCATGATTGAATGGCGGAGTAGACTCGATGGGCCGAATGGCCTAATTCCACTTCAATCACTTATGACCATATGAGAATTAGGGGGAGGGTGGACACTGCCAGCTGTAAACACTGCCATCGATTTTAATGGTGGACAGTTTTCATTTAGTTTCGAGATACAGCTTGGAACGTGGAGTTTTGGCTCACCGGGTCTAATGCTGACCATCGATCACACTAGCTCCGTGTTATCCCATTCCCTAAACACTAGGGGCAATTTACAGAAGTCAATTTAATCTACAACCCGCACGTCTTTGTGGGAGGAAAGCAGCGCACCCGGTGGAAACCACAGGGAGAACGTGCAAACTCCGCAGAGACAGTACCCGAGGTCAGGATCAAACCTGGTTCTGACTCTGTTGCTGTGAGGCAGCAGTTGTAACAGCTGCGCCACTGTGCTGCGTTTGACATCCACAAAAATTTAAACTGAATGAATAAAAGCGTGCTAATAAAATCGCCCAATACAATTTTTGCTTGCCATGTTTTTATTCCCTCCCTGACTCTACCAACTCCTTGTTGCTCGTTCCATCCACTCACCCTGACAGACTTGCCCCTCACACCTTTTCTAAGTAATTCCCCTCTCACCTTAAAGCTACACCCTCTATTCTAAACCTCGAAGAAGGTGCTGGAGCACGGCGGCTCTTCGCGTACCCTTCTGAAAGGATCTTTAAGGCCCTGTCCCACTTACGCGACTTTTTCGGAGACTGCCGGCACCCGTCATAGGTCGCGAAAATGTTCAACACGTCGAAAATTCAGTGGCGACCAGAAAGACGCCACTACACTTTGGGTGGCTAAGAGACTACTCACGGCCATACAGGCGACACCCTGGCGACACGTCGCGGGGAGCAGCCTGTATGATCGTGAGTAGTTGTTCTGGTCGCCGCTGGATTTTCAACGTGTTGGAAATTTTCGGCGACCTGCAACGACGTACGACGGGTGCCGGCAGTCGCCGAAAAAGTCACATAAGCGGGACAGGCCCTTTAGATTAGTTTATTATTGTCACGTGTACCGATGTACAGTGAAAAACTGTACAAATGTGAAAATGGGATAACAGAACTGGTAGAGTTGCTGCCTCACAGCGCCAGATACCCGGGTCCGATCCTGACTACGGACGCTGTCTGCACGGAGGTTGTACGTTCTCCCCGTGACCTGCGTGGGTTTTCTCCGGGATCTCCGGTTTCCTCCCGCATCACAAAGTCGTGTGGGCTGATTGGCCTCTGTAAATTGGCCTTGCGTGTCGGGAGTGGATGGGATGACATAGAACTAGCGTAAAGGGGCGATGGATGGTCAGCACGGATGGTGGGCCGAAGGGCCAGTGTCCGTGCTGTCTCTAAAACTGAAAAATAAAATGGACTAAAATAGTGGAGCAACTTGAATGTAGGGTGATTGAGTTCCTTGTTGAATTAGAGTTGGGCAAGTGGGTGGTGGGGTGGGGGTGGGTACCAACTGTTCACTCAACACC
>JAXLNO010002603.1:0-57021 GCA_038087875.1 Malacoraja senta
ATCACTAAAATGTGAAGATCACGGGGGTAGGCGGCACAGTGGCGCAGCGGGTAGAGCTGCTGCCTCACGGCACCTGAGACCCGGGTTTTGATCTGGACCTCGGGTGCTGTCTGGTGTGGAGTTTGCACGTTCCCCCCTGTGAACACGTAGGTTTTCTCCGGGTGGGTCCGGTTCCTGCCACTTCCCCAAGATGTACAGGTTTGTAGGTTAATGGCCTTCTGTAAATGGTCCCTAGTGTGAAGGACCTGGAATGAACGTACAAGTGACCAACGGGTCGGTGTGGACTAGCGGGCCGAAGGGCCTGTTCCACGCTGTATCTCTAAACTAAACTAAACTTTCTAGCATCACCAAATGTGCGCAATAATGAAGATAAAAATCTTTATAGCAATAAAGATTGCTCTCGGTACTAATTTAGATAATTCTCATCTGACCCAAGTTTCATTCAGCTCTCTTTCCTATATAAATTCACTTCTACCAAATAAAACGTTGCATTGTTGCGATGAAGAAAGGAATAAAACAGACAAAGCGATTCTCTGCGTGTTGGGCCCAGAAGTGGATCTGCAATCACTCAACAATCGCTCCACTCTTTCAAACCTCTACTCCAACTGCAACTTTTCCCACTTTGACAATGCACAAAACACGATTCCCTTTATCCTGCGTCCGTACACTGTCGATGGCTCGATTAGTGTAGTTTAGTTTAGAGATACAGCGCGGAAACAGGCCCTTCGGCCCACCGAGTCCGCGCCGACCAGCGATCCCCGCACATCAACACTATCCTACACCCACTAGGGACAATTTACACTTATACCAAAGCCAATTAACCTACAAACCTGCGCGTCTTTGGAGTGCGGGAGGAAACCGAAGATCTCGGAGAAAAGCCCACGCAGCTCACGGGGAGAACGGACAAACACCGTACAGACAGCACCCGTTGTCGGGATCGAACCCGTATCTCCGGCGCAGCTCTACCGCTGCGCCACCGTGCCGCCCACTGATACCGTAATTATGTCTCGTTTTTTCCGCTGACTGGATAACACGCAACAAAATAGCTTTTCACTGTACCTCGGTACATGTGACAATGAACTAAACTAAACTAAACAACTAAGTGAAAGATTAGTTCAAGAAAGAACTGCAGATGCTGGAAAAATCAAAGGTAGACGAAAAATGGTGGAGAAACTCAGCGGGTGAGGCAGCGTCTATGGAGAGTAGGAATAGGCGACGTTTCGGGTCGAGACCCTTCATCACTCTGAAGAAGGGTCTCGACCCGAAACGTCGCCTATTCCTTCTCTCCCTACATGCTGCCTCACCCGCTGAGTTTCTCCAGCATTTTTTTCCTCCAACTAAATGAAAGAGGTGGTCGAGGATGTGGAAAGGAGCTTTCCGATTTAGAACTGGCTCGAACTGGGAATAATTGGAATTCACAGCTGCATTTTCGCAAGGACTTAACTTGACATAAATTCTGTACGCGAGCGTGTCTCTTCTTCCACCAAACTGAACTTTCAAGGGCAATGATTTCCGATTCACTTTATTCAGCAGATTAAATTTCATGAGGGTTTTCCTCTATTGTCTTTTGTACCTTGAAATTCCTGCAAAAGCATCTCTCTAAGGCTTCTATGGGTCTATTATTGAACTTACAATGGACCCTTGAAATTCCACTGGGCGTCGCAAGGTCATTAGATTAATATTTCAACTCACTCATTAAAAGCAAGCATTAATATGTCACTAAATTCAATTCACATACATTCAGACTCCAAAAAATAGAACTAATTTATAATATAACTACATTTCAGGGCCAGATTATTTTGACTATGTTTGACTTGAAAAGAGTATTCAGCTTCTTACTGTTAATAAGAGCATTTTAGATTTTATTTTTTGGTTTAGTTTTAGAGATATATAGTGTGGAAACAGATCCTTCGGCCCGCCGAGTCCGTGTCGACCAACAATCCCCACACACTTACATTATCCTACACACACGAGGGACAATTTACAATGACATCAAGCCAATTATCCTACAAACCTGTACGTCTTTCGAGTGTGGGGGGAAACCAGAGATCCAGGGGAAAACCCACGCGGTCACGGGGAAAACGAACAAACTCCGTACAGACGGCCCCCGTAGTCAGGATTGAACCGGGGTGGCACAGTGGCGCAACGTTAGAGCAGCTGCCTCACAGCACCAGAGATCCGAGTTCCATCCAGACTACGGGTGCTGCCTGTACGGAGTTTGTACGTTCTCCATGTGGGTTTTCCCCGGGGGCTCCAGTTTCCTCCTCCCACATTCCAAAGATGTACAGCTTTACAGGTGATCGTCGGTCAGCACGGACTTGGTGGGCCGAAGGGCCTGCTTCCACAGTCTATCTCTAAACTAAACAGTCAGACTTCAACAAATGGAACTAATTTGCAATACAATTGCGTTCTACAGGCAGATTAGTTTGACCGTGTCTGTTTACCTTGAAAAGAGTATTCGACTTCTTATTGTTAATAAGACTGTTTTACGAAAATTTCTCGTATAACTGAACAGTCCATTATGCTCAGTTTGAAGTAAATGACAGAGCATTCGTTTCATCACAGATATAATTGTTATATTTGATGGACTCAGCTTAAGGAAAGGAGGTTTCATTTCAATGTGTAGACAATAGACAATAGGTGCAGGAGTAGGCCATCGGCCCTTCCGAGCCAGCACCGCCGCTGCCTTCAAGGTGATCATGGCTGATCATCCCCAATCAGTACCCCGTTCCTGCCTTCTCCCCATATCCCCATGACTCCGCTATCTTTAAGAGCCCTATCTAGCTCTCTCTTGAAAGTATCCAGAGAACCAGCCTCCACCGCCCTCTGAGGCAGAGAATTCCACAGACTCACAACTCTCTGTGTGAAAAAGTGTAGCAAGTGTACAAACTGGGAACAACACACCCCTCACTTACGGTCATGTTGAACTGAGACGCCCACACTGCCTCGAGCCCCGTCTGGCCAGAAACAACAAATGTTTTCTTAAAGGAACTAGCATAACCATGGATTAGAAATGCAACGGCGATTCCTTCCTCTAGCTTCACAATTCTCAACTCTTCAAACCCTTTGTCTCACTCCTCCTGTCTTTACAACTCTGGCCTTTGTCCAACCATCTGCCTATCAAATAACCCACCTCACCTGGAAAGACACAGAGTGCTGGAGTAACTCAGCGGGTCAGGCAGCATCTCTGGAGAACATGGATAGGTGGTGTTTCAGGTTGGGACCCTTCTTCAGACTGATTGTGTTGTCCATGTTAGTTAGTTAATTTTGTTTATTGTCACGTGTACCGAGGTACAGTGAAAAGCTTGTGTTGCGTGCTAACCAGTGAGTGGAAAGACAATACATGATTATAATCAATCCATTTACAGTGTATAGATACATGATAAGGGAATAACGTTTAGTGCAAGGTAAAGCCAGCAAAGTCCGGTCAAGTTTCCACAGATGCTGCCTGACCTGCTGAGTTACTCCAGCACTTTGTGTCTTTTGTTTGGGTAAACAAGCACCAGCAGTTCCTTGTGTCCCCATCAACAGAAAGGATCTTGGTGAAGATCTATCTTAACCCTAAATCCATTGTTTGGAACACATTTTAAATCTTGGGTAGTAGCAACATGGACAATTCTGCAAACACAATGTTAATTTGGAAATAGATTGAAAGCAAAAAAATATATAATAGTTTGCAAATTAATAATAGTTTCCAACTTAAGCTAACAAAAGAATGGACGCAATTACTGCACCGAGAGTGAATTCGTGCTGCTTTGAAATGATGGAAAATATTGGATCTGATTGATTCTGTGAGTGAAAAGCTCCCGGTGAATTCATCCAAAGACGCACCGAAACTGCATTAAAGCTGACAATATATTTATTGTGCAGCCTGGAAAATGTTAAAATTATAATTAAAATTTGAATTGAAGTGCGTGGTATTCAAAATAAAAAGCATTTGTTGCAGAAACATAACACACATTTTTTTAATAAAACCACTGGCGTTCTGCAAGTGAATGATTTTTATAACTTCAGCCTCAGACTGCTTTTTGATGACAATACCATTTCACCTCAAAACCATCAATTTGCTTTTGTACAAGAGCGTTCTTTGTGTTAGAATGCAGCTGAGCAGAGCATCCTTAATAGAACACAAAGGTGCTGGAGTAACTCGATAGACAATAGACAACAGACAATAGGTGCAGGAGTAGGTAGGTCATTCGGCCCTTCAAGCCACCATCGCCATTCAATGTGATCACGGCTGATCATCCCCAATCAGTACCCCGTTCCTGCCTTCTCTCCATATCCCCATAACATTAGCTACCCTCCAATCCACAGGAACTGATCCTGAATCTATAGAACATTGGAAAATTATCACCAATGCATCCACGATTTCTAGAGCCACTTCCTTAAGTACCCTGGGATGCAGACCATCAGGCCCTGGAGATTTATCAGCCTTCAGTCCCATCAGTCTATCCAACACCATTTCCTGCCTAATGTGGATTTCCTTCAGTTCCTCACTGGTACATCAGGAAGATTGTTTGTGTCCTCCTTAGTGAAGACGGATCCAAAGTGCCTGTTCAACTCATCTGCCATTTCCTTGTTCCCCATAATAAATTCACCTTTTTCAGTCTTCAAGGGTCAGGCAGCGATCTCTGGCGAATGTGGATAGGTGACGTTTTGGGTCGGGACTCTTCTTTAGACTAGATTGTGGGGTTGGGGGGGGGGGGGGGGGGTGGGGGGAGGGGGAGAAAGCTAGAAGAGAGATGGGGCAGGGCAACGCGTGGCAGGTAATCGGTGAACACAGGTGAGGGGGGATTTAGATCGGCAGATGGCTGGACAAAGGCCCAAGATTTAAAGGACAGCTTCAGAATTAATGGACGTATCCTCAGATCGGAGACCAGGAGGAATTTCTTTAGCCAGAGGTTGGCGAATCTGTGGAATACATTGCCGCAGAAGTCGGTGGAGGTCAAGTCATTGGATATTCGTGATTCGTAAGGGTGTCAAAGGTTTACGGGAAGAAGGCAGGAGAATGGGGATGAGAGGGAAAAATAAATAATGGAATGGCGGAATAGACCCGTTGGGCCAAATGGCCTGATTCTGCTCCTATATCTTATGGTCTTGGGTCAAGTACAACAATCCAAGCTTCTACTTTACTGTAAGAATGTACATCTTACCGATGAGACTGACGTTCCATCTTCTCTCTCAGATGTAAAAGATTCTGTAGATGGACATAAAATGCTGGCGTAACTCAGCGGGACAGGCGGCATCTCTGGATAGAAGGAATGGGTGATATTTCGGGTTGAGACCATTCTTCAGATTAGGTCAGGGAGAGGGAGATACAGAGATACTGCAGATGGTGAGACCAAGCGTAGGCTTGGCGATCGTTTCGCCGAACACCTCCGCTCGGTCCGCATTAACCAACCTGATCTCCTGTGGCTCCGCATTTCAACTCCCCCTCCCATTCCGAATCCGACCTATCTGTCCTGGGCCTCCTCCATGGCCAGAGTGAGCAACACCGGAAATTGGAGGAGCAGAGCCTCATATTCCGCTTGGGCAGTCTGCACCCCAGCGGTATGAACATTGACTTCTCCAATTTACGGTAGCCCTTGCTGTCTCCTCCCCTTCTCAGCTCTCCCTCAGCCCTCGGGCTCCTCCTCTTCCTTTCTCCTTTCTTCTCTCCCCCCCCCCAACCTACATCAGTCTGAAGAAGGGTTTCGGCCCGAAACGTTGCCTATTTCCTTCGCTCCATGGATGTTGCTGCACCCGCTGAGTTCCTCCAGCACTTTTGTCTACCTACAGAGATAAGGAAGTGTAAGGTGTGACTAAAAGATTCTGTGATCCTTCTCTAAAATAAACTTGGGAAGTTTCACTCAGTGTCTTGCCAGCAGTGGAAACTCAACGAGCATTACAGGAATAGATCATCATATCAGAATATTAGTACTATATATCTGAGAGCCTATTGAAGTTAAATTGAATGTCATGTTTCCTTCATTACAACAATCAACACTTCATGACCACTTCAGTGGCAGTGAAGTGCTTTCAAATAAGCTGAGGCTGTGAAATAAATTATTTTTATTACCTTCATCTCGCTTCACCCAATCTCGTTCCCTTTCCGTCAGTCTGAAGAAGGGTCCCTACTCGAATCATCACCTGTCCATTCCCTCCGCAGATGCTGCCTGACCCGCTGAGTTTCTCCAGCGCATTATGTTCCAGTCTCTTCCTGGGGTGCATCAGTTCTTTCATATCTTTGTCTTCAGTCACACCACATGAGTTCCATCTTCTCACATAATGTGCAAGAAAATGAATTCATCACTAAATTATCCTTATTTAAGTGTCCTTATTATATTAGGGCGTCATGGTGGCGCAGCGGTAGAGTTGCTGCCTTACAGCGCCAGAGACCCGGGTTCCACCCTGACTACGGAAAGGTATAAAGTGCTGGAGTAACTCAAGGGGTCAGGCAACATCCCTGGAGAACATGGAGAGATAACGTTTCAGGTGTGAACCCTTGAAGAGTCCCGGCCTGAAACGTCACCTATCCCTGTTCTCCAGAGATGCTGCCTGACCCGCTGAGTTACTCCAGCACTCTGTGAAACGTCACCTATCCATGTTCTCCACAGATGCTGCCTGACCCGCTGAGTTACTCCAGCACTCTGTGAAACGTCACCTATCCATGTTCCAGCAGCATCTATGGAGCGAAGGAAATAGGCAACGTTTCGGCCCGAAACCCTTCCGGGTTTCGGCCCGAAACGTTGCCTATTTCCTTCAGGGTTTCAGCCCGAAAGGTTGCCCATTTCCTTCACTCCACAGATGCTGCCTGACCCGCTGAGTTACTCCAGCACTCTGTGAAACGTCACCTATCCATGTTCTCCACAGATGCTGCCTGACCCGCTGAGTTACTCCAGCACTCTGTGAAACGTCACCTATCCTTGTTCTCCACAGATGCTGCCTGACCCGCTGAGTTACTCCAGCACTCTGTGAAACGTCACCTATCCATGTTCTCCACGGATGCTGCCTGACCCGCTGAGTTGTCCCACTTTCTCATCCACTTCCCAACACTAAGGGTAATTTAGAGAGGCTACAGGCCTGCACTTCTTTGGAATGTGGGAGAAAGCCGGAGCACCTGAAGGAAACGCCCATTGGGTATTATTAAAGCAGAAATGAATAGGTTGTTGATTAGTGTGGGTGTCAAAGGTTATAGGGAGACGGCAGGAGAATGGGGTTGAGAGGGAAAGATAGACCAGCCATGATTGTTGGTGTAGTGTCGATGGGGCGAATGACCTATTTCTGCTCCTATGTCTTAAGGGCTTATGGAAACACACGTGGTCACAGGTAGAACATGCAAACTCCTCACAGACAGCACCCGAGGTTGGGATTGAACCCGGGTCTCTGGCGCTGTGAGGCAGCTGCTCCACCAGTTGCACAACTGTGCCACTGATTGTTCCATGGTCATAAGTGCTGAAACATCAGTAATAATTGGGGTAGAAAGCTTACTCCTATAAAATGATGACTCGGTTGGATATTCCAAACCAGTTGTGCAGCGCTTCAGAAGAAGTAACCGCCTGCAACTGAAATCAAGCACCCGATAGAGGTTGTGGCTGGTGTCTCTCAGATGTCATGAAATCATCAGAGGTATCTGGGACATCAAAAGATGGCAGTAAATCAGGCAGAGGCAGTGTTCAAACAAGATGTCCTCTCTCCTCCAACACCTTTGTGACTGAATTATTTTGTTCGACGAACAATATTGATCTCCCTCTTCAATTACCAAACACATCACCTCAACCAGCTCCCTGGGCAGTTTATAGGGCCTGTCCCACCTGGCCGTCATTTACACAACAGGCCGGTAGTGACTGTCGCGGGCGTCCGCACAGCCGTCTGGAGCGCGTGACGTCATTTGAATACCCAGTTTCTGATATTTACCCAGTTTATGATATTTATGGTGATTTTCTAAAACGTTCCAGTTTCTTGAGTGGTGCTAGCAATTGGAAAAACTGCAGATGTAATGCCCCTATTCAAAAACAGAGGTGAATGAAAAGTAGCAAGCTACAGACCAAATTAGTCTGTGGGAAGGAACTGCAGATGCTGGTTTAAATTGAAGATAGACACAAATGCAGGAGTAACTCAGCGGGACCAGCAAGCAGCATCTCTGGAGAGAAGGAATGGATGATGTTTCAGTCTGAAGAAGGGTCTTGACCCGAACGTCACCCATTCGACCCGAAACGTCACCCTGTCCCATTTGGCCGTCACTTACGCGACAGGCCGGTGGCGCGCGAAGATTTCGTGCAGAGCAAAATCCTGGCGCGCTGCGCGATACCGCGCCCAACTCCACACTCCTCCACGCCACTCCATGCGCCCGTCCCGCGCTACCCACACGCTACCCACATGCTACCCACACGCTACCAGGTCACATAAATGGCGAGCAAATGACGGCCAAGTGGAACAGGCCCTTATAGAAGCAATTAGCTTAAAATTTGTATTCAACTCTCCTCTTGAGGCCTGGTCTGTGTTTATAGATACTATGATCAGACACAGAATAGGGTCTATTAAATATCAGTGTTCAGAATGACGTATATAGGCGAAGTGTACAGGTTCTGCAACAAACTTGTGTACAAACCAGTAAAAGTAAATGTCCTGGGCCTCCTCCATGGCCAGAGTGAGGACCACCGTAAATTGGAGGAGCAGCACCTCATATTTTACTTGGGTAGTTTGCACCCAAGCGGTATGAACATTCTCTAATTTCAGGTAGTCCTTGCTTTCCCCTTCTCAGCTCTCCCTCAGCCCACTGGCTCCACCTCCTCCTTTCTTCTTCCCGCCCCCCCCCCCCACCCCGCACCCTCACATCAGTTTGAAGAAAGGTTTCGACCCGAAACATTGCCTATTTCCTTCGCTCCATAGATGCTGCCTCACCCGTTGAGTTTCTCCAGCATTTTTGTGTACCTGATGATAAACTACAGCCAGGGGATTTGGGATATGAGAAAAGAATCCTTGTGGGAAACTGTACATGACCTTGATGGATTCTACTGAACTACTATCTACATCTTTGGTGACAGGTAGCATAATAGTGCAGAAACTGAGGCTCGTAGTGCAACCAAAGACACAGTCCGTAGAAGTTCATAGTTGCTGAGGTTAGTGTTGTGCGGTGTTCAATATAATCAGTGGGGTTGGAGATCTCAACCTTCATGTGGTCCACCCTGTCTCGACTAATGCAATCAACCCGACGTGCGCAAACAGAAGATCAAATAGAACAAGTTGACCTACAACTTTAGGAGAAGGAGAAGGAGGAGGAGAAGGAGAAGGAGAAGGAGAAGAAAAAAAGAAGGAAAGAAGAAGAAAAGAAGAAGAGAAGAAGAAGAAGAAAAGAAGAAAAGAAGAAGAAAAGAGGAAAAGAAAAGAAGAAGAAGAAGAAGAAGAAGAAGAAGAAGAAGAAGAAGAAGAAGAAGAAGAAGAAGAAGAAGAAGAAGAAGAAGAAGAAGAAGAAGAAGAAGAAAAGAGGAAAAGAAGAAGAAAAGAAGAAGAAAAGAGGAAAAGAAGAAGAAAAGATGAAAAGAAGAAGAAAAGAGGAAAGAAAGAAAGAAGAAGAAAAGAAATAGAAGAAAAGAAGAAGAAAAATATAATCATTGAGATTAATTTGTGGCTCTGACTACAAGAATCGCACCAATCAGTTTTTATACATTTTAAATGTAATGTGAATTCGTCACACCCTCCTCCAGCCCCCAGCGCTGAGCTGAATCTAATTGACTCTAATCAAATGTAATGAACTCCAAACACACTTGCATTACTGAACACTATTGGGGCCTGGATTTGATGCGAACCAAACAAAAGGCAGAAACATTTCAAACCCGACCAAAGACCATTTAGACAGACACTAATTATTCAAACATAGAAACAAACTTTTCATTCTAAACCCATTCATTTAATTAAATTTTCACCATATAATCACAGTTTCAGGTACTTACGTTTGTTATGCTGAACGACATAAAGTGAGACTTGGTGTGAAAGATTATGAGCTGGATTTGCACGTAATAGTGATGAATCCTGTTGCAAGGCACCCTGCAGCACCTGGCAATGGAAACATTAAACTCAGACAAAGATCACTAGGCAATCCCAGAGAGCTTTTCACCAGCGATTGAAATGCCTTTTAATACATCTATTCAGTGTATGAGAGCGCTTATTTTTCAGAACTGCTGCATAGGCTGCTGTGTTTACAAGAAGACACCATCACCATCACCATTCTGGGCGCACAGTGACACAGCGGTAGAGTTGCTGCCTTACAGCGCCACAGACCCGGGTTCAATCCTGACTACGGGCGCTGTCCATAGCTTGGATAGAGTGGATGTGGAGAGGATGTTTCCACCAGTGGGAGAGTCTAGGACCAGAGGTCACAGCCTCAGAATTAAAGGATGTTCTTTTAGGAAGATGAGGAGAAATTTCTTTAATCAGAGGGTGGTGAATCTGTGGAATTCACTGCCACAGAAGGCTGTGGAGGCCAAGTCAGTGGATATTTTTAAGGCAGATATAGATAGATTCTTGATTAGTGCGGGTGTCAGGGGTTATGGGGAGAAGGCAGGAGAATGGGGTTAGGAGGGAGAGATAGATCAGCCATGATTGAATGGTGGAGTAGACTTGATGGACCGAACTTACAAAATTCTTAAGGGGTTGGACAGGCTAGATGCAGGAAGATTGTTCCCGATGTTGGGGAAGTCCAGAACACGGGGTCACAGTTTAAGGATAAGGGGGAAGTCTTTTAGGACCGAGATGAGAAAAACATTTTTCACGCAGAGAGTGGTGAATCTGTTGAATTCTCTGCCACAGAAGGTAGTTGAGGCCAGTTCATTGGCTATATTTAAGAGGGAGTTAGATGTGGCCCTTGTGGCTAAAGGGATCAGGGGGTATGGAGAGAAGGCAGGTACAGGATACTGAGTTGGATGATCAGCCATGATCATATTGAATGGCGGTGCAGGCTCGAAGGGCCGAATGGCCTACTCCTGCACCTATTTTTCTATGTTTCTATGTTTCTATGAATGGCTTAATTCTACTCCTAACACTTATGACCTTATGACTGAACGGAATCTTTACATTCTCCCTGTGACATTCTCTGGTTTCCTCCCACACTCCAAAGACGTGCAGGTCTGTAGGTGAGTTGGCTTCGGTAAATGGTAAATTATGCCTAGTGTGTAGGATGGTACTAGTGATCGCTGGTCGCCGTGGACTTTGTCCCCACGCTGTAACTCTGAAGTCTAAAGTCTAAAGTATCCATAACTTGCGGTTTTAACTGAAACTTTTTGGAATTGTAGGCCAATATATTTTTGAGCGTTGCGCAAAATAATCGCTGCACGTAAATTGGTGGAACGGTGGAAATTTTCGTTTGGGTAGCTTACGTCTCAAAGTGAGAACGTTGAATTCACTAATTTTAAGTAACTTCTACAAACACTCCCCTCCCTCATCCCCCCATCCCCCCCACCCTCCCCCACTTCCTCCACTCCAGTAATTTAACCAGTTCCACAGTTCACAACACTACATCCCACTTGAGCCCCGAGCCAACATTTGGCCTATCGGGCAACCACCCTGCCTGGAATCATCTGTTGCCAGCCCCGATTTGTCCCGATCCTTTCTAGCCTCCAGTTCTTCTCCCTTCCCCCCACCTACTCCCGACCTGAGCCATCTCCAGCCAATCATGATGGCGTCAGGCGGAATGATGGAGTGCGTTCTGTGCCCAGATGACTGGGATAATTCGGCTAAAATACACATTCCTCTTCAGCTCACCCCCCTTCAGAGACCAACTATCCATGTCCTCCAGGGATGCTGCCTGACCCGCTGAGTTACTCCAGCACTCTGTGAAACGTCACCTATCCACGTCCTCCACAGATGCTGCCTGACCCGCTGAGTTACTCCAGCACTCTGTGAAACGTCACCTATCCACGTCCTCCACAGATGCTGCCTGACCCGCTGAGTTACTCCAGCACTCTGTGAAACGTCACCTATCCATGTTCCGGCAGCATCTATGGAGCGAAGGAAATAGGCAACGTTTCGGCCCGAAACCCTTCCGGGTTTCGGCCCGAAACGTTGCCTATTTCCTTCAGGGTTTCGGCCCGAAAGGTTGCCCATTTCCTTCGCTCCACAGATGCTGCCTGACCCGCTGAGTTACTCCAGCACTCTGTGAAACGTCACCTATCCACGTTCTCCACAGATGCTACCTGACCCGCTGAGTTACTCCAGCACTCTGTGAAACGTCACCTATCCATGTTCTCCACAGATGCTGCCTGACCCGCTGAGTTACTCCAGCACTCTGTGAAACGTCACCTATCCGTGTTCCTCCACAGATGCTGCCTGACCTGCTGAGTTACTCCAGCACTCTGGGAAACGTCACCTATCCATGTTCTCCACAGATGCTGCCTGACCCGCTGAGTTACTCCAGCACTCTGTGTCGTGTGCGTTGGATACAGATAAGGGGGAATTTGATATATTAACCAGGATCTGTGGTTCCTTCTCATTACATTATGAACCTGCTCCCATCCACGGTACCTGTCTCTCTCTCTCCACTGGCGAACCCCAGGAACCTCAGTAAAGGCATCTGCCCCGAGTTTAAATACAAGACTCCTGTTGAAATCTCTTTGCGAGGGCTGTTAATGAAATTGATAACCTGCTTATCCCACTGGGGCAGTGACGACCAAGCCTGATGCGCTCTCCTGTAACGGCAGGTTGCAGGTTGCTTCCTGACACATTGTCATTTTAAATGCATTGATCCCCTGACTCGAACTCAAAGCCTCAAGCTCCCAGAAGTTAAAATGTAGGCCAACGACGTGATTTAGGCCGTGGTCACATCCCTGACTCTCTGGGCATGAGAGCACATTACTACCTTTTAGTTGAACACCGTCTCAAATAGAAACCCCCCTGGTGAAACAATGTCAGCTCCCTCTGTACACTTGCTTTGGCACCACTCAGAATTTGACCCAATTACTCTCCCAGTGTGGTCTCTGAAGGGGGGGTGAGCTGAAGAGGAATGTGTATTTTAGCCGAATTATCCCAGTCATCTGGGCACAGAACGCACTCCATCATTCCGCCTGACGCCATCATGATTGGCTGGAGATGGCTTTAATATGTTGTTCTCGCCAGTGCAATGCATTTATTAATTTATTACTAAAGCATTCCTTGGCACCACAGTCCTTTGACGTTAACTGTTCCAGACAAAGTGAAGAAATCGTTGAGGCAGGGCTGAGTTTTACCCAATATTTAGGAAGGAACTGCAGATGCCGGATTACACCCAAGACAGACACAAAATGCTGGAGTAACTCAGCGGGACAGGCGGCATCGGGCGACATTTCGGGTCCAGACCCTTCTTCTGACTGAGGGTCAGGGGAGAGGGAAACGAGAGATATGGAAGGGTAAGGTGTGAAAAGGAGAGATCAAAAGGGACAAAGTTCGAGGTAAATGTGGAATAGTTCATTATCGTTTATTGTTTGAGCAAGATGGTCCAGACCACTCTCGGGACAAGTCTACCTTCTTCCTCCGACATGTAGTCCAGTTCCTCGGCTCTGTCCCCGATCCCAGATTCAATTCTCAAATTTCAAATAATAAGAAGTCCCGGTGACAGAGTTTGTCGCTTTAAGCCTCTGGACCTTCTGGAGCAGAAGATGTCACATATGTGGCTCTGCGTGTGAACAGAATTTCAAGACAAGCGCTGAAGTCCGATGGAATCCTTTAGGAGTATGCTGGCGGAACTTGCGAGCCTGAGCTACGCAGAGAGGTTGGGCAGGCTGGGAGTTTATTCCTTGGAGCGCAGGAGGCTGAGGGGCAACCCTACAGAGGTGTATTACATCACGAGGGTAATAGATGGGGTGAAGGCCAAGAGTCTTTTATCGAGAGCAGGGGAATTAAAATCAAAAGGACATGTGTTAAAGGAACCAAAGGACATGGGTAAAACTCAGAAGATAGACACAAAAAGCTGGAGTAACTCAGCGGGTCAGACAGCATCTCTGGAGAAAAGGAATAGGTGACCTTTCAGGCCGAGTCTGAAGAAGGGACTCGACCCGAATCTGCACGTTCTTCTGACACAATAACAATCACAAACCTCCAACACAGGAACACAGTTCCAGCATCAGTGAGAACAAGATGGGTCTCGACCCGAAACGTCACCTATTTCCTTCGCTTCATAGATGCTGCCTCGCCCGCTGAGTTTCTCCAGCATTTTTATCTACCTTCGATTTTTCCAGCATCTGCAGTTCCTTCTTAAACAACAGTCATTAAGTTAGTCTGTTGCCTAATAATTTTTCATTTGCAAAACTAGCTCCCATGTCACAGAGTCAAAGAGAAATTTGCTTTCTGGATGAGTGGTGGGAATCAGAAATAATTAGCCTCTGAGAATGCCTGTTGCTTCATTCCTAGACTGCACTGTTTGACTAACCCTGTGCATTTACACAAATTGGAAAAGCCAGAGGAGGTTTGTTATTGTTCTCAGTAAGAGTGCAGTGACATTTATTAACAAGTCTCCAATGACACAGACTGCAGCTTCTCTGAAGCCTGATGCCAGCTTGACGCTTTAAAGTGAAACAGAATGGGGCAAATAACTAACAATGGTGATTTCATTTCGACAGGCACATGGACAGGAGGTCGTTGAGGCTGCGACTATCCCAGAAACAGTTAGACAGGTACATGGAGAGGACAGGTTTGGAGGGATATGGACCAAACGCGGGCAGGTGGGACTAGTGTAGCTGGGGCATGTTGGCCGGTGTGGGCAAGTTGGGCCGAAGGGCCTGTTTCCACGCTGTAAAGGCCTGTCCCACTTGGCCGTCATTTGCGCGTAAATTACGTGACATCATTTACACGTCATGACGTACGACGTGCGCGAAGTGACATGCACGTGATGCGCGCATGGTGCGCGATGACATAGGCAGTGACCTGCGGCCGCGCGCGGTGTCGGAGGATTTTGTGATGTACAAAATCTTGGCGCGCCATCTGCGTGACGCGCAAATGATGGCCAAGCGGGACAGGCCCTTGAGACTCTGACTCGATGGTGATGTTAATTATCTAACTCCTTTTGGAACTCAGTGCAAACAATATCAACAACTGATTTCCGTTGTTTTTTGCCTGCTGCATGTTTGCCAGTTCGGCAAGTTCTGCAGCAACATTTACCAACCTGCAGATGCATTGTGGAAAGCAGACTGTCAGTAGACAATAGACAATAGACAATAGGTGCAGGAGGAGGCCATTCGGCCCTTCGGATTGCATCATAACTTGGTTTGCAAACAGCTCTGCCCAAAATCGCAAGATAATGCCGAGTTGTGGATGTGGCCCAGTCCATCACCCAGGCCAGATTTCCCACGTTGGGCTCCATCTACACTTGATGCTGCCTTGGGGAAGCAGCCAACATGGTCAAGGACCTATCTCTCCAGAACCATTCCCCATTCTCCCCACTCCCAGCGACTCAGAAGCTTGAAAACACATATCACCAGACGCAGGAACTGCTTCTTCCCCTCTACACACACGCGGGGCAATGTACAGGGGGCCAATTAACCTACAAACCTGCACACGTTTGGGATGTGGGAGGTAACTGGAGGCCGGAGCACCTGGAGGAAACCTACGCGGTCACAGGGAGAAGGTGCAAACTGCACAGGGACACGGCACACAAGGTCAGGATCGAACCGGGGTCTCTGGCGCTGTGAGGCAGCAGCTCTACCTGCTGCGTCACTGTGTGCAGCCTCGATGCGAGGCATTTGATCTTAAATGTCACCTCACGTCCTCACCGCAATTGTTCTGACGGCAATTAGTTTATATTTCACATTTCCTGCATGTTTTATTTATTCATGTGTGTATATATTTATACAATGGTATATGGACACACTGATTTGTTCTGTATTCGTGCCTTCTATATCCTGTTGTGCTGAAGCAAAGCAAGAATTTCATTGTCCTATCTGGGACGATAAACTCTCTTGAATCTTGAATCTTGCTACGCTTTTGTTCCCTCCTAGTTTCTTTCATTCTCAATGGCAACACTGCTTGTTCAGATAGGAACCACTTGTGCCGGATCCAATGATCCAGAGACACTTTATCGCCACATGTACCTGGGTGCGGTGAAACTCACGTGTTTAGCAGACAACACACAGAGTATGCAAATAGTGGCTACCTAAAGAGCAGCAACAAAGTTACAAAGCATTCATTATAGACCCAACGGTTCCCCTTTATTCTCCCGGTGGCTCCCCTCCCCCCACGCAGAGCCCCCCTTTGTTCTGTCCAGCGGGACCCCCCCATGTTGGGTCCCTCTTTGTTCTCTCAGAGGCCCCCCTCACGCTGCTGTTGGCTGGCCGTCTGAAACATTCTGTCAGCGGGACCCCCCCCCCCCCCCCCAATGTTGGGTCCTCTTTGTTCTCTCAGAGGCCCCCCTCACGCCGGCTTCCCTCTTTGTTCATGGCAACCCCTCCCCCACTGACCGCCACCACCCACACGGGATAAACAGCTCTACCTGCCGGCACTTTGAACCCAGACCATATCCCCTCCCATCATCGTCGCAGAGGAGCCATTTATTTGCAGAATTCCACCAGAGATATATAAATAGATACGCCGGGTGAATTCTGATTGATATTACTGCTGCGGATGATGGTTGAATTATTCTTCATAATGACATTAAATGATTGTCGTCGCTATTGCAACAATGAGTTATGTGGGTCACCGGGAGCAACGCCCGATAAATCATGTGTCTCACTGAGCCGTCTTGTATTCTGCCATATAATGAGTTTCCTTTTACCTTTTAGATGATCAATCATATCTTTTAAAATGAGTTTCTGTTTTCAAGCTGGACCACGGGATGTTCGGCGGTGTTTGCAGACTACGGCGTGGTGCATTGTTAACTGGACGTTGTTTATTTGGGGACCGGAGACTCTCTGAAAAGCAAGTAATCCACGGGATTCAATAGACAATAGACAATAGGTGCAGGAGTAGGCCATTCGGCCCTTCAAGCCAACACCGCCAAAAATAGCGGAGTCAGGGGATTTGGGGAGAAGGCAGGAACGGGGCACTGATTGGGGATGATCAGCCATAATCACATTGAATGGCGGTGCTGGCTCGAAGGGCCGAATGGCCTACTCCTGCACCTATTGTCTATTGTCTATTGTCTATTGTCTACTGTCAATGTGACCCACGTTACTGCACCATTTTGTGTTTTAGTGCTGGGCCCGACTGAGTTTGCAGGGTCAGTAATGACACAGAAATGAAGCTAAACGCTCTGTCCGACCTGACTCCAGAAAAAACAGCGCGTATTGTACTGTAATCCTCTCCACAGGTGAAGTGAAACAACGCAGGGCTTAGATGACATGTACACTGCTTTGTTGTGCTTTCTTAGACTCTGAAAAGCGGGAAAGAAAATGATATTCTATGCTCAGATATTTCCAAGGACGCCCTTAACCTCACCATACAAGTGTATTTGATACCAACTCTCGCTTTTTTAGTGTGGTGAACCTTGGAACAATATAGGCAGTCTAGTGAAATTGTTGCCGCACACTCGGACGCTCTGGAGTTGCTCATGGTATTACTGGCGGTCTGGATGGAGTGGATGCGGAGAGGATGTTTCCATTAGTGGGAGAGTAAGTCGAGGACCAGAGGGCACAGCCTCAGAATAAAAGGATGTACTTTAAGAAAGGAGATGTGTAGGAATTTCTTTCGTCACAGTGTGGTGAATCTGTTGAGTCACAATGCCACAGACAGCTGTGGAGGTCAAGTCATTGAGTATTTTCAAGGTGGAGATTGGCAAATTGTCCATTAGAAACGGTGTCGAGGATTAAGGGGAGAGGGCGGAGCAGACTCAATGGGCTGGATTGTGTGGGAAAGAACTGCAGATGCTGGTTTAAATCGAAGGCAGACACAAAATGCTGGAGGAACTCAGCAGGACAGGCAGCATCTCTGGACAGAAGGAATGGGCGACGTTTCTTCAGTCTGAAGAAGGGTCTCGACCAGAAACGTCACTCATTCCTTCTGTCCAGAGATGCTGCCTGTCCCGCTGAGTTACTCCAGCATTTTGTGTCTGTCTTAGACTCGATGGGCCGAATGGCCTACTTCTGCTCCAATGACTTATGAACATATTGTGTTTGTTTCTTTACCCTGTGTGTTGCTCTTTCACTCTGCCTCATCTCCTCTCTCCTCTCAGCTCAAAGCTTAAAGATAGAGCGTGGAGGCAGGCCCTTCGGCCCACCACGTTCCCGCTGACCGTACACTAGTTCTATGTTATACACACAACAGGGGCAATTTACAGAGGCCAATTAACCTACAAACACTGCACGTGGGAGGACACTGGAGCACCCGGAGAAAACCCACTCGGTCACTGGGAGAACGTACAAACTCCGATTTAAGGTGAGTGGGGCAAAGTTGAAAAGAGATGCGTGGAGCAATTGTTTTTACACAGAGGGTGGCGGTGTGCCTGGAACGCGCTGCCAGGGGTGGTGGTAGATGCAGGTACAATGGTCACATGGCACATGAAGGCATATGGATCATGTGCAGGCAGAGGAGGCTAATTTATCTAGGCTTCATGTTTGCTCCGGCCATTGTGGGCCGAAGGGCCTGTTGCTGTGCTGTCCTGTTGTATGACTGTTGTATCACTTCCCTCTGGAAGGCGACTCCGGACTGTCAAAGCTGCCACAGCCAGACATAAAAAACAGTTTTATCCACGAGTAGTTGCTCTACTCAACAGCCAAAAATCTGTAGCCTCCCTTTGATCTGGTATTTTGTTGGTTCACATCCTTGATCAAGGGTGTTTCATCATTTATTATTATTAATGTTTAGTGTTTTCTGAGTCATTCGTAACTGTCACTGTGTGTCATGTTGTTACTTGTGGGCGGAGCACCAAGGCAAATTCCTTGTATGTGAATATTTGGCCAATAAACTTACTTACTTACTTATGTGTAATGTTTCAGACGGCCAGCCAACAGCAGCCATATTGACATTGGAGCAAGCCGTCCACTGCAGACAACTCTGAATCTTATTGCTGAACCGGACAATGATGTTCCTTCGCGTTTGCATCCTTCGCTCAAAAAAATACTTTTGATCATCGTTGACGCGAGCTGCTTTGAAATACATCCAACAACATGAAGATTCAAGATTCAAGATTCAAGAGAGTTTAGTGTCATGTGTCCCAGATAGGACAATGAAATTCTTGCTTTGCTTCAGCACAACAGAACATAGTAGGCATTGACTACAAAACAGATCAGTGTGTCCATATACCATTATATAAATATATACACACATGAATAAATAAACTGATAAAGTGCAAATAAACAGATAATGGGCTATTAATGTTCAGAGTTTTGTTTGAGTTGAGTTTAATAGCCCGATGGCTGTGGGGAAGTAGCTATTCCTGAACCTGGACATTGCAGTCTTCAGGCTCCTGTACCTTCTACCTGAAGCAGCGGGGAGATGAGTGTGTGGCCAGGATGGTGTGGGTCCTTGATGATGTTGGCAGGCTTTTTGAGGCAGCGACTGCGATAGATCCTCTCGATGGTAGGGAGGTCAAAGACGATGATGAACTGGGCAGTGTTTACTACTTTTTGTAGTCTTTTCCGCTCCAGGGCGCTCAAGTTGCCGAACCAAGGCACGATGCAACCGGTCAGCATGCTCTCTACTGTGCACCTGTAGAAGTTAGAGAGAGTCCTCCTTGACAAACCGACTCTCCGTAATCTTCTCAGGAAGTAGAGGCAATTATAATGTGCTTTCTTTATAATTGCATCAGTGTTCTCGGACCAGGAGAGATCTTCGGAGATGTGCACGCCCAGGAATTTGAAGCTCACCCATCGGACACAAGAGTAAATGAGAAGCTCAATTGATGTCATCTAATTATGCAAACAAAGCTTCATCACAGGGAGGCACGGTGGCGCAGCGGTAGAGTTGCTGCCCTTCAGTGCCACAGACCCCCTGGGTTTTCTCCGAGATCTTCGGTTTCCTCCCGCACTCACCGGAGTGTAGGTTAACTGTCTTGGTGTGAGTGTAATAAACTGTCCCTAGTGTGTGTAGGATAGTGTTAGCGTGCGGGGATCGCTGGTCGGCGCGGACCCGGTGGGCCGAAGGGCCTGTTTCCGTGTCGTATCTCCAAACTAAACTAAACTAAACTAAGCAATGGCATTTTTAAGAAAGAACTGCAGATGCTGGAGAAATCGAAGGTAGACAAAAATGCTGGAGAAACACAGCGGGGTGAGGCAGCATCTATGGAGCGAAGGAATAGGTGACGTTTCGGGTCGAGACCCTTCCGGGTCTCGACCCTAAACGTCACCTATTCCTTCAGACTGAAGAAGCCCACGATGGAATTGAACACCCTTCACCACAGCTGGAAGTTCAGGTAAATTGGATAGATGTCTGGGATGGAGATAGTTACAGATATAGGGAGGGGCAAGACCCCAGAAGGATGGAAAGCCAAGAATGACAATGTTAACGTTGAAAGTAGACAAAAAATTCTGGAGAAACTCAGCGGGTTCTTGGTTCTTGGTTGCTTGGTCCTCCAAAATATTCCAAATGGAATTTAAACTGCAGGTGGTGGAGGGAGGACTTAAGCCAGAAAGGGTTTTTGGGTAGAAAGAGCTACCTTAAATTTAGTTGCATCTGGTTGGGTAACTATGGTAGGGTGAAGGTTATTCCATGCTTTAATTATGCGGGGGAAGAACGATTTGCTGTACACATCAGACTGAAGAAGGGTCTCGACCCGAAACGTCACCTATTCCGTCGCTCCATAGATGCTGCCTCGCTCCGCTGAGTTTCTCCAGCACTTTCTGTCTACCTAAGCAATAAAATGAATTCTTTAGCTTTGATAATTGATTTTGTGCCTTTATGTGACATCCATGTGGCAGCATGTGGCTTCGCTTGTTCGCGATGGACGCAACTTAACATTTGAAAGGGTAGCCCGTTAATAAATTCCAATATCTGCTGCAAGAGATACTCACCATCTGTTCAGGTAACGTGCTGGCACTCACTCAAGCAGCATTGGTTCCCCAGGCAAAGAGAACATGCGCTGAATTATGAGGTGATAAACGTCACTGAGCTGAACACATTCCCGCGTCACAAGTCTCCGCGTCCTTTGCTTCTGGCCCTACTCCTCGCCTTACACTGCAGCCTGAAAACTGGCCGTTCGGCCCACCCGAGTCCGTGCCGACCAGCCATCACGCTGCGCACACCGCACTATCCCACACACACACACACACACGAGGGACAATTTACAATTTTTACCAAACCCAGTTCGCCCGCAAGCCTGCACGTCTTTGGAGTGTGGGAGGAAACCGGAGCACCCGGAGAAAACCCACGCAGTTCGCTGGGGAGAACGTGCAAGCTCCGTACGGACAGCGCCCGTGGTCAGGATCGAACCGGGGTACCTGACGCTGTGAGGCAGCAACCCTACCGCTGCGCCACCGTGCCGCCCTTCAAAGGATGAGGGCCACTTGAAAGATGATTTACCAGAATGATGCCTGGGTTTGCAGGTATAAGGTTGAGGGCCAAACGCAGGTGAATGGGATTCGCTTACGTGGGACATCTTGGTGACCATGACGCGTCGGGCCAAAGGACCTGGTTCCGTGCTGTCCCAATATCAATTAATCTCAGTATCATCCAAGGTAGACAAAAGTGCTGGAGAGATTCAGCGGGTGCAGCAGCATCTATGGAGCGTAGGAAATAGGCAACGTTTCGGGCCGAAACCCTTGGGTTTCGGCCCAAAACGTTACCTATTTCCTACGCTGAGTTTCTCAAGCACTTTTGTCTACCTTCGATTTTCCAGCATCTGCAGTTCCTTCTTAAAAACTCAGTATCATCCGCACTGAATATAGAGAGCCCACGATGGAATTGAACACCCTTCACCACAGCTGGAAGTTCAGGTAAATTGGATAGATGTCTGGGATGGAGATAGTTACAGATATAGGGAGGGGCAAGACCCCAGAAGGATGGAAAGCCAAGAATGACAATGTTAATGTTGAAGGTAGACAAAAATTCTGGAGAAACTCAGCGGGTTCTTGGTTCTTGGTTGCTTGGTCCTCCAAAATATTCCAAATGGAATTTAAACTGCAGGTGGTGGAGGGAGGACTTAAGCCAGAAAGGGTTTTTGGGGTAGAAAGAGCTACCTTAAATTTAGTTGCATCTGGTTGGGTAACTATGGTAGGGTGAAGATTATTCCATGCGGGGGAAGAACTAATTGCTGTACACATCTGTCTTGGTAGCTGGAATCTCAAATTGGATCGAATGCCCTCGTCTGCTCCTAGTTGGTTTGGGTTTGGTGTAGGTCTTGTAATCTATGTCGAGCTGACCATTTAACATTTTGTGAAACAGGTCAAACGGTGAGCTTCACGTCTGTCTTGGAGAGGGTTCCACCCCAGAGAGGCGAGGCAGCATCTATGGAGAGAAGGAATAGGCGACGTTTCGGGTCGACACCCTTAACGTTGAGGTGTTGTTTAACCTGGAGGCTATTAAAATGGGCGCCTGTTCACAGATCCATGAATCAAATGGAAGCCATCGTACTACAACGCCGAGAACTATGTTCTGCACTCTGTATTTTCCCCTTTGCTCTACCTATTATTTGAGTTTGACTTGATTGCATTTATGCACGGCATATCTGATCTATTTAGATGGCATGGAAGGCAAAGGGAGCAGGTGATCGATGGTCGGCGTGGACCCGGTGGGCTGTTTGGACGCTGTACAAGATTGATAAGATACCACAGGTTAATAAGATTCAGCTCCAAGGGAGAGGAGAAATAAAGGTCCCTTGCTGCTCCCAATGTTTTATTGGTGAAATTGGACCTTTAAATGCAGCAACTGCAATCTATATTGTCGGCTAGTGGGCTGGTTATACACCGAGTCCAGGCGTGATATACCTTCATATCTTGCAGTGGAAGCATCGTGCTTGTAAGCTGCTTTTGCTCAGCTTGGAATGGATAATGGATGTCTCGCAGGCATTTTATTCTACCTCTGTCACTTTGTGTGCAATATAGTTTGCATTGCGAGTCTGACGTCAAACAAATCACAAAGCAGAATATAAAGAGGAGTGCTGGTCAGTATTTCACCTCAATGCGAGCCAAAATTATGCTTCACTGAATGATTTAATTTACATAGAAACATAGAAAATAGGTGCAGGAGGAGGCCATTTGAACCAACGAGCCAGCACCGCCATTCATTGTGATCATGGCTGATCATCCACAATCAATAACCCGTGCCTGCCTTCTCCCCATATCACTTGATTCCGCTAGCCCCTAGAGCTCTATCTAACTCTTTTAAAAAAATTTAATTCAGTGAATTGGCCTCCACTGTCTTCTGTGGCAGGGAATTCCACAAATTCACAACTCTGGGTGAAAAAGTTTTTTCTCATCTCAGTTTTAAATGGCCTCACCTTTATTCTTAGACTGTGGCCCTGGTTCTGGACTCCCCCAACATTGGGAACATTTTTACTGCATCTGGCTTGTCCTTTTATAATTTTATATGTTTCAATAAGATCCCCCTCATCCTTCTACAAGCCCAGTCTTTCCAATCTTTCTTCATATGACAGTCCCGCCATCGGGGGATTAACCTGGTGAACCTACGCTGCACTCCCTCAATAGAAAGATGTCCTTCCTCAAATAAGGAGACCAAAACTGCACACAATACTCCAGATGTGGTCTCACCAGGGCCCTGTATAACTGCAGAAGGACCTCTTTACTCCTATACTCAAATCCTCTCGTTATGAAGGCCAACATGGCATTAGCTTTCTTCACTGCCTGCTGTACCTGCATGTTTACTTTCAGTGACTGGTGTACAAGGACACCCTGGTCTCGTTGCACTTCCCTTTTTCCTAATCTGACACCATTGTTCAGTTTAGTTTAGAGATGCAGGGCGGGAACGGGCCCTACGGCCCCCCGAGCCTGCGCCGACCAGCGATCATCCCGTACACTAGCACCAACTGTCCCTGAAACTGGAGGTGTGCATTTTCACACTTCTGTACCTCTTGCCTGATGGGAGAGGGGAGAGGGGAGAGGAGGGAGTGAGACTGGTCCTTGACTATGCTGCTGGCCTTGCCGAGGCAGGGTGAAGTGTAGATGGAGTCAACGGAAGGGAGGTAGGTTTTGTGTGATGGTCTGGGCTGCGTCCAGATGTCTCTGCAACTCCACATTTTTCTGCAATTTCTTGTTACCTTGGATGGACTTGACACAAGTTTTAGCAGGCCATCTACATGTTCTCAAGGACTTCTACATCATCTCAAGAACTTCAGGACTTCTCAAGAGAGAGCTAGATAGGGTTCTTAAAGATAGGGTATATGGGGAGAAGGCAGGAACGGGGTACTGATTGGGGATGTTCAGCCATGATCACATTGAATGGCGGTGCTGGCTCGAAGGGCCGAACGGCCTACTCCTGCACCTATTGTCTATTGCCTATTGTCTATTGTTAGATTGCACCCCTCGAAAAACAAGCTCCTGCATTTGTGGATTCCTTAACCTGCGTTGACGTTTAGTTTGAATTGTGTTTTTGTTTCGTGGTTCCTCCGACACAAGATTTGGGTTTTTACTTCACAAATAATATATAAGCTCCTTATTTTTATTTCCGGAATAAATCTCCTTATCCTCATCTATATTGAAATTTGTTAATTAAATGCCTGCTCTGCAAGTTTCATCAGTGTCTCGAAACCTGTCGCAATCCTCCTTCAACCCTCACTATTAAAATTGTTATGCACCAAATGCCAAACTCTAAATTATCAGTGTAAATTGTGGACGCTGCTTCGTTTGTAGAGAGCGGCATTGGGAGAGATTCAGGCATTTTAAGTGGAGAAGAGACATACTTCACTGTAGAAAATTGTGTGACGGGATATACATCTTGCTCCAGTGATTTGCGTCCGTGATATAATCAAAATTCCTCAGCCAGAGACTCGATCTGTTCTCTGTGCAGCTTCAAGGAGATTCTCTCAGATTAGATGTGGTTCTCTGATCAGCCACTTGATATGCTTTTTCAGGCTGCAGTCTCAGTAAATGTATCAGCTGGATTTGTTCAGCTACCGAATTTTGCTGTGTCCACTGGTTGTTCCCTGGTATGGTAAATATACGCTGATGTTAAAGGTGGCCCTCTGTTTATTAATGTCATTCCCAACTGTCACTGTATGTCATGTTGTCACTTGTGGGCGGAGCACCAAGGCAAATTCCTTGTATGTTAATACTTGGCCAATAAACATTCATTCATTCATTCATTATAGTCGGTGCCTCTCAGTGTGTAAGGAGTGGATGCGAAAGCGTGACAACAGACAACAGACAACAGAAGGGTGGTCAGCCTTTCGGCATGGACTCGGTGGGCCGAAGGGCCTGTTCCCATGCTGTATCTCGAAACTAAATCGAAAAGGGTACAGAAACGATTTACCAGACCTGTTGCCGGGACTAGAGGGTCTGAGCTATAGGGAGAGGTTGAGCCGGCTGGTTCAACACAGAAAGCTGGAGTAACTCAGCGGGACAGGCAGCATCTCCGGAAAGAAGGAATGGGCGACGTTTCGGGCTGAGACCCTTCTTCAGGGGAGGGGGCGGGGACAAAGATAGAATGTAGTCGGAGACAGTAAGACTAGTGGGAAGGGGAAGGGGATGGAGAGAGAAAGCAAGGGCTATCTGCAGCTGAGTAGGCTGGGACTCCATTCCCTAGAACGCAGGAGGGTGAGGGTGATCTTATGGAAGTGTGTAAATCATGAGAGGAATAGATCAGGTGGATGCACAGAGTCTCTTGCCCAGAGTGGGAGAATCGAGGACCAGGGTGTACAAAGGGTGGTGGGGTGCACGGAACAAGCTGCCAGAGGAGGTAGTTGTGGAAGGGACTATCCCAACGTTTGAGAAACAGTTGGACAGGTACATAGTTAGGATAGGTTTAGAGGGATATGGGCCAAACGCGGGCAGGTAGGACTAGTTTAGCTGGGACATTGTTGGCCGGTGTGGGCAAGTTGGGCCGAAGGGCCTGTTTCCACGCTGTATCACTCAATAACTCTATGACTCTATAAATAAATTACTGACCGTATACAGGACATCATAAGATGGAAGGACGAGTCACATCCCAACAACCCTCTCGTCTCCTCTCTCCCATCGGGCAGAAGTGTGAAAACGCACACCTCCAGATTCAGGGACAGTTTCTTCCCAGCGGTTATCAGGCAACTGAACCATCCTACCTACAACTAGAGAGTGGTCCTGAGCTACTATCCACCTCATTGGAGACCCTCGGACTATCTTTGATCGGACTTTACCTTGCACGAAACATTATTCACGTTATCCCCTTTATCCTGTATCTGTACACTGTGGACGGCTCGATTGTAATCATGTACTGTCTTCCACTGACTGGTTAGCACGCAACTAAAGCTTTTCACTGCACCTCGGTACACGTGGCAATAAACTCAACTCAACTCAACTCAAAAGGCACAAGATGGAATACACATAAGTTGATGATGTCCCTATGATGTTACACCAGTATTACCTCACCTTGTTTTACAATATGTAACTTAAGTTAAAAAATTCTTAATTCAAAGATCTGCAAAAAGCGAAATGTAATTATCCATTAATCCAGAATGATCGATGGTCGGCACAGACTCGATGGGCCGAAGGGCCTGTTTGTGCGCTGGATCTCTGACCTACATTGTACCAAACTCAACCTCGGCTTGTTGCTTAACCGTGCACAGCCACTCAGTGTGACATCTGAAAGAATGGTTTAAAACATTTGCAAACCTTTGGCCTTTGGACCTGATGAATTATGGATGGAGTCAGTCAGCAGCTTCGGTAGAGAGGAGCGGGGGGGGAGTCTCGTCTATCAATGTCTAACCAGGTGGCTTCATCCTCTCTAATAAGTGCCTTCCTCTTTGTTCATGTTAGTAAGTAAATATATTGCAGCAGCGCCCGGCCTCCATAAATCAAAAGAGAAACTTTGTGCTCGGAATAGTTGCCCTCTTTATTTGGATACCCGGGTGGCTTATTTTCTCATTAAAGTGCTGTCGGAAGAATGTTTCAGCACTCAATTTTCAAATAGTGAATGGCGTTGTAAGTAATCCCGTAGACATTACCCTGACACCAACGGCATCTGTTTAGCCCACAGCTTCTAATCCTTCATTAACCACCTCCAACTTGAGTGCAGCTTCTATTAGGGATGGTCCTTCCTCAGAACGTGCAGATGGCTCTTGTTGAGAGTGAGAAGCATTTGGAAAATGTGGACGTTAATATCCAGGCAGCGGCAAGTGATGGACAAGGTCCGGATCAAACACTGGGGGCCAGGCAGGTTTTGATTCTCAATGATCACAACGAAAATACGTGGGAAGGAACATGTAGTCAAACGCCTCCCACTGAGGTCAATGATGTGTCGTAGACTGCAGGGCATTCAGGTCATCTTGACCACCTATCACCTGCCCTGTCACGCTCCATCAACAATCATCTTTGTAAGATTCATGAAGACAAACAGATTTATTAACTTTAGGTTTATTGTTGTTATGTTCGCATGGAAAGCCCTCAATGACGTAGAAACATAGAAACATAGAAAATAGGTGCAGGAGGAGGCCATTCGGCCCTTCGAGCCAGCACCGCCATTCATTGTGATCATGGCTGATCGTCCCCTATCAATAACCCGTGCCTGCCTTCTCCCCATATCCCTTGATTCCACTAGCCCCATGAGCTATATCTAACTCTCTCTTAAATCCATCCAGTGACTTGGCCTCCACTGCCCTCTGTGGCAGGGAATTCCACAAATTCACAACTCTCTGGGTGAAAACGTTTTTTCTCACCTCAGTCTTAAATGACCTCCCCTTTATTCTAAGACTGTGGCCCCTGGTTCTGGACTGGCCCAACATCGGGAACATTTTTCCTGCATCTAGCTTGTCCAGTCCTTTTATAATTTTATACGTTTTATAACGTGGGGGAAATCTGGATGTCTCGGATGTCCAAGGGTCTCAAACGGAGATTCTTCCATGCAACTGTGGAGACCGTATTATTGTACGGGCGTGAGGCATGGACTCTCACTCGAGCACTGTCCAAGTCTCTCGATGGTACCAACACCCACATGCACGGAAAAGTTCAATATGTCAGTAGGGGGGGGAAGACATCACCAACGCCCAGCTCTATGGGGAGATTCAACCCCTTGCCGAGAAGATCAGGTGGAGAAGGATGAGGCTCGCTGGTCACTGCCACCGCCACCCAGAAATGCCAGCAAACAAGGTTGTGCTGGGGGAACCCACCCATGGAAGATGTGACCCAGGACGGCCAATCAAGATGATGCTGAAGAGGTTGATGGAAGACGCATGTGTAGAGACAAAAGAGGAGCTTGCCAGCTGCACGGAGAATGGAGATGTGTGGTGCGTCCGTCACCGTGCCCGTCGGAAACCAGCACCACTGCGTCGCTAATGTTTTCAACGATTTAATAATAATAATAATAATAAATAATAAATGTTCATAATTGATAGGAGCAGAATTAGGCCATTCGGCCCATCAAGTCTACTCCGCTGGTACACAAAAATGCTGGAGAAACTCAGCGGGTGCAGCAGCATCTGTGGAGCGAAGGAAATAGGCAACGTTTCGGGCCGAAACCTTTCTTCAGACCTCAAGTCTACTCAAAGGACAAAGGACAAAGGACATTTATTGTCACATACACCAAATGGTGTAGTGAAATTTGTTCTTGCCATGCAGCACAAATAGACACAACATTAAAGAAATGTAACATAAAACATAAAAACAACCCCCCACAATGGATCCCACTGTGTGGGAAGGGCACAAAGTCCAGTCCATATCCCCTTGTCCACCCATAGTCGGGCCTATATAGGCCTCCACAGTCGCCGCTACGGGGGCCAATGTTACAGGCCCTTCTTCGCCGGGTGATGGCGCTCCGGCGTCGGGAGAACCCTCTCAGCAGCTTGGGACACCTGGAACGGCCGTCTCCCTACCGGAGTCCACGGCTTCCGAAGCCGACAGGCCGCGCTCGATGGAGCTCCACCACTGGCGATCTCGTCGCGAGATCCCAGCCTCCCGATGTAAAGTTCAGCGCCGCCGCCCGCAGCTGGCCGCTCCACAGACCTGCAGCTCCGCCATGTTCACCGGCGGTCCCAGCTCACCGGAGTTCCAGCGCGGCGACCCGGGCAAGGCATCGCCCGCTCCGCTCCGCGATAGCGCTCCAGCGCTGCGCCGCCGCCGAAGCCGAGGTTCTGGCCGGTCCCCTCAGGAAACGCCGCTCCAGGCCCGCTGGTAGGCCGCGAGGACGTGGGTCGAAAGTGGAGCCCGGAGAAAAGCTGCCTCTCCGACCAGGTATGGACCCTAGAAAGTCGTTTCCCCCTTCCCCCCCCCACCCCCCACATAAAAAAGAATAGAACTCCTAAAAACAAAACAACTAACTAACAAAAAATAAAAAAAGATGAAAACGGACAGCTGCAGGCTGGGCAGCCATACCACACAGGACGGTGTCCGCTATTCACTTATGGCTGATCACATATCACTTCTCCCCATAACCCCTGACACCCGTACTTATCAAGAATCTATTATCTCTGCCTTCAATACATCCATTGACTTGGCCTCCACAGCGGTCTGTGGCAATGAATTCCACAGATTCACCACCCTCTGACTAAAGAAATTTCTCCTCATCTCCTCCCTAAAGGAACGTCCTTTAATTCAGAGGCTGTGACCTCTGGTCCTAGACTCTCCCACTAGTGGAAACATCCTCTCCACATCCACTCTATCCAGGCCTTTCACTGTTCGGTAAGTTTCACTGAGGTGGTCCCCCCCGTCCCCCCCCATCATAAGGTCACGTGTACCGAGTTAGAGTGACAAGCTTTGTGTCGCACGCTGTCCAAATAGATCAGATAATACTACACATAAATACAATCCGGTCAAACTCAAGAACAACAGGTAGAGCAAAGGGGAAGATACAGAGTGCAGGATATAGTTCTCAGCATTGTAGCGCATCAGTTCCACAGACAAAGTCCAATGTCCGCAATGGGGTAGAGGTGAATCGGACAGTACCCTAGCTTTTGGTAGGACCGTTCAGAAGCCTGGTAGCAGAGGGGGAAGAAGCTGTTCCTGAGTGTTGCTTTGTGTTTTCAAGCTTCTGTATCTTCTGCTGGGAGGAGAAGGAGTGGCCGGGGTGGGACAAGTCTGTGATTATGTTGGCTGCTCTTGCAAGGCAGCATGAAATATAGACGGAGTCAATGGTGGGGAGACTGACATGAAAACATTGCCCAGAGTACATTGTTTATGAAACGGCCTCTGGTATATGTGTTTGCAATCCAATAATTAATTTAATGCTAAATCCAAGGGCGGCACAGTGGTGGAGTTGCTGCCTTACAGCACCAGAGACCCAGGTTCGATCCTGACTACGGGTGCAGTCTGCATGGAGTTTGTATATTCTCCTTGTGACCACGTGGGTTTTCTCCAGGTGCTCCGATTTCCTCCCACACATTACAAAGACCTACAGGTCTGTAGGTTTAGTTGGTTTCTGGAATCATAGATTCATAAATTCATAGAGTGATACAGCGTAGAAACATGTCCCAGCCACACTTAGACTTAGACTTAGATTCCTTTATTGTCATTCAGACCTTTAGGTCTGAACGAGATTTCGTTGCCTGCAGTCATACATATAATAAATAACAAAACACACAATAAACACAAATTAACATCCACCACAGTGAGTTCACCAGGCACCTCCTCACTGTGATGGAGGCAAAAGTCTTAAAGTCTCTGCCCCACCTGCCCACATTTGGGCTTCTGTTAATAGTACATTGTCGCTAGTGTGTAGGATAGTGGTAGCGTGCGGGCAATCGCTGGTCGGCGTGGACTCAGTGGGTCGAAGGAATTTCCACATTGTATCTCTAAAGTCGAAAGTCGAAATGAAAACTTCCCTTTATACTTCTTCTATTCCCAGTCTCCTCCTTCTATCCATCTCCTCCACATTCTCTGCACCTCACGTCCTTCCCACCAACCCGGCCACCCTCGAAACCCTAGACAGACACAAAATGTTGGAGTAACTCAGCGGGACAGGCAGCATCTCTGGAGAGACGGAATGCGTGACGTTTCGGGAGAGAACTTTCTTCAGATTGCTTCAGCCTATCTTCGGTTTTTAACCCAGCATCTGCAGTTCCTTCCTACACCCTCAAATCCCTACTCGCTCTTCACCTTTGGAAGGATTTCAGCACCAGATCTATATCTGGTCAATACAAGTGAGTTATGAATCTGTGGAATTCCACAGAGTTATGTATCTGTGGAATTCTCTGCCACAGGAAGCAGTGGAGGCCAATTCAGTGGAAGTTTTCAAGAAGGAGTTAAGGACCTGTCCCACTTTTTCGTCGACTTCCGGCGTCATATCAGTGTCGCCAAAAGATTTTGAACATTTCAAAATCCAGCGGCGACAAAAAAAATGTTGTGACACTTTGAAAAAACGGCCGCGCGTCAATACGTCATCACGCCGCGCCACGCCGCGAATTGTTCAAAGATGTCGGCAGTCGCCGAAAAATCACCAGGTGGGACAGGCCCTTTAGAATTAGCTCTTAGGGCTAAAGGAATCGAGAGATATGGGGAGAAAGCAGGAACGGGGTATTGAATTTGGATGATCAGCCATGATCATATTGGATGACGGTGCTGGCTCGAAGGGCCGAATGGCCTCCTCCTGCACCTATTTTCTATGTTCTATGTTTCTATGTTTCTATCTCTACCAATCTGTTGCGAAAGAAAAGACCAAAAGATAAATTCTGCTGCATCCGAACCCACGGACTCACACGGCAGCGGCAAGCCTTGTGGACGCATCTTGCCGAGATACCACCTTGTATTTCACCCTCATTTGTCCCAGCGCGTTGTTAAGCCCGAAGCCAATTGTTTTAAATCTGTTTATTAATTTGCATAATACTGAGCAAAATCTCTTTTGTGACCCTGAAAAATATCTCATTTGTGTCAGCATTTTGCACATCAGTTCTCAGCTGCAGTTCCACAAATTAAAATCTCCACTTCGGCTTCAAACCCTGAGCTGTTTCTTGCGAGGACTCGGAGAACTGAGGTGTCTTTTTCATTCCGTTGTGCTCCGTTCCCTCCCAATTTAAACGTGGCAGGAGGCACTGGCTTCCCAAGATGGGCTCATGAGCTGAATGAATCGACGACTGCAGGTTAAGTTCAATCCTTTTTTTGAAGGTGGTGCCAGCTCGGAATGGGTCTGTATCGCCCTCCAGTTCGTTACGAAGGAATACATAAGAAGGTTTTTGAAAATCCCTTTTGTTCCGGGATGAATTCTGTGCAGATCCTGTATCCCGTGACCCGGCAAGAATTACACTGTCAAATATCTGACCAGCTGAATTACATTGATTCTTCTGTCGCCATGGCAACGCATTAGCAGGCAACATTGCACAGACATATCAGTGGGGATTTCTAGTTTACCATTTGTTCATCTTTCTCTGTAATGACTTCATTTGATGAAGCCTGTAATATATGTTTTCCGAATGGTTCATTTAACAAGCCGGAAGACATTAAAAAATAAATAAAACCCCCCAACAAATTAAAGATTTTTTTTCCACCACACATAGACCTTCCTGGTTCTTAATTTTCGGGGGGAAATCTAGTCTGTTGCTTCAGTAATGAAAATCTATGGATCCCAGCAAGACTGAATCGTTGAACCTTCAGCTGACATCTCAAACATGCATGAATTAAGGGTCATCCCTTTAACTGAGAAGATGCGTTATTAGAAGCTGGCACTGCGATCGCTTGACTGCTGGGTATTAATTCCTGGAGGAGTTCTGATGCTTTTCATATTTTACTTCCACTGTATAATCTGATGTGTTTAAGGATTCTGGACCGGTTGCTCTCAACTCTGCAGTCCGCTCTCTCTGCAAAATCAAATAGAACTGTCAAGTTAAAGCTTCAGTAAACGCTGCTCACTGAGACAAGACACACATAGCGAAAGATAACAAAGGCGATTGTCGGGTGCGGTATCCGACATCGTCAAATGTTAGATACCACACTTACTCAATAAGCAGGGATCACTGGTTAGTGGAAGAAAGGTTACACAGTCGAAGGTAGACAAAAGTGCTGGAGAAACTCAGCGGGTGAGGCAGCATTCATGGAGCGAAGGAATAGGTGACGTTTCGGGTCGAGACCCTTCTTCAGACTGATGTGAGGGGGGGGGCGGGCGGGAAGAAAGAAAGGAGGAGGCGGAGACAGTGGGCTGTGGGAGAGCTGGGAAGGGGAGGGGAAGGAGGGAGAAAGCAAGGACTACCTGAAATTGGAGAAGTCAATGTTCATGCCGCTGGGGTGTAAACTACCCAAGCGGAATATGAGGTGCTGCTCCTCCAATTGGTGGTGGGACTCACTCTGTCCATGGAGGAGGCCCAGGAGGTCCCAATGTCTCTTGAAATCGTGATTGTATTGGTTTCTATAGCTTCCTCTGTCATCTACGATATGATACAATACGACGTAACTTCCCAGGAGGGAATTTGATCTGCCTACAGACATAAAATACAAAAAACACAAAATACATGAAACATGAAATGTGAAATTAAAGTGATGTGTAGAAAGGATTGTGGATGTGCAAAGATTGGAGGGGGGGGAGGGAAGTCAGTCTACCCCATGACATAAGGGGGAGGAGTTGTCCAGTTTGATAGCCACAGGGAAGAAGAATCTCCTGTGGCGTTCTGTGCTGCATCTTGGTGGAACCAGTCTGTTGCTGAAGGTGCTCCTCAGGTCGACCAGTGGGTCATGGAGGGGGTGAGCTGTATTGTCCAAGATGCTCCGCAGTTTGAGGAACATCCTCCCCTCCAAGACCACCCCCATAAATCTAACTCCGCCCCCAGGACTCATTTTTAGACATGGAAAAGGTTGCCCAGAGATCCCTCGTAAATCTCTCCCCTCTCACCTTAAGCCATGATCAGCCATGATCACATTGAATGGCGGTGCTGGCCCACTCCTGCACCTATTGTCTATTGTCTATTGCCTTGTCCTTCAGTTTTAGAATCCTCCACCCCCAGTAAAAAAACTGTGTGGTCACCTCTCAGCCTTCTAAACTGCAAAGATTTAAATCCCAGCCCCTTTACTCGGTCCTTATAACTCAAGCTTGCAAGCACAGGTAACTTCAAGGGATTGTTTCTGCATTCCTTTCCAACTTAATGACATCCTTCCTACAGCTGGTCGACCAAAAAGGTACACTGTACTCCAGGTGTGGTCCCACACATGACTTGTGGAGTCCCAACCTTTGTACGCAATACCCTTCCTGATGAAGGCAAGTGTGTCAAACACCTTCTTCAGTTGCTGTCCACCTGTCCCACCACTTTCATAGAACCATGCACCTGTAGACTGAAGAAGGGTCTTGACCAGAAACGTCACCCATTCCTTTTTCTCCAGAGATGCTGCCTGTCCCGCTGAGTTACTCCTGCTTTTTGTGTCTATCCTCGGTGTAAACCGGCATCTGCAGTTCCTTCCTACACATGCACCTGTACTCCCAGATTCCTCTGTTCTACAACACTCCCCAGAACTCTACCATTCACTGTGTAAGCCTGCCCTGGTTTGACGCACCAAAGTGCACCACCTCACACTTGTCGGAAGTTAAATTCCATTTGCCATTCCTTGGCCCACCTTCCAAACCGATCGAGGTCCCGTAGCAAACTTACATAACACCCCTCACTGTCCGCTCACCATTTTCTTTAGTTTAGTTTAGTTTAGTTTACAGATACAGCGTGGAAACAGGCCCTTCGGCCCACCGAGTCCGCACTGACCACCGATCCCCGCACACTAACACACTACACACTAGGGACAATTTACACTTATACCAAGCCAATTAACACTTTGGAGTGTGGGGAGGAAACCGGAGATCTCGAAGAAAACCCACGCATCCTCAGGGAGAACGTACAAACTCCGTACAGACAGCACCCGTAGTCAGGATTGAACCCGGGTCTCTGGTGCTGTAAGCGCCGTAAGGCAGCGAATCTACCGCTGCGCCACCGTGCCACTCTTATTCTTCTCATTCATAATTTCTGCTTTGCATTAAGCTTCAAATTATCCTTTGACACCATGATCTGAGCAGAGTGGGGGTGGGGGGGGGGGGGTGGGTTATTCCACTCCGAAGCAAAGCAATCGTGAGAAGATTGTGATTTTCTCCTTCCTGATGCATTGGTCACAATCTAGCCTTATCACATAGAAACATAGAAACATAGAAATTAGGTGCAGGAGTAGGCCATTCGGCCCTTCGAGCCTGCACCGCCATTCAATATGATCATGGCTGATCATCCAACTCAGTATCCCGTACCTGCCTTCTCTCCATACCCTCTGATCCCTTTAGCCACAAGGGCCACATCTAACTCCCTCTTAAATATAGCCAATGAACTGGCCTCAACTACCTTCTGTGGCCTCGACTACCCTCTGTGACATGAATGAGCATTCTTGCCAATGACCCATCAGGCTATTATTCCACCATGAGAACCTCAGCTCAGTCTTAATGGGCCTGTCCCACTTACACAATTTTTCAGCGACTGCCGGCAACCATCGTAGGTCGTTGCAGGTCGCCAAAAATATTCAACATGTTGAAAATCCAGCGGCAACCAGAAAGAGGCTACGACTCTTTGGGCGAATGAGGAGACGACTCACGACCATACGGGCGACATGTCGCGGGGGTGAAGCCTGTACGGTCGTGAGTAGTCGCCCAAAGAGTCGTACCTTGTTCTGGTCGCCGCTGGATTTTCAACATGTTGAACATTTTCGGCGACCTGCAACGACCTATGACGGGTGCCGGCAAGTCCCCGAAAAATTTGCGTCAGTGGGACAGGCCCACAAGGTTGCCCACCTACAATGTGGCAGTGTTCATTTGTTTTCCACTGAGAGTCATTCCACATTGTTCGACAATCCCGAAGTCTTGTCCAGGGTTATTCGTGCTTCCAATCCGGACCATTGGCAACCAATAGGACAAGTAACCTGACTGATCCCAGTCTGTGGAGCGCAGAACAGAGAGAAAACCTGGGAATTGCCGGGTCACTCTGGTCTCTGTCAAACCAGACTGTGTTCAATGGTTCACCTGCACTTTATGGTCACTTGTAACGACATACAGTGAAATTCCTTTCATTGCATCCAATTCGGTAAAAAATATTATTTAACTTAAATGCAATCATAGATACGTACAAGTGTGTGGGAACAGAATACTATATACCAAAGTCATAGAGTCATACAGCATGGAAACAGGCCCTTCGGCCCAACTTGCCCATGCCGGCCAACATGCCCAATCTACACTAGTCCCACCTGCCTGCATTTGGCCCATATCCCTCTAAACTTATTCTATCCATGTACCTGTCTAACTGTTCCTTCAATATTGCGATAGTCCCTGCAAATGTCCCTCTGCCTGAGTGCACAACTCATGGTTCAATTATAAATTATGTACCTGGATACAGTGATATTCCTTTTTTGCAGAAGATAGACTCAAAAAGCTGGAAGGTAGATAAAAATGCTGGAGAAACGCAGCATCTATGGAGCGAAGGAATAGGTGACGTTTCGGGGTCGAGACCCTTCTTCAGACGCTTCATAGATTCACAAAGCTGGAGTAACAATTTATTTTCTGTCTGACCCGCTGAGTTACTCCTGCAATTCGTGTCTATGTTTGGTTTAAACCAGCATCTGCAGTTCCTTCCTACACAATCCTTTTTTGCATACCGTTCCGCATTCAGGGACAGTTTCTTCCCAGCTGTTATCAGGCAACTGAACCATCCTACCACAACCAGAGAGCAGTGCCGAACTACTATATACCTCATTGGTGACCCTGGGACTATCCGTGATCAGATTTTGCTGCCTTTAACTTGCACTAAACATAATTCCCTAAACACTGTACTGTAAACGGCTCGATTGTAATCATGTGTTGTCTTTCCGCTGGCTGGTTAGCACGCAACAAAAAGCTTTTCACTGTACCTCGGTACACGTGACAATAAACAGTAAGGTTGGTGCGTAAGGTTGGTGCGTGTGCAGATGTGGTGAAGATGGCGCTATTTAGAGCATACTGCACACCACTCTACACTGCGCACCTGTGGTCGAACTATGGAAAGACAAGTTTGCAGAGACTAAAGGTGTCATATAATGATGCCATGAGAACACTGCGAAGGAAACCTAGATGGTGTAATGCTAGTATCATGTTTGTGGCTGCAGGAGTCAGTACTTTAGAAGCTATCCTAAGAAATCATATGTATAAATTCATTTGCAGGATAAATGACTCTAAAAACGTAATTATTGTGGCCTTGTCAAACATAAGGTTTTGCACTATACGCTACCAATCCCAGTTGTGGAGACACTGGTATCACTGTCTCTTTGTAGGACACTGATCTTTCTTTTATTCTGGATTTAAATTCATGTATTGTGTTTAAAAAATATATATTTATGATGCTTTTTTAAGTGATATAGTAAGATTTTATATGTATTTTATGGTGTTTTTATATGCAATGTATTTTTATATAATGTTGCCCCTTGTCTGGACCTTGAGTCCGAAATAAAGTTTATTATTATTATTATTAATAAACAAAACGGAAACAAACCTTACCATACACAGTTACAGTCCAGAGATTTATCACAGTAACACGCTCAGATCTAGTCACCAGCCTTTGAGCTTCCGTGACCTTACCCAACTGCAGCTGAGGAAACCCAATTTGTAAAGTTGTAATTATGTCCAAACACACCATTAAATACTGACTTCCACCTCATGCCTGAAGTAGATTGTTCAGCATATTTGCCAGGGAGACTGGTGCATAAACACCTGAAATTGTCATCAATTAAACTAGTTTCCCTCGGAGGGGTACTTTTTAAAATGTTTAGTTTTAGAGATACAGTGTGAAACAGGCCCTTCGGCCCAGCGATTCCGCGCCAACCAGCGATCCCTGCACACTAGTACTATCCCACACACTAGGGGACAATTTACATTTTTTACCGAAGCCAATTGACGTACAAACCTGCACGTCTCTTGGAGAGGAAACAGGAGCACCCGGAGAAAACCCACGCAGGTGGGCTAGGGCGGTCACGGTGGCGCAGCGGTAGAGTTGCTGCCTCACAGCGAATGCAGCGCCGGAGACCTTGGTTCAATCCCGGCTACGGGTGCTGTCTGTGCGGAGTTTGTACGTTCTCCCCGTGACCTGCGTGGGTTTTCTCCGAGATCTTTCGTTTCGCCGTAAGTATTATTTTAATAATTGATTCAATTGTTTTTGGTTAAAAAAGAACGGTTCCGTTTATCGTGCGCGGGAAGGAAAACTCTCGGTCACGAGTCCTGTTGCATAGCTGGATGATATTTCTTGACCACTTTTTCATAAATGCCCTGGTCCGAAGATTGAGTGTTTAGATGTGACACCAATCTGTTCAAGAAGGAACTGCAGATGGTGGAAAATCGAAGGTGGACAAAAATGCTGGAGAAACTCAGCGGGTGCGGCAGCATCTATGGAGCTCCGTAGCACCCGCTGAGTTTCTCCAGCATTTTTGACACCAATCTGTGCTTTGTAATTTTCTACACATTATTAAAATCCTTGGTGAGTATACAATTTCCACTTGGTTTGGAACATGATACCAAGTTAAACCAACCTGCACCTAATCTATATCCCCCCCATTCCTTTCATATTCGGAATCGAGAACCAGAGGACATGGGTTTAAGCTGAGGGGGGGGAAATTTAATAGGAAGCTGAGGGGTAACTTTTGACAAAAAGGGCGGTGGGTGTATGGAACAAGCTGCCAAAGATGGTCGTTGAGGCTGGTGCTATTGCAACATTTAAGAAAGATCATAACATCATAAGTTTAAGAAAGCAACTCCTGCCTGTCAGCCATCAAATCTTGGATGCAACTCAACTTCCTTAAATTAAACAGTAGCAAAACAGAATTTCTCCTCATTGGCTCCAAATCAACACTCACTAAAATTAACAACCCCACTCTCACTATCGACGGCACCACTGTCTCCCCATCTCCTCAGGCACGCAACCTTGGCGTGATCCTTGACTCAACCCTCTCCCTTGAGCCTCACATCCGCCATGTTGTCAAAACATCATTTTTCACCTCCGCAACATTGCAAAAATCAGATCGTCTCTCACACCCCCCGCTGCTGAAAGACTCATCCATGCCTTCATCTCCTCCCGACTGGACTACTGTAACTCTCTTCTTCTCGGAATCAATTCCAGCAGCATCAAACAACTCCAACTGGTCCAAAATGCAGCCGCTCGACTCATTACCCACACCAAATCCTGGCACCACATCACCCCAGTTCTCAAAGAACTTCACTGGCTTCCCATTTCCCACCGGATCACCTACAAAATCCTGGTCCTCACCTACAAAGCCCTCAACAACCTGGCCCCACCTTATCTCACTGACCTCCTCTCCCCCTACCAACCCTCACGGTCCCTCAGATCCACATCAGCTGGTCTCCTCTCCACTCCAAAATCAAACCTGTGCACTTTTGGAGGCAGAGCCTTCTCCAGGGCAGCTCCCAGGCTCTGGAATTCCCTCCCACAACCGGTCCGAAATTCTGAGTCCCTCACCATCTTCCAGTCCCGCCTCAAGACCCATCTCTTCACCTCTGCATACCCTTAGTCCCATGTTCCCCTCCCCTCTGTCTTACTGCTCTATTTTGTTTTGTTTATTCCTGACTCTCAATTGTAAAGCGACTTTGAGTCCTGAAAAGCGCTATATAAATAAAATCTATTATTATTATTATTAGATGCTGGAAAAATCGAAGGTAGACAAATTTGCTGGAGAAACTCAGCGGGTGAGGCAGCATCTGTGGAGAGAAGGAATAGGCGATGTTTCGGGTCGAGGGTCTCGACCCGAAACGTCGCCTATTCCTTCTCTCCACAGATGCTGCCTCACCCGCTGAGTTTCTCCAGCATTTTTGACTACCATAAGATCATAAGTAATAGGAGCAGAATGAGGCCATCAAGTCTACTTCACCATTCAATGGCTGATCTATCTCTCCATTCTCCTGCCTTCTCCCCATAACCTCTGACACCTGTACTAATCAAGAAACACTTAGACAGGTACATGGATAGGACAGGTTTAGAGGGATATGGGCCAAACGCAGGCAGGTGGGACTGATGTAAATGCGACATGTTGGTCGGTGTGGGCAATAAACAATAGACAATAGGTGCAGCAGTAGGCCATTCGGCCCTTCTTGCCAGCACCGCCATTCAATGTGATCATGGCTGATCATCCCCAATCAGTACCCCGTACCTGCCTTCTCCCCATATCCCTTGACTCCGCTTTCTTTAAGAGCCCTATCTAGCTCTCTCTTGAAAGTATCCAGAGAACCGGCCTCCACCGCCCCCTGAGGCAGAGAATTCCACAGACTCACAACTCTCTGTGTGAAAAAGTGTTTCCTCATTTCCGTTCTAAATGGCTTACCCCTTATTCTTAAACTGTGGCCCCTGGTTCTGGACTCCCCCAACATTGGGAACATGTTTCCTGCCTCTAGCGTGTCCAAACCCTAAATAATCTTATATGTTTCAATAAGATACCCTCTCATCCTTTTAAACTCCAGAGTATACAAGCCCAGCCGCTCCATTCTCTCAGCATATGACAATCCCGCCATCCCGGGAATTAACCTCCCTCAATAGCAAGAATGTCCTTCCTCAAATTAGGGGACCAAAAACTGCACACAAGTTGGGCCGAAGGGTCTATTTCCACTCTGTGCGAGTCTCTGACTTTATTCCTGTGCCTATCTAAAAGCCTCCTACAACCACTATCATAGCTGCCTCCACCACCACCCCTGGCAGTGTATTCCAGGCACCCACCACCCTCTGTGCAAAACACTTGGCTTTCTTTTATTTGTAGAAAACCTTACAACAGCATTGTCTGAAAGAGTTATCTTCTCATTTAAATAACTGCACCTCACGAATAAAATAATACAATATCAAACAGCTTCACATAAAATTGGATTCAGCATAATTATAATGCCGCCCGTTAATCGGATTGTCAAGTCAGATTTATGTTTTGGCCATCTCAGATGCAAATCATGATGTTGGGACTGACCACGAAAGTCTCATCTTTGCTAATTAATGCAATGCTGCAGTAACACAGCGTCAGGCAGAGCAGTCAGGCAGGTTGTGAATTGACCGAGTAAAAGGCCTGTCTCACGAGTCTGCGGTCATTGGCGGCGAAACGGGAAGAATCTGCCGCCATAGACCGCGCACTCGTGAGAACGTACAATTCCGGGGCCGTGCGGCGGTGTTCCCAACACCGCACGGTGCTAAAATAAAACAGACAATGTCGAAAACTATATACTCACCGCACAACCTCCACCAGTGATGCACGAGTGCGGCACGGGCCGCCGCCAGTGTGGCTCGAGCGCCGTGCGTCAAACGTCCACTGCCACAGCCTCCGCCAGTGAGGCACGTGTGTGGCACGGCCGCAGGCACAGCCACCGCTACAGCGCCGCGATCAGGATGGCCTCTGCCACAGCCGCCGCTGGTGAGTCACGTGCGGCGGGCTGACGTCATCGCAGTCGGCCCGCCCTTTTATTTACTTACCGCAAGCACGTGGGAACAGCCGTATTTGAATTACTCGGCCCCCGCGCAGCATCCGTGCGGCGCTCCAGTAGATAGGCTCGGCGCTCTCGCCGTTGCCGCGCGGTCCCCGCTACCGGCGATGACCGCAAACAGGTAAAATACTAATACATCGGTATCATAACTGATATGAGCAGAATTAGGCCATTCGGCCCATCAAGTCTACTCTGCCATTCAATCATGGCTGATCCATCTCTCCCTCCTAACCCCATTCTCCTGCCTTCTCCCCATAACCCTTGACACTCGTACTAATCAAGTCAAGTCACTTTTATTTCTATAGCCCATTTACAAAACAACTCTCGTTGGCCAAAGTGCTTTACATTGGGATAAGAATAGTATAACAAACAACAGTGGTTCATAGATTAAATACAAACATCACTACATACATACAGCCCTCGCTCAGAGGACGTCAAGAAAGGCTTGGGAGTGGAGATGAGTTTTAAGTCTCGACTTAAAGGAGTCGGTGGAGGGGGCAGTTCTGATGGGAAGAGGGATGCTGTTCCACAGTCTAGGAGCTGCAACCGCAAAGGCGCGGTCGCCCCTGAGCTGATGCCCAGACCGTGGGATATTCAGCAACCCCAAGTTGGCCGATCTGAGGGACCTGGAGGTGGAGTGGTGGGTGAGCAGACTTTTAATGTAGGTGGGGGCAAGCCCATTGAGGGCTTTGTAGACATAAAGGAGGATCTTGAAATCAAGAATCTATCTATCTCTGCCTTAATAATATCCATTGACTTGGCCTCCACAGCCTTCTGTGGCAAAGAATTCCACAGATTCACCACCCTCTGACTAAAGAAATTCCTCTCCTTCTCCTTCCTAAATGAACTAATTCTGAGGCCATGACCTCTGGTCCTAGACTCACCCACTAGCGGAAACATCCTCTGCACGTCCACTCTATCCAAGCCTTTCACTATTCTGTACGTTTCAATGAGGGGTCCCCTCATCCTTCTAAACTCCAGCAAGTACAGGCTCAGTGCCGTGTAACTCTCATCGTATGTCAACCCACCCATTCCTGGGATCATTCTTCTAAGCCCATCGTTGGTGTGTGTGGGAGAGGATATTCTTTACTGTTTTCTACACATTAATGGCCCTGGGAAACACAATGGAAATTTTTCCACCGAGTGAAGTCACCGGAGAGCAATTTTTCATGCCTTTGTTGTCCCTAACATTTGGTCACAAGCCTACTAGTTAGGCCACATTTGGAATACTGTGTGTGGGAAGGAACTGCAGATGCTGATTTACACCGAAGATAGACACAAAACGCTGGAGTAACTCAGCGGGACAGGCAGCATCTCTGGAGAGAAGGAATGGGTGACGTTTTGGGTCGAGACCCTTCTTCAGACTGAGAGTCAGGGGAGAGGGAGTCTAGAGATATAGAAGGGTGAGGTGTGAAAATGTCAGAGCAAAGCAGATGGTGATAAGGAAATGCTCAGAGGGCAGTGGAGGCAGGTTCTCTGGATGCTTTCAAGAGAGAGCTAGATAGGGCTCTTAAAGATAGCGGAGTCAGGGAGATATGGGGAGAAGGCAGGAACGGGGTACTGATTGGGGATGATCAGCCATGATCACATTGAAAGGCAGTGCTGGCTCGAAGGGCCGAATGGCCTACTCCTGCACCTATTGTCTATTGTCTATTGAAATGTAGAATGGTTCATTGTCAGCTGAGGGGAAGGTGACAATCAGTAATATTTTTGAATCAGGAATATTGTGAGCAGTTTTGAGCCCCACATCTGAGGAAGGATGAACTTGGGATTGGTGAGGGTCCAGAGGAGATTTACGGAGAATGATACCGGGGGTGATTGGATTAATGTAACAAGGCACTGGGCCGGTACTCAATGGAGTTTAGAAGGATGAGGGGGTACCTCATGGAAACTTACCAAGCAATGAAAGTCCTAGACAGAGTGGATGTGGAGAGGATGTTTCCAGTAAATGGGAGAGTTTAGGACCAGAGGGCACAGCCTCAGAAAAAAAGGATGTACCATTAGAATGGAGATGATGTATTTCTTCAGCCAGAGGGTGGTGACTTTGTGGAATTCATTGCCACAGATGGCGGTGGAGGCCAAGTCAATGGGTATTTTTAAAGTGGACATTGTTACCACCAGGGGGCGCCGTATGGTTGGCAGCCTCGCCAACAGTCTGTCTGTTTTTCTGTCTTTTTTTGTTATTTTTAGTGTGTTTTGAAAGTTTGTTTGAATGTTCTCCGGTTTGTTTTATGTGGGGGTTGGGGGAGGGGGTCAGGGGAAACTTTTTTTTCAAGCACATACCCTGCTGGAGATGCGATTGTTTTCCTGGTCGTATCTGCGGTCGATCTGCGGCCTAACATCTTGGAGCTGGAGGCCTCGCTCGGGACTGACTTTGGGCCCCACTGCGGGGCATGGACTTACCATCGGAGCCGATCCCTTGCCTGGGATCGATACTCCAATCGCGGCCTGCGGACTTTACCATCGAGAGCTCGCAGTCTCGGGTAGAGACCGTGGATGTCGGGAGCTCCAACCGACACAGAAGGTTCGACCGGCCCTGACCCGGGGTCCGATCGCTCGGCGCGGGCGAGCTGAAATTCCCCCCCGATGCAGCAGCAGATCGCCCCGACGCTGAGGGCCCGAAAGCCGCCAGCTACGGGAGTAAGAAGGCTCGAGGCCCCCGACTGCGGGAGGACAAAGAGGGGACGTGATTAAACTTTTTTATCGCCTTCCATCACAGTGAGGAACGTGGAGGAGTCACTGTGGTGGATGTTTATGTAAAAATGTATTTTTTGTGTGTTGTTGCTTTTTATGTGTATGACTGACTTGACAAATGACATTCCTCATATGTTGCACAATACGGGAGATGCAACGAGACCTGGGTGTCATGGTACACCAGTCATTGAAAGTAGGCATGCAGGTGCAGCAGGCAGTGAAGAAAGTGAATGGTATGTTAGCATTCATAGCAAAAGGATTTGAGTATAGGAGCAGGGAGGTTCTACTGCAGTTGTACAGGGTCTTGGTGAGACCACACCTGGAGTATTGCGTACAGTTTTGGTCTCCTAATCTGAGGAAAGACATTCTTGCCATAGAGGGAGTACAGAGAAGGTTCACCAGACTGATTCCTGGAATGTCAGGACTTTCATATGAAGAAAGACTGGATAGACTCGGCTTGTACTCGCTAGAATTTAGAAGATTGAGGGGGGATCTTATAGAAACTTACAAAATTCTTAAGGGGTTGGACAGGCTAGATGCAGGAAGATTGTTCCCGATGTTGGGGAGGTCCAGGACAAGGGGTCACAGTTTAAGGTTGAAGGGGAAATCCTTTAGGACCGAGATGAGAAAAACATGTTTCACACAGAGAGTGGTGAATCGCTGGAATTCTCTGCCACAGAAGGTAGTTGAGGCCAGTTCATTGGCTATATTTAAGAGGGAGTTAGATGTGGCTAAAGGGATCAGGGGGTATGGAGAGAAGGCAGGTACAGGATACTGAGTTGGATGATCAGCCATGATCATATTGAATGGCGGTGCAGGCTCGAAGGGCCGAATGGCCTACTCCTGCACCTATTTTCTATGTTTCTATGTTTCTATGTCTATATACTTGGCTAAAAGCCCTGTCCCACGGTACGAGTTCATTCCAAGAGCTCTCCCGAGTTTGCCCTGAATCGAACTCGGAGATTTACGGTGATGGCCGCTCGTCGGTACTCGTGGCTCTCGTGGACATTTTTCATCATGTTGAAAAATCTTCACGAGTCTTCCCGAGTACCTGCCGTTAGCGTTACGAGCCGCTAAGAGACGTCCCCGAGCTCCGACGTACCCGCTAGGTTCATTCTCCGTGCTTACCCCGAGTTTGATTTTTTTTTAAACTCGGGAGAGCTCTTGGAATGAACTCGCACCGTGGGACAGGGCTTCAATAAGGTATTATTGTATTGTATTGTAGTGATGGGCTCTCGATTAGTAAGGGCGTCAAAGGTTACAGGGAGAAGGCAGGAGAATGGGGTTGAGAGGGAAAAGCAGATGGGCCATGATCGAATGGCAGAGCAGACTCGATGGGCCAAACGGTCTTATGGAAAAGAACAAAAGACTGTGGGAAAGAGAAAGTGGATTGCCAATGAAAAGCAGTCACATGTGCCCAGCACGGCTGTGACCCCCTGAGTCACTCCCTCCTGTGTTGCAAAAGTTCATTTAACTTGCAAATAGAGTCTGGGTTTTTCCTAAGGGTTGGAATTGGAGCCAAAAATCTTTAAATCCAATCATTCCACTGAGCTTTTAGTACATAGAATATTGCCAGCTGGAGATCGGCCTAATATCTGTATCCAAATTCAAATTACCTCCATTTGCATTTGCTCATGAATATATTTTCTTTTCTCCTCAGCTCTCTGCATCGGGCTCCAGCAATAGTCAAGAAGTCAGGAGAGCCGTCAGCTCCCGCCTATTTCCCAACCGCCCAGCTACTGGTAGTTGTGGGGCTTATTGAGAGAAGGAATGGGTGACGTTTTGGGTCGAGACCCTTCTTCTGACTTCTCGGGTCTCGACCCGAAACGTCACCCATTCCTTCTCTCCTGAGATGCAGCCTGTCCCGCTGAGTTACTCCAGCTTTTTGTGCCTATCTTCGGTTTAAACAGCATCGGCAGTTCCTTCAGGGGCTGTCCCACTTGGGCGACCTAATTGGCGAGTTTAGAAGAGTTTAGGAGAGTTTCAAAAAATGACATGTTGAAGACCTCCTTCCACTATGTTGAAGACCAGCTTCGACTAGCTACGACTAACTTCGGGAAAATTGGACACCAAACAGGGGAGCGTGAAGACGACCTCCTTCGATCTCCTTCGACCTCCCTTCGACTATGATGAAGACTATCTACGACTACCTTCGACTCCCCTTCGATTACCTACGACTAACATGCTGACCTACTACGACTAAACCTACGAGTACGCGGAGACCACTCTCGAGCATGAAGGAGAGTTACGAAGACCTCCTACGACCTCGTGTTGACCATGCTGCGAGTATGAGTCGAGGGCAAACTCGCCAGAACTCGCGGATTAGGTCGCCCAAGTGGGACAGGCCCCTTTCCTGCACAGTTGTGGTCCTTTGCCAGTCTTCCCTTTCCTCGCTGTGAGAGCGTGGCCCCAACCCAGGGCTTTACAACACTTCCACACAACAGATCATCAGTTTAATCACTTCAGTTTACTGTCACGTGTACCGAGGTACAGTGAAAAGCTTTTGCTTTTCATACAAGTCAAAGAGTGATACATTGTGGAAACAGGCCCTTTGGCCCAACTTGCCCACACCGGCCAACATGTCCCAGCTAAACTAGTCCACCTGCTTGCACTTGGTCCATATCCCTGTCCTATCCATGTACCTGTCTAACTGTTTCTTAAAAGTTGGGATAGTCCCTGCCTCATCTACCTCATCTGGCAGCTTGTTCCATACACCCACCATCCTTTGTGTGAAAAAGTTACCCCTCAGATTCCTATTAAATCTTTTCCCCTTCACCTTAAACCTATGTCCTCTGGTCCTCGATTCCCCTACTCTGGGCAAGAGACTGGTTGCTACACTGGTGCGTGTTATGCAGTCAGCAGAAAGACGATACATGATTACAATTGACCTATTTACATTGTGTACAGATACATGATAAGGGAATAACATTTAGTGCAAGGTATAGCCAGCAAAATCCGATCAAGGATAGTCCGAGGGTCATCAAAGAGGTAGAAAGTAGTTCAGCACTGCTCTCTGGTTGTGGTAGGATGATTCAGCTGCCTGATAACAGCTGGGAAGAAACTGTCCCTGAATCTGGAGGTGTGCGTGCGTTTTCACACTTCTGTACCTTTTGCCCGACGGGAGAGGGGAGGAGAGGGAGTGGCCAGGGTGCGACTCATCCTAGATTATGCTGCTGGCCTTGCCGAGGCAGCGTGAGGTATAAATGGAGTCGATGGAAGGGAGGTTGGTTTGGGTGACGGTCTGGGCTGCGTCCACAATTCCCTGCAATCTCTTGCGGCGTTGGATGGAGCTGTTCCCGAACCACACTGCGATGCATTCCGATAAAATGCTTTCTATGATGCATCTGTAGAGGGTAGATGACAACAGGCCATCAGTGATCCCGGGAATAGGGAGTTTACCCGGTCAGTGATTCCACCCATCAACACTTTGCATATCTTCATTTTGTTCCAATTAAGTAATCGGGGAACTGCAATGAACAATTAGCATTGGCTTTTACTTGGGAAATATTGCAGTCTAATTGAATTTTAAGGGAAATGCTTTTGTGATAGTGCACATTGCCGCGCACATTAGCAGACAGAGCAAGCTGTTTAATGTGCGATCGTTCTATCTTTGTTCAGCCTAAGTGATTTTCCAGTGAGTATTTGTAGAGAGGAATTCATGTGTGTGAACGCAGAACGGTGCAGCGGGTGGAGCTGCTGCCTCGCCGCAGCTCAGAGCCGGGATCGATCCCGACCACGGGTGCTGTCTGTGTGGAGTTTGCACCTTCCCTCTGTGACCACGTGGGTTTTCTCTGGGTGTTCTGGTTTCCTCCCACATGCGAAACATGTGCAGGTTTGTCGGTCAGTTAATCCTCTGTAAATTGCCCAGAGTGTGTAAGGATTGGGTGAGAAATTGGGATACTGTGCGGGGATCGCTGGTCGGCGCGGACACAGTGGGCCGAAGGGCCTGTTTCCGTGCTGTATCTCTAAACTAAACTAAATGAATGAATGAATAAATAAGTTTATTGGCCAAGTATTCACATACAAGGAATTTGCCTTGGTGCTCCGCCCACAAGTGACAATGACAACACAGACCTATTGTGTACAGGTGATTGATGTCGGCGTGGACTCGGTGGGGCAAAGGGCCTGTTTCCATGCTGTATCTCTAAACGAATCAAAACCATATTAAACTAAAATGGCAACACATATCACAGGAATATATTATTCAGGATTAATATTAATAACCTGGATTAACACTATTAATTTTAATGGAGTAACTCAACAGGTCAGGCAGCATCTCTGGAGAAAAGGAATAGGTGATGTTTCGGGTCGAGACCCTTCCTGAGACCCTAAACCTTATGTCTGATGAAGGGTCTTGACCCGAAACATCGGCGATTTCTTTTCTCCAGAGAAAATGTTTCTCCAGTCTGACTTGTTTAAGAAAGATCTGCAGATGCTGGAAAAATCGAAGGTAGACAAAAAATGCTGGAGAAACTCAGCGGGTGAGGCAGCATCTCTGGAGTGAAGGAATCGGCGACGTTTCGGGTCGATACATAGATACATAGAAATTAGGTGCAGGAGTAGGCCATTCGGCCCTTCGAGCCTGCACCGCCATTCAATACGATCATGGCTGATCATCCAACTCAGTATCCCGTACCTGCCTTCTCTCCATACCCCCTGATCCCTTTAGCCACAAGGGCCACATCTAATTCCCTCTTAAATATAGCCAATGAACTGGCCTCAACTACCCTCTGTGGCAGAGAGTTCCAGAGATTCACCACTCTCTGTGTGAAAAAGTTTTTCCTCATCTCGGTCTTAAAGGATTTTCCCCTTATCCTTAAGCTGTGACCCCTTGTCCTGGACTTCCCCAACATCGGGAACAATCTTCCTGCATCTAGCCTGTCCAACCCCATAAGAATCTTGTACGTTTCTATAAGATCCCCTCTCAATCTCCTAAATTCTAGCGAGTATAAGCCAAGTCTATCCAGTCTTTCTTCATATGAAAGTCCTGACATCCCAGGAATCAGTCTGGTGAACCTTCTCTGCACTCCCTCTATGGCTATAATGTCCTTCCTCAGATTTGGAGACCAAAACTGTACGCAATACTCCAGGTGTGGTCTCACCAAGACCCTGTACAACTGCAGTAGAACCTCACTGCTCCTATACTCAAATCCTCTTGCTATGAAGGCCAACATACCATTCGCTTTCTTCACTGCCTGCTGCACCTGCATGCCTACTTTCAATGACTGGTGTACCATGACACCCAGGTCTCGCTGCATCTCCCCATTTCCTAATCGGCCACCATTTAGATAATAGTCTGCCTTCCCGTTTTTGCTACCAAAGTGGATAACCTCACATTTATCCACATTATACTGCATCTGCCAAACATTTGCCCACTCACCCAGCCTATCCAAGTCACCTTGCAGTCTCCTAGCATCCTCCTCACAGCTAACACTGCCCCCCAGCTTAGTGTCATCCGCAAACTTGGAGATGTTGCTTTCAATTCCCTCGTCCAGATCATTAATATAAATTGTAAATAGCTGGGGTCCCAGCACTGAGCCTTGTGGTACCCCACTAGTCACTGCCTGCCATTGTGAAAAGGACCCGTTTACTCCTACTCTTTGCTTCCTGTTTGCCAGCCAGTTCTCTATCCACATCAATACTGAACCCCCAATACCGTGTGATTTAAGTTTGTATCCTAATCTCTTATGTGGTACCTTGTCGAAAGCCTTCTGAAAGTCCAGATACAACACATCCACTGGTTCTCCCCTATCCACTCTACTAGTTACATCCTCGAAAAATTCTATAAGATTCGTCAGACACGATTTACCTTTCGTAAATCCATGCTGACTTTGTCCAATGATTTCACCACTTTCCAAATGTGCTGCTATCCCATCTTTAATAACTGACTCTAGCAGTTTCCCCACTACCGATGTTAGACTAACTGGTCTGTAATTCCCCGTTTTCTCTCTCCCTCCCTTCTTAAAAAGTGGGGTTACGTTTGCTACCCTCCAATCCTCAGGAACTACTCCAGAATCTAAAGAGTTTTGAAAAATTATCACTAATGCATCCACTATTTCTGGAGCTACTTCCTTAAGTACTCTGGGATGCAGCCTATCTGGCCCTGGTGATTTATCGGCCTTTAATCCATTCAATTTACCCAACACCACTTCCCGACTAACCTGGATTTCACTCAGTTCCTCCATCTCCTTTGACCCGCGGCCCCCTGCTATTTCCGGCAGATTATTTATGTCTTCCTTAGTGAAGACGGAACCAAAGTAGTTATTCAATTGGTCTGCCATATCCTTGTTCCCCATGATCAATTCACCTGTTTCTGACTGCAAGGGACCTACATTTGATTTAACTAATCTCTTTCTCTTCACATATCTATAAAAACTTTTGCAGTCAGTTTTTATGTTCCCTGCCAGTTTCCTTTCATAATCTATTTTCCCTTTCCTAATTAAGCCCTTTGTCCTCCTCTGCTGGTCTCTGAATTTCTCCCAGTCCTCTGGTATGCTGCTTTTTCTGGCTAATTTGTACGCATCATCTTTTGCTTTGATACTATCCCTGATTTCCCTTGTTATCCACGGATGCACTACCTTCCTTGATTTATTCTTTTGCCGAACTGGGATGAACAATTTTTGTAGTTCATCCATGCAGTCTTTAAATGCCTTCCATTGCATATCCACCGTCAACCCTTTTAGAACTAATTGCCAGTCAATCTTGGCCAATTCACGTCTCATACCCTCAAAGTTACCTTTCTTTAAGTTCAGAACCGTTGTTTCTGAATTAACAATGTCACTCTCCATCCTAATGAAGAACTCAACCATATTATGATCACTCTTGCCCAAGGGGGCACGCACAACAAGTCTGCTAACTAACCCTTCCTCATTACTCAATACCCAGTCTAGAATAGCCTGCTCTCTCGTTGGTTCCTCTACATGTTGGTTTAGATAACTATCCCTCATACATTCCAAGAAATCCTCTTCCTCAGCACCCCTGCCAATTTGATTCACCCAATCTATATGTAGATTGAAGTCACCCATTATAACTGTTTTGCCTTTGTTGCACGCATTTCTAATTTCCTGTTTGATGCCATCCCCAACTTCACTACTACTGCTAGGTGGCCTGTACACAACGCCCACCAGCGTTTTCTGCCCCTTAGTGTTTCGCAGCTCTACCCATACCGATTCCACATCCTCCAAGCTAATGTCCTTCCTTTCCACTGCGTTAATCTCCTCTCTAACCAGCAACGCCACCCCACCTCCTTTTCCTTTCTCTCTATCCCTCCTTCTTCAGTCTGAAGAAAGGTCTCGACTCAAAACGTCGCCTATTCCTTCTCTCTGTAGATGCTGCCTCACCCGCTGAGTTTCTCCAGCATTTTTTGTCTGCCTCCAGCCTGACTTGTTGAGTTACTCCAGCTTTTTGTGTCTGTCTTCAGTTTAAACCAGCATCTGCAGTTCCTCCCGGCACGGTTAATTTTACGGAATAGCATTTTAGTAGAACTGGAAAACTACAATTTTTTACCCTGAGACGGTCACTGTAAAAAATCGTGGCGTTACGAACTCTTGGCATGATGAGACAGGATCTCCATTCTGTGCGTGTCATTGCCCAGAAGGATACAACACACATGGACATTTGGTGACCTGCTCTCTTCACTCAAACCTCATTAGAGTTCTCACAAAGATTCTGGTATTTAAATCATCTCTCCGTTTCATACATAATATACATCTTTAAAAACCCAATGGAAGTGAACTTACTGTTCATGGTCTTGAATGGAAGATTAATTTTGGAACAAAGCAAGTGAGGGGGCATTGACGGAACAGAGTCACAGAGACACAGAGACACAGAGACACAGAGACACAGAGACACAGAGACACAGAGACACAGAGACACAGAGACACAGAGACACAGAGACACAGAGACACAGAGACACAGAGTCACAGAGACACAGAGACACAGAGTCATAGAGACACAGAGACAGAGTCACAGAGACACAGAGACACGGAGACACAGAGACACAGAGACACAGAGTCACAGAGTCACAGAGACACAGAGACACAGAGACACAGAGTCACAGAGACACAGAGTCACAGAAACACAGAGACACAGAGTCACAGAGACACAGAGACACAGAGTCACAGAGACACAGAGACACAGAGACACAGAGACACAGAGACACAGAGTCACAGAGACACAGAGACACAGAGTCACAGAGACACAGAGACACAGAGTCACAGAGACACAGGGACACAGGGACACAGGGACACAGGGACACAGAGACACAGAGACACAGTCACACAGAGTCACAGAGACACAGGGACACAGGGACACAGGGACACAGGGACACAGAGTCACAGAGACACAGAGACACAGAGACACAGGGACACAGGGACACAGAGACACAGAGACACAGAGACACAGAGTCACAGAGTCACAGAGACACAGAGTCACAGAGACACAGAGACACAGAGACACAGTCACACAGAGTCACAGAGACACAGAGACACAGAGACACAGAGTCACAGGGTCACAGAGACACAGAGACACAGTCACGGAGACACACAGACACAGAGACACAGAGACACAGAGACACAGAGACACAGAGTCACAGGGTCACAGAGACACAGAGACACAGTCACGGAGTCACAGAGACACAGAGACACAGAGACACAGAGTCACAGAGACACAGAGACACAGAGTCACAGAGACACAGAGACACAGAGTCACAGAGACACAGGGACACAGGGACACAGAGACACAGAGACACAGTCACACAGAGTCACAGAGACACAGGGACACAGGGACACAGGGACACAGGGACACAGGGACACAGAGTCACAGAGACACAGAGTCACAGAGACACAGGGACACAGGGACACAGGGACACAGGGACACAGAGTCACAGAGACACAGAGACACAGAGTCACAGAGACACAGAGTCACAGAGACACAGAGACACAGAGACACAGTCACACAGAGTCACAGAGACACAGAGACACAGAGACACAGAGTCACAGGGTCACAGAGACACAGAGACACAGTCACGGAGACACACAGACACAGAGACACAGAGACACAGAGACACAGAGTCACAGAGACACAGAGTCACAGACACAGAGACACAGAGACACAGAGACACAGAGACACAGAGTCACAGAGACACAGAGTCACAGAGTCACAGAGACACAGAGACACAGAGACACAGAGTCACAGACACAGAGACACAGAGACACAGAGACACAGAGACACAGAGACACAGAGACACAGAGACACAGAGACACAGAGTCACAGAGACACAGAGACACAGAGTCACAGACACAGAGACACAGAGACACAGAGACACAGAGTCACAGACACAGGGACACAGGGACACAGGGACACAGAGACACAGAGTCACAGACACAGAGACACAGAGTCACAGAGACACAGAGTCACAGAGACACAGAGTCACAGAGACACAGAGTCACAGAGTCACAGAGACACAGAGACACAGAGACACAGAGTCACAGACACAGAGACACAGAGACACAGAGACACAGAGACACAGAGACACAGAGACACAGAGACACAGAGACACAGAGTCACAGAGACACAGAGTCACAGAGACACAGGGACACAGGGACACAGAGTCACAGAGACACAGAGACACAGAGTCACAGAGTCACAGAGACACAGAGACACAGAGTCACAGACACACAGTCACAGAGACACAGAGACACAGTCACAGAGACACAGAGACACAGAGACACAGAGACACAGAGACACAGTCACAGACACAGAGACACACAGAGTCACAGAGACCCAGAGACACAGGGACACAGAGTCACAGAGACACAGAGACACAGAGACACAGAGACACAGAGACACAGAGACACAGAGACACAGTCACAGAGTCACAGAGTCACAGATACATTGTGTCATCATCATCATCATCATCATCATCGGCGGTCACTCGAAATGAGTGTGACTGTCCTCTCATGGAGGACGCCTGTGCGTGACTTTGTTTAACGTGGGGAGACTGGTGCACAGACAGCCACCCCACGGTCCTTGACAGATCTGGGTCAGGATCCAGTGGCATGGAGTCCAAGTCGACCGGAGACCCTTTTCTGCTGCAGCCTTCATCCGCCTTCCCAGCCGTTGTGACGCTCCACTAAGGTCAGCCATCGTCCTCCGCCTGTTCCACCGTTGAGGTCTTGGTTGGATTGCTCTTTGTCAGAGACCTCCCCCTCGACCTTACCGCCATGGGTGGCCCTACCAGGAGCATCGCTCCAGACGGCATCGCTCTCAGGATCTCAGGTCCACACAAGCTTCTCCACCACCACAAGGTTATTATGAATATGATTATGATATAACTATATGATCTGTGTGTATTATGTCTGCCAGCTGTTATGCTGCTGCAAGTAAGAATTTCATCGCTCAGTTTACTTTAGTGCCACATGTACCAGGCTACAGTGGAAAGCTTTTGTTGCATGGTATCCAGTCACCGGATAGACAATACGTGATTACAATCGTGTTGTTCACAGTGTACTGATACGGGACGGAGGGCGTAACGTACAATGCAAGATAAAGTCCTGTAATGTCAGGTTAAAGAGAGTTGGAGGGTTTCAGTACATATGACAATTAAGGGCCTGTCCCACTTGCATGCGATTGCGTGCGTTTGGCACGACCAACCGGAAGCAGAGTTCACGCCAAGTTCGCACTAAGTTCGCGCTAAGTTCGCGCTAAGTTCGCGCGTGACGTCATTTACGTCATGCTTACCAATCAGCTGGGCAGGAGGCGGGCCGACTGAATTTGGGCGTCGCACGGCGTCGGGCGGTGGCGTCATCACGCAACGCCACGCCGGGCGGTGACGTCATCACGCAACGCCACGCCGGGCGGTGACGTCATCACGCAACGCCACGCCGGGCGGTGACGTCATCGCGCAACGCCACGCGCTAGGCGTAAGCCATCAAGACGCCGCGTACGACCGCAGTGCGCCTGAGTGCCGACAGTTCGTTGGCGCGCGAAGATTTCGGTCACTGCAAGAATTTCGGAGCCCCGCGCGATGTCGGGACCAGCCCCGCACAACTCTGCGCTTCTAAGTGGGACCGGCCCCGCGCGGCCATACGGTGCCCGTACGCCTCAAGCGACCACGAGGTCGCGTAATTTGCGAGCCAAGGTCGCGTAAGTGGGACAGGCCCTTTATTCTTCATCCTTAACTCTTGTCCCGACCTTTGGGCGTGGCACGGTGGCTCAGAGGTAGAGTTGCCGCCTTACAGCGCTTACAGCACCAGAGACCTGGGTTCGATCCCGTGACCTGCGAGATCTTCCGTTTCCTCCCACGCTCCAAAGATGTACAGGTTTGTAGGTTAATTGACTTGGTATGAAGATGAAAATTGTCCCTAATGTGTGTTGGATAGTGTTAGTGTGCGGGGATCGCTGGCCGGCGTGGACTCGGAGGGCCGAAGGGCCTGCTTCCGCGCTGTATCTCTAAACTAAACGAAACTTTCCCCTCCTCCGTATGCTCATCTTCCATACCCAAGCCCCTTATTTCCCTTTCACCCCCCTCTTTCCCCTCTCTCCCTCCCCTCGGCCCCCATATCCCTGCCCCTGGCTTTAGTTTTCATCACTATTCGCTCTGTATCTGACACCCTGTTTTTCTCCTTTTCATCCCTAGCCTATCTCATTTGCTCCACCCATCTGCCAATCAAACACCCACCCCCTCACCTTCCGTCTGAAGCAGGATCTCGACCCAAAACGTCACCCATTCCTTCTCTCCAGAGATGCCGTCTGACCCGCTGAGTTACTCCAGCTTTTTGTGTCTATCTTCCGTTTAAACCAACATCTGCAGATCCTTCCTACATATAGATTTAGGGAATGCATAGTTGATAACTGCCCTTATATGTAAACATTTAATAGACAATAGACAATAGACCATAGGTGCAGGAGTAGGCCATTCAGCCCTTCGAGCCAGCACCACCATTCACTGTGATCATGGCTGATCATCCCCAATCAGTACCCCGTTCCTGCCTTCTCCCCACATCCCCTGACTCCGCTATCTTTAAGAGCCCAATCTAGCTCTCTCTTGAAAGCATCCAGAGCAAGGGTGGTGAACCTTTTCATGTTGGAATGCCGCATTAAGTTAGCTGTAATCTAATAAGGCCGCATCCAAGAAACTTCAATTAGATTAGATTAGATTCCATTATTTGTCATTCAGACCTTTCGGTCTGAACGAAAGTTCGTTGCCTGCAGTCATACATATAATAATAAATAACAAAACACACAATAAACACAAATTAACATCCACCACAGTGAGTTCACCAGGCACCTCCTCACTGTGATGGAGGCAAAAGTCTTAAAGTCTCTGTCTCTTCCCTCTTTGTTCTCCCTCTGCGCTGAGGCGATCCAGGCTTCTGACGTTGTGACCCTGCCGGGTGATGGTAAGTCAGTCCCGCGGCTGAATCCGTGCTCCGTCCGCGACGGGCCGGTTCAAACTCCGCGGCCCGGGGTGGTCGAAGCTGCCGCCCTCCAGTCCAGCGGACGCAGCTGTAGTTGCGGGAGCTCCAGAAAAGCAGGTCACCCACCTGTGACCTGCGAGCTCCCGACGATGTCGTCCACTGGGCCAGCCGCGGCCGAGCCTCCGGATTCAGGTCGCCACCAGTGTCTTTGGTCGCCACCGCCGGAACGCCGGAACGCCACCGCAGCCCCGAAGCCGGCCAGCCTCGCGTTGGTAAGTCCTGGCTCTGCCTCCAGAGCCTCGAGGTCGGTCGCAGTTGGAGGCCGCCAGCTCCGCCATTAGGCCTCAGCGCAGACGGAGGCGGAGAAGGGGGATACGACAAGAAAAAGTCGCATTCCCCCGAAGGAAGAGACAAAAATCATGTTTCACCCCCACCCCCCCCCCCCCCACCCCCCCACCCATACACAACCCAATAAACTAAAATGTAACTAAAACAGGACAAAGGAAAACAAAAAAAAAGTAAAAACAGA
>JAXLNO010002604.1:0-18827 GCA_038087875.1 Malacoraja senta
ATGTGGAATCATGGCATAAGGTAACTGTGTCTTATACACTGATGGTACATGTGATGTCATTTGTAACCAATGTGGGATAAACTCTGAATCCAGATTTAAGTTTTAACAGCGTTTTATTCAAAAAAGCTTATTCATAGTTATACAACACAGAAACAGGTCCTTCAGCCCAATTTTTCAATGCTGACCAAGATGCCTATCTAGACTAATAACATTGGCCTGAGTTTGGCCCATATCTCTCCCAACCTTTCCTATCCATGTATCTGTCTCGACCACCTCCTCTGGCAGCTTGTTCAATGTACGCACCACTCTCTGAGTGGAGCCCGATTTGCGGCAATATCTGAATCGCTGTCAAACACTGTGCTTTAGAACATAGAAACATAGAAAATAGGTGCAGGAGGAGGCCATTCGGCCCTTTGAGCCAGCTCCGCCATTCATTGTGATCATGGCTGATCGTTCCCTATCAATAACCCGTGCCTGCCTTCTCCCCATATCCGTTGACTCCACTAGCCCCTAGAGCTCTATCTAACTCTCTCTTAAATCCATCCAGTGATTTGGCCTCCACTGCCCTCTGTGGCAGGGAATTCCATAAATTCACAACCCTCTGGGTGAAAACGTTTTTTCTCACCTCAGTCTTAAATGACCTCCCCTTTATTCTAAGACTGTGGCCCCTGGTTCTGGACTCGCCCAACATTGGGAACATTTTTCCTGCATCTAGCTTGTCCAGTCCTTTTATAATTTTATGTTTTCTATAAGATCCCCCCTCATCCTTCTAAACTCCAGTGAAGACCCTTTTTCGCCTAGTCTTTTCAAACTTTCCTCATATGACAGTCCCGCCATCCCAGGGATCAATCTCGTGAACCTACGCTGCACTGCCTCAATCACAAGGATGTCCTTCGTCAAATTAGGAGACCAAAACTGTACACAATACTCCAGATGTGGTCTCACCAGAGCCCTATACAACTGCAGAACTGGGTGTCCTTGTACACCGGTACACCAGTACAACTTTACTCCTATACTGAAATCCTCTTGTTATGAAGGCCAACATTCCATTAGCTTTCTTCACTGCCTGCTGTACCTGCACGCCAACTTTTCAGTGACCGGTGTACAAGGACACCCAGGTCTCGCTGTACCTTCCCCTTACCTAACCTAACCCCGTTGAGATAATAATCTGCCCCCTTGTTTTTGCCGCCAAAGTGGATAACCTCACATTTATCTAAATTATACTGCATCTGCATCTGCTTTAATTGCACGTTGCCCTTGGATGTTCTGTGTTTTTATTTAAGTATGTCGCTGGGCAGCTACTTTTCCAACTAGCGAACAGTCAGGGTTCCACTCGGAGAGAACCCCATTGTAACTTGGGGAAGACCTTTGATAAATGCAGCCACACGTGCAGCTCACACATGTGCATGGAGATCGGGTCGGGCAGTGAACACATTCCCGAAAATTCACCTGTTCCATATCTCCAGAGATGCTGCCTGACCCGCTGAGTTACTCCAGCCTTTTGTGTCTATCTTCGGTGTAAACCAGCATCTGCAGTTCCTTCCCATACATATATGTCTGAAGTCACTGTGGCTTCCAAAGAAGGCTGTAATAACAAATGCAGATTCCAATTACTGCTGTTCAAAGTGCTTTGCTGTCTATCGCCACCCCTTGTTGATTCCCTTGTTACAGTAACCCCTTGTTGTGTTGCACAGGGTAATGTGTTCTACAAGAACATTTCAGTTTTCCAGAAGCCCAACGCCATCCCAGTCGAACGAGTAGAGACCAGGATGTTTAACCTGTGGGTCTCGGAACCTGTGATCAACTCTCTGCTGTACGCAGCCTATCTGGAGGGTCGGCTGTCTCTGAAGCTTGTGGACGATGATTTGCTGGTGTGTGTCAGATCAGTACAGGAATAAATTAATTGATTCAATTGCTTGAAATGGAAACAGGCCCATTGAGTCCACACTGACCATTGATCACCCATTCACACTAGTCTGAAGAAGGGTCCTGGCTTGAAACATCACTTATCCATGTTCAGCGGGTCAGCCAGCATCTCTGGAGAAAAGGAATAGGCGATGTTTTGGGTCGAGACATCCACCGTCTGAAGAAGGGTCTCGACCCAAGACGTCACCTATTCCTTTGTTCCAGAGATGTTGAGTTACTCCAGCATTTTGTGTCTTTTTTTGAGAAACCAGCATCTGCAGTTCCTTGTTTCCACACAGAATTTACAGAAGCCAATTAACCTACAAACCTGCGAGTCTTTGGGATGTGCATCTATGTTTCAATAATGGATGTGGGAGGAAACCGGAAAAAAAAACCTTGCTGTCACAGGGAGAGCTTGCAAACTCCACACAGACAAACACCCGAGGTCAGGATCGAACGTGGGGGTCTGGTGCTGTGAAGCAGCAGCTCTGTGCCACTAGTTGATTAAATTTCTCTCTGAATGCACGGAATGCCAGTGGCCTCGACATGAGCAGATGTATAGAAACATAGAAAATAGGTGCAGGAGTAGGCCATTCGGCCCTTCGAGCCTGCACCGCCATTTGATATGATCATGGCTGATCATCCAACTCAGTATCCCATCCCTGCCTTCTCTCCATACCCCCTGATCCATTTAGCCACAAGGGCCACATCTAACTCCCTCTTAAATATAGCCAATGAACTGGCCTCAACTACCTTCTGTGGCAGAGAATTCCACAGATTCACCACTCTCTGTGTAAAAAATGATTTCCTCATCTCGATCCTAAAAGTCTTCCCTCTTATCCTTAAACTGTGACCCCTAGTTCTGGACTTCCCCAACATCGGGAATAATCTTCCTGCATCTAGCCTGTCCAACCCCTTAAGAATTTTGTAAGTTTCTATAAGATCCCCCCTCAGTCTTCTGAATTCCAACGTGTACAAGCCGAGTTTATCCAGTCTTTCCTCATATGAAAGTCCTGCCATCCCAGGAATCAGTCTGGTGAACCTTCTCTGTACTCCCTCTATGTCAAGAATGTCTTTCCTCAGATTAGGAGACCAAAACTGTACGCAATAGTCCAGGTGTGGTCTCACCAAGACCCTGTACAACTGCAGTAGAACCTCCCTGCTCTTATACTCAAATCCTTTTGCTATGAATGCTAACATACCATTTGCTTTCTTCACTGCCTGCTACACCTGCATGCCTACTTTCAATGACTGGTGTACCATGACACCCAGGTCTCGTTGCATCTCCCCTTTTCCTAATCGGCCACCATTCAGATAATGTCTATGAACAGTGCCCTGAAGTGCTATCTGATCTGTATGTGAGTGAGCTCGTGAGATGAACTCTGTGTCTTCAGCCTTTCCCCACTCGATCGGCCAGCCTGTCTCCACATTCAGGTGGTCCATAATTGTTCTGTATCTGGACTCCCCTCACCTTGGCTCCATCATCCTTTTACAATGGTGGCACCAGCAACAACAGCTTGTTATGGGCACGAGCATTCCATCATTCCATGCACCGTTGCAGGAAGACCGCCTCGGTATAAGGACGGCCAGGTGTGTGACAGAAAGCTGGATGATAGAGGTGGCCAGGAGGGAGAGGGCATTGGAGGGAGGGTGCCCATCCTGAAGAGTGGAAACGAAGAACTGCAGATGCTGGTTTATTCCGAAGATAGACACAAATGTGCTGGAGTAACTCAGTGGGTCGGGCAGCATCTGTGGGGAGAACTGAGTCGCGACCCTTCTCCCAACCTGAAGACTGTTGCAGGCAGCATGGGTTCCTTGTGGTGATGGGCACAGCAAAATACAGTGCCTGTCAGTGTGAAGGCAATGAGTGAGCAGCTGGGTGAGAGTTTGTGGGTGGGAGTGGGGGCCAGTTGGAGCTTGTGACATTGTTACAGCAACATCACCATCGAAGGGATCTAGAGGCACCAACTCAAAAAGGCAGCCAGCATCATCTAGGATCCACACCTCCCTGACCACACATTCATTTCACTCCTGCCATTGGGAAGAAGGTTTAGGAGTCTGTAAACTGTATTGTCCAGGTTCAGGCGCAGCGGTAGAGTTGCTGCCTTACAGCGCCAGGTTCGATCCTGACTAAGTGTGCTGTCTATATGGAATTTGTACGTTCTCCCGGTGACCTGCGTGGGTTTTGCCCAGTTTCCTCCCACATTCCGAAGACGTACAGGTTTGTAGGTGCAGACTCAGTGGGCCGAAGAGCCTGTTTCCATGCTGTGTCTTTAAACTAAACTGAACTAAACAATTGAAGACTATAAACTCCAACTAAACTACAAACTGCCTGGATTTTGGGCTTTGTTTTGTTTTACCACTATATATTTTATTTATTGAGCTTCTTTCGTTGTTTGTTGTGTTCTCTATTATGCACATTGTGCTGCTGCTGCTAGTAAGAATTACATGGTGTAGATTTGGGACACGTAACAAGAAAACACTCTTGTCTCTCTCTCTCTCGCTCTCTCTCTCTGACTCTGATGTTCGAGGCAGGAGAATCAAATGAGACACTGAAGTGATTTTTGCTTGCTCTTTCAGAAGGTGTTCGAAGATGGAGAATTTAAAAATGAGCTAAACGTCTTACAGCAGGTACGTCTCCTTGGTTACGTAATAAGGAGTGGGACTCACTGAGGGAAACATTCTGGAGGGGGATGGTAAACTTTGGATCTGCGCTGACTGAGTTGTCACTGACATGGTGACATCTCTCTGTGCAATCAGTTCTATCATAGTACACAATCATTAAAAAAACCTAAATCATCTGCTCACAAATTTGCAAACAATAATCCATAGGCAAATTCTAATTCGCTATTAAATTCTCTTTCATTCTTTAATCTGTCCGAGCTGGATCATTGAAACATAGACAATAGGTGCAGAAGTGGGCTGTTTGGCCCTTCGAGCCAGCGCCACCATTCAATGTGATCATGGCTGATCATCTAAAATCAGATGCTTTTTTTCCCCCATATCCCTTGATTCCTTTAGCCCTAAGAGCTAAATCTAATTCTCTCATGAAAACCTCCAGTGAATTGGCCTCCACTGCCTGCTGCGGCAGAGAATTCCACAGATCCACAACTCTCTGGGTGAAAACATTTTTCCTCATCTCAGTTCTAAATGGCCTACCCCTTATTCTTAAACTGTGACCCCTGGTTCCAGACTCCCCCAACATGGGGAACATTTTCCCTGCATCCAGCCTGTAAAATCCTTTAAGAATTTTACATGTTTTGATAAGATCCCCTCTTCTTTCTAAATTCCAGTGAATACAAGCCCAGTCGACCCATTCTTTCAGCATATGTCAGTCCCGCCATCCCGGGAATTGACCTGGTGAACCTACGCTGCACCCCCTCACTAGCAATAATGTCCTCCCGCAAATTAGGAGACTAAAATTGCACTCAATACTCCAAGTACGGTATCACCAGGGCCCTGTACAACTGCAGTAGGACCTCCTTGCTCCTCAACTGTAAGGAACTTCCTTACAGGAGCTGGTGTTAAGGGTACAGGTGACGGGTTGTCCCTCTTCAGGGACATCTTTCATCTCGTCATCTGCACAGAGTACGGGCGGTGAGGATCTCAATCCAATCTTCATTCTATTTTAATGACCAGAATGAGTACCGGGTGGGTGGTATGATGGACAAACTATCTACTCACTCAGAGATGGGCACAAATTGCTGGAGTAACTCGGTCTGAAGATGGGTCCCAACCTGAAACGTCATCTATCCATTTTCTCCAGAGATGCTACCTGACCCGCTGAGTTACTGCAGCACTTTGTCTATCTACTGTACAACACTGTATACAATACTGTATATGGTATTGTACTGTATAAAATGTTCTATATTGTATTATACAGCAAAGAGCAGGACACAAAAATGTTGATGAACAGCGAGTCTTGGGAGTCTAAGTCCACATCTCCTTGAAGGTGGCAACATAAATCTTAGGAAAGTGAAGAAAGGATATGGTGTGCTTGCATTCATAGATCAAGGGAAAGAATATAAGAGTAGGAATGGTACATTGTGGCATTAAAAGGCTGATTGAGCCACACGGAGTATAGCCAGTAGTTCTGTTCGCCACAATATAGAAAGGGTAAATGTGTTGGAGAGAGAGTGCAGCGGACATTGACTGGGATGTCACGGGCTGGAGGACTTTAGATATGGAGTGACATTGGACAAGATGAGCTTGTTTTCCATGAAGCATTGAAGGCTGAGGGGTGACCTGGTGGTGGTATATAAAGGCATAGATAGTCAAACTCTATTTCATGCCAGGGTATTAAAAGTAAGAGGACACGGGCTTAAAGTGGGAGGAAGGAGTCTTCAAGGGGAGTTTTAGGGGGAGGCATTTTACACAGAAAGTGGTTGATATCCAAAATGTGCTGCCATGGGAGACGGTGAACATTACTACGCTTTAGAGACAGATATTTAAATAATAAGACTGGTCCATTGCAGGCACGTGGGCTATGTAGATGGGCAAAACGGTTGGCGTGGACATGGTGGGCCCAAGGGCCCGTTTGTGTACTGCACCACTCTATGACTCTGTTATGTTGCAGGTATTCCCCGCTGTTCCCATAAATGACCTGATGGTCAAACTCACAGCACTCCGGCCACCCAGCATTCTCTTCAAACGTGTGGGCACCATTTTGGAGGGATCCGTAGCTGTAGAGGTTGACGTTGTGCCTGATGGTCAAGATTCCTACACAGCACTGTACATGGAAATGGTGAGTAGCCTCTGCCGTGTCCCGCCACCATCATTACTGCAAATAAGAAAAGATGAGATGCCATGAAGATGTGGAAGGCCACGGGGTTAACGGCAAGTGGCTGAAGTGGTTTGGTGTAGAAATACAGTACATGAATGAATACATTTTGGAATCACGAGTTTTTAGTTTAGTTTGGAGACACAGCGTGTAATCGGGGCCTTCAGCCCACGGAATCAGCGCCAACCGGCGATCTCCTTCAACTAACGATCCCCGTACACAAGCACTATCCTACACACTAGCGGCAATTTACAATCTTTAACCAAAGCCAATTAACCTACAAACCTGTATGTATTTGGAGTGTGGGAGGAAACCGGTGCACCCGGAGAAAACCCATGTGGTCACGGGGAGAACGTACAAACTCCGTACAGACAGCAGCTGTTGTCATGATCAAACCCGGGTCTCTGGCGCTGTAATGCAGCAACTCTACCGCTGCACCACCCTGCCGCCCCATTGGAACAGGACAAATGCCTTATGAAATAAACAATATTCTACAATTTATTTACTTAATTGACGAGAAGTAAGCCAAAAAAAAGGAAACTGTTGGGGAACTGCTAATGCAGAGAGAGACGTCCAGGATATGTTCCCTTTGTGACTCTTTGTTCAGCTCTTCTGGCCCCACTCCCCTGCTTGTAGCAGTCTCCCATACAATTGCATGAGATGCAATCCCTGCACATTTAGCTGCTCCCTTCCCATCAACTGGGGACTCAAAAGGTTTTTGCAAGTTAAACATTAATTCACTTGCACTTTTCCCGATGCAGTGCATTCAGTGTTCAGTGTGGTCTCCCTTACATTGGAGAAACTAGCTGCAGATTGGGCGAATCTTTGCATTCTGCTTGCAGGAGTGACTCAGTGCCTCCCACTTTAATTCTCCAACTCATTCCCATTCTGACCTATCTCTCACTGACCTCCTTCACTGTTACAACTAGGCCCAATGCAAGTTTGAGGAAGACCATATCATCTTCCGTCGGGGCATGTTGCAACTTTGCAGACTCACTAAATTCAACAACTTCAATAACTTGCTTTCCTTGTGTTCATCAGAACCGGCCATTTTTGCCACAAGTCATCAGTCTGTGATACTGGCTCAGTTTCTTTCTCTGGGATCACAGCCTGACCTGCTGAAAAAGTTCTACAGCTCTGCATTTCACAGCATCTATGTTTCTCAGAAGGTTTCGTTTAGTTTAGCTTGGGGATACAGTATGGAAACAGGCCCTTCGGCCCACCGGGCCCATGCTGACCATCGATCATCCGTTCACATTAGTTTTAAGTTATTTCACTTTCGCATCTGCTCCCTACACAGTAGGGGCAATTTACAGAGGCCAATTAATCTTTTGGGATGTTGGAGCAAACCGGAACACCAAGAGGAAACTCACACAGTCACAAGAAGAATGTGCAAACTCCACACAGGCAGCACCCGAGGTCAGAAACAAACCTGGGTCTCTGGTGCTGTTAGACAGCAGTACTACCAGCTGCATTGCCTCTCTCTATCTTACTGTTCTCATCTCAGACCTTGTCTGCTAATTTTTTTTTCTATGTTCTGCACGAACTTATTGCTAAGATGACTTCCACAATATCTACATAGCATGTCTGTCATAGATATTCCCTTCCTCTTATCCACCCCTCCCCCACCTTCTCTGCAACTTGAAACTAACGTGTTTTACCTTTCCCTGTTGGGAGGGAGGATCTTCAGTCTGTGATGTAACCATTTCTCTTGCCACAGAGGCTGCCTGACCCACTGGGTACTTCCGGCATTTGCTGTTTAAAACTTGCATCCTTTGTCCACAACACCATTACGAGATTTTAGTTTGCGCAATGTTGTTTTATTTTGGATGCAGAACAGGGCTAATAATTCTACAGTGCTGAGCAAGATCTGCAAAGCAGTCTTTCAGATAGCTGGTAATGCCCCTTGCAGGGCATGGCCCATTGATCCGTCTCTGTTTCACCCAAATATCTCCAGAGAGTGATAATAAATCAGTCACCTAGCTTCTGCATCTGCTACATCTACGAAAGACAAACTGAACTGCCCAGGTTGACTCCTTCCCTTCAGGTTAAATGCTAAAGCTGGAAGGGGGCAAAGTTTAAAGGAAATGTGTGGGGCACGTTTTTCAGAGGATGGTGGGTGCCAGAAACGCACTGCCAGGGGTGGCACTGGAGGTAGATACAATAGTGGCATTGAAGAAGCTTTAGAATAGGCACATGGATATGCAGGGAATGAAGGCATATGGATCACATGCAAGCAGAGGAGATTCGCTTAACTTGGCATCATATTCGTACATTGTGAGCTGCAGATTCTATTCTCGTGCTGTAGTTCATAAGTTCAAGGAGCGGAATTAGGCCATTCAGCCCATCATCATACTACTCTGCCATTCAATCGTGGCTGATCTATCCTTCCCTCTCAACCCAAATCTTCTGCCTTCGCCCCATAACCTCTAACATCCTTACTAATCAAGATAGACAAAAGTGGTGGAAAAACTCAGCGGGTGCAGCAGCATTTATGGAGCGAAGGAAATAGGCAACGTTTCGGGCCGAAAACCTTCTTCAGACATCTGTCAATCTCTGCCTTAAAAATATCCATTGACTTGGCCTCCACAGCCGTATGCGACGATGAATTCCACAGATTCACCACCCTCTGATTAAAGAAATTCCTCCTCATCTCCTTTCTAAAGGCACTGTACTGTTCTATGTTCAAAAAGTAAAGACAGAAAATACCGGACACGGACAGCTGGGGGAGCTGAAGTCTAAAGAAGAGTCCTGACCTGAATTGTCATCTAACTATGTTCTCCAGGGGTGCTTCCTGACTTGCTGAGTTACTCCAGCTCTTTGCGTCTTTTTTTTGTCAATTAGCATCTGCAGTTCCTTATTTCTACGTTAGTGTGATAGACAAAAGCCTTTGTGCAGATGCTGCCTGACCGTCAATGTGTTTCCAGCATTTTCTGTGTTTATTTTAGCCTTCAGTACTGTAGACCAGGTTATAGCTGCCTGTAATAGCACAATGAACCTTTGAGAGGAAACTGGTGGTCTCAGAAATGGGTAGTGGGCGCCACCTGGTGTTCAGCCGAGGAGACACAAGAGACTGCAGATGCTGCAATCCTGAGCAAACAAAAACAAAGTGCTGGAGGAACTCAGTAGCTCAGGAGGCCACTATGGAGGAGAAAGAACATACAATGTTTGGGGTGGGGATGCTTCTTCAGACTGAACGAGGAGAACAGGACACAGATGTGCCGTCTGGCTTTGTGGTACCGGGTCTGGAGAAGATGTAATTCAGATTTTTAGTTTGATACTGATTAAATTAATATTGTGCTGCTGTAATTTAAAAGAATAACAGTGATAATTGTGCTTTACTGATGGACAGGCAGCACAGTTGCACAGCTAGTAGATCTGCTGCCCCGCAGATCCAGTGACCCGGTTTCAATCCTGACTTTGAGCGCTGACTGTGTGGTGTTCTCCCTGTGACTGTGTGAGTTTCCTCTGGGTGCTCAGGTTTCCTCCCACACCACAAAGGCATGCAGGTCGGTAGATAAAATTGGCCTTCACGTGTGAGTGAATGGCAGAAACTGGAGGGAATTGATGGGAATGTGGGAAGTTTTACACAGACCCTTTTTCCCCCAGGGCGGAAATGTCCAGCACTAGAGGGCATACTGTAGCTATTAGGCAAGAGGGGGGAAGTTTAATGGAGATGTGTGGGGCAAGTTTTTAACACTGAGAGTGGTGGGGGCCTGGAACACACTGCCAGGGGTGGTGGTGGTGGTGGCAGATATGATAGTGTAGTTTAAGAGGCTTTTAGATAGGTACATGGAAGTGCAGGGAATTAGAATTGCAACGTTTAAGAAACATTTAGACAAGTACATAGATAGACCGGTTTAGAGGGATATGGGCCAAATGCAGGTACGTGAGACTAGTGTAGATGGGACATGTTGGCCAGTGTAGGCAAGGTGGGCAAAAGGGCCTGTTTCCACACTGTAAGGCTCTGCTCCTTAATAGAGGGATATGGATCATGTACTGACAGATGTGATTAGTTTAAGTTGGCATCATGTTCGGTACAAACATTGTGGTCTGAAGGGCCTGTTTCTCTACTGAAGTGTTCTAATAAATAGGGCCAAAGAGTCTTCATAAAGTGTTGTATGACTTCATAAATCTAGTAATGAGACTTCAACCTTGTATCCACAGGTCATAGAAACCACCGTACAGTCATCTTATGCAAACAGGAAAATCCACCTGCAGCCCTCATCAAATCGGTAAGTGCCTCTGCTGACACTTCCTTGTATTAAAGTCCACGTGATTACTGAGACGTATTAATCTTTCACTCTATGCATCTCCACAGCTGGAGCATCAAAGCTTTAAGGAATAATCCTGCGATCACCCTGGTGAGTATACACAGAATATCTTTGAAAACTGATTGGAGATGCTTCAGAAGTAATTTTAGAAAGATCCCAATTTCAAAATTGATTTTCAATTTAGTTTAGAAATACAGCGTGGAAACAGGCCCTTCAGCCCATCATGTCCAGCAATCCCTGTACACTAGTTCCATCCGACACACTTGGGACAATTTACAGAAGCCGGTTAATCTACAAACATGTACATCTTTGGAATGTGGAAGGAAACCGGAGCACCCGGGGACAACCCACGTGGTCACAGGGAGAACATACAAACTCCGTACAGACAGCACCCGTGGTCAGGATCGAACTCGGGTCTTCGGTGCTGTAAGGCAGCAACTCTACCGCTGCGCCACTGTGTTGCCCCAGGTCCAGGAATCTGAGCACAGGGATCGGCTTCTTACGCTTGGAAATAGAAGAGAACCTCACAAGCGATCTCCTAAAGTGAGGTTCTTCCAGTGTCACAGTTTAGTTTTTTTTAGTGATGTGTATTTGTGGTTAGGCCATTTTTAGTATACCAGAGTTGGCAAAATCAACTTTTCAAATGGAGTCTGAGAAGGGTCTAGACCCAAAACATCACATCTCCATGTTCTCTAGGATACTGCCTGACATGTTGAGTTACTCCAGCACTTTGTCTTTTTTTTCAAAATTAGATGCAATTTATTTTTGTGACCTGCCATGTGTTTATTTGAAGAAGTATTCAGAAATGTATCAGATGCTTCAGAATGTTTCAGAGATTTAGCGGGTGGCACGGTGATGCAGCTGGTAGTGCTGCTGCCACACAGCTCCAGAGACACAGGTTCAATTGTGTGTGTGTGTGTGTCTGTGTGTCTGTGTGTAGTTTGCACGTTCTCCCCGTGACCATGTGGGTTTCCTGCGGGTGCTCCAATTTCCTCGCACGTCCCAAATACGTGCGGGTTTGTAGGATAACTGGCATCTATAAAATTGCCCCTAATGTGCAGGGAGTGGATGAGAAAATGGGATAACATTGAACGAGGGTGAACAGATTATCGATGGCCAGCATGGATATGGTGGACTGAAGAGCCTGTTTCCATGCTGTGTCTCCAAACTAAACGATTTACAATTTGTGATTTCAGGACAAGAATATAGCAAAGCGTTATTTGGAGAAGTTTTTCTCAGCAGGTGGACTGCAAAAAATCATCTCTTGTGAGTAATTCTTTGGGGAAGATTGCGTTTGAGGTAATAAAGAACAGACATTGCCCATTATAGACTAAAACAAGACTAACAAAGTTATACATTTACTGTCACCTATTTTTGCATGATCTGGTCCAGGCCGTAGTGCGGATGAGAGGCAGACATCTTGTAGATGTCAGTTGAAACACTGCAGATGTAGGGAATCTGAAACACAATGCTGGAAACACTCAGCAACACTCAGTGGAGAGAAAAGCAGTTTGTATTTCAGATTGAGGATACCTTTGTTAGAACTGGAAGAGAGTTTGTTCTGCTTGGAGTGTGGAGTGTGGAGATGGATAGGACAAAGGGAATAGCACCGATAGGGTGAAACTCAGGTTGCAGCAGGGAATAAGTGGAAGAATTGTCTGCTCAATAGATTATTGACAGAGTTTGGTTTAATTTATTATTGTACCAAAGTACAGTAAATAGCTTTTTTGTTGATTGCTATCCAGTCAGTGACAAGACCATACCTGATTATAAACAAGCCGTGTCGAGTGTCCAGATACAGAATAAAGTGTATAATGTTTAGTGCAAGATAATGTCCAGCAAAGTCTGATTATAGTTCAAAGATCTTCAGTGAGGTAGAGAGGTAGAGAGAGAGACACACACACAGACACACAGACACGGTAGTGAATTTGATTTTGGTTCCAGAAGTGCCCACACTGACCAACATGTCCCATCTACACTAGTCTTATCTGCCTGTATTTGGCCCACATCCCTCTAAACCTATCCTATCCATATACCTATCTATCTGTTTCTTAACTGTGGGTGGCACTGTGGTGCAGCGGTAGAGTTGCTGACTTACAGCGCCAGAGACCCGACTTTAATCCTGACTACGGGTGCTTGTCTGTACGGGATTTGTACGTTCTCCCCGTGACTGCATGGGCTATCTCCGAGATCTTTGGTTTCCTCCCACACTCCAAAGACGTACAGGTTTGTAGGTTCATTGGCTTGGTATTAATGTAAAAGTGTTCCGTGTGTGTGTGTGGGGTAGTGTTAGTGTTAATGTGCGGGGATCACTGGTCGGTGCGGATTCAGTGGGATGAAGGTCCTGTTTCTGCGCTGTATCTCTAACCCAAACTAAACATTGCAATTCTCCCTGCCTCAACTACCTCCTTTGGCAGCACTTTCCATTCACCCGCCACCCTTTGTGTGAAATTACCCCTCAGATTCCTATTAAATCTTTCCCCCTTCACCGTAAACATTTGTCCTCTGGTTCTCAATTCCACTACTCTGGGCAAGTGACTCTGTGCGTCTACCCGATCTATTCCTCTCATGATTTTATACACTGGGTATGAAGTCTCTGCTGTGCTTTATGCCAAGACGTCCCTAACATTTATACTTAAGGGCCTGTCCCACTTTCCCGAGTTACTCACAAATTCTCCCGAGTTTTCCCCTTGATTCAAACTCGGAGAATGTCCTTAGTGAGTACGTAGAGAGTCCGTAGGAGGCCGTAGAAGTCCGTAGATATATCGTAGCGGCTTGTTATGCCAGCCATAGGTACTCAGGGCATCAGGTAAGTTGGGACGTTATTTTCTGCATGATAAAAAAGTCCACGAGTAAAAAGATAGTTGGGAGGAGGAGTTCGTAGATCACAAAAATCTTGATTTTTTTTTTAAGGTCCTTTCAACTCGGCAGAGGACTCGGGAAAGCGGGACAGGCCCTTTAGACAGCTTCTTCTCCCATTCGCTGTTTCTCTTGCTTTATACTAGTGCCACGTAGGAACATGCTTGATCTTTTTTCACATTGAGGCATTTGCTGCCTGCCTTTTGCTACTTGATGTTGGTGGGATGATATTTAACTCGCAAATGAGACAAAGATAAGAGGCTTCGCAGGCAGGTGAGTGGCGCAGTTAGTCCACCTGCTGCCTCTCGGTTCCACTGACCCAGGTTCGATCCTGACCTCAGGTGCTGATTGTGTGTGGAGTTTGCATGTTCTTCCAGTGATTTGGTGGGGGGGTTTTCCCCAGGAGCTCCTGTTTTCTTCAACATCCCAAAAATAGATGAATTGATAAGTTTAAAAAATCTGTGTGAGGTGGCACAATGGCGTAGTGGTAGAGCTGCTGTCATAGCACCAGAGACCCATGTTCGATCCTGCTACGGGTGCTGTCTGTGTGGAGTTTGTACGTTTTCCCTGTGACTGTGTGAGTTTTCTCTGGGTGCTCCAGTTTCCTCCCACACGTCAAAGACATACAGGTTTGTAGGTTAATTGGCTTTGGTAAAGAAAAATAGTAAATTGTCCCAAGTGTGTAGGATAGTGCTAGTGTAAGGAGTGATAGCTGGTCGGCGTGGACACGGTAGGCCGAAGGGCCTGGTTCCACACGGTATCTCTAAAGTCTAAAGAGAGTCAAGAGTGTTTAATTCTCATATGTACCATAGAAACATAGAAAATAGGTGCAGGAGGAGGCCATTCGGCCCTTCGAGCCAGCACCGCCATTCATTGTGGTCATGGCTGATCGTCCCCAATCAATAACCTGTGCCTGCCTTCTCCCCATATCCCTTGACCCCACTAGCCCCTAGAGTTCTATCTAAATCCCTCCACTGCCCTCTGTGGCAGGGAATTCCACAAATTCACAACTCTCTGGGTGAAAAAGTTTTTTCTCACCTCAGTCTTAAATGGCTTCCCCTTTATTCTAAGACTGGCCCCCTGGTTCTGGACTCACCCAACATTGGGAATTTTTTTTCCTGCATCTAGCTTGTCCAGTCCTTTTATAATTTTATATGTTTCTATAAGATCCCCCTCATCCTTCTAAACTCCAGTGAATACAAGCCTAGTCTTTTTAATCTCTCCTCATATGACAGTCCCAAACTGGAAAAATTAAATTCTTACTTGTGACAGCACAGGTTAATTGATCGCTATAAATTACTTAGTGGGGGGCATAGGTGATGGGGAAGGTTATTGGGGAGGGGGAGTGTTTTATGAACGAGCATGGACACAATGGGCCAAATTGGCTTCCAATGTTGTAAAAAAAACAAATTACCTTTGACTTAAGCCATGGTCTGCATTTTGAGGATTAACCAGAAGAATACCCCAAGTATCAATTTTCTGTCATGCCTGGGGGAAAACTGGGCAGAGCAGGAGAATAAATCTCAATCATTGTTATTTTCTTCTTTGACCTAGATGTGGAGTTTTATATAACAGCGCTGCTTGACAAGAAAGGACTACAATATTTTAACATCAGCAACACAGTGCTGGAACCAAACAAGGTATGAAAGTATTTTAATGGCACAAACACAGTGCTGGAAGTAAACAACGTATAAAAGGTTACAAACATCCTCGGCAATCTCTTTTAATGGCAAGTGACCATCAACTGTGCGTGTAAACCACTAGTGATTGTGAGATATGAGCAGAGAGCTTGGAGACAAACATGGTTATATCTTCAATAACACCTGCACCAGTGATGGGCCCATCACTGTCCTGCAGCTCGCGCCTCCTCTCCGCCCACAGAGTCGTGGCTAAGTCCTAGCTAAATCACTGCTGCCAGTGACAGATGTGCCAGACGTTTTCGTATAGCTATAAGCTGCAGTAACCGCCCTTTTTGCCCATGCTACTGAATACACCGTGGCACAGGTGGTAGAGCTGCTGCCTCACAACGTCAGAGACCCGGGTGCAATCCTGACCTCGGGTGTTGTCTGTGCGGAGTTTGCATGTTCTCCATTTGAGTTTCCTCTGGGTATTACAGTTTCCACCCCCCCCACTCCCCCCAAAGATGTGTGGGTTTGTTGGGTAATTGGCATTTGTAAAAATTGTCCTGTGTATGAATTGATAAGAAAGTGGGACTAATGTGAATGTGTGATCCATGGTGGGCATGGACTTTATGGGCTGAAGGGCCTGTTTCCATGCTGCATCATTAAACTATAAACTAAACTCTCAACTCAACTCAACTATAAATAAAATGATAAACTAAGCTAAACTGTCCTGTGATCTGATAACTATAGAGTGTGTTTCCAGTCCTACAATCATGCCCTTGGGATCTCCCATTTTGCATTTAGTATTTTGGCCATTGCTCTGCATTGCTGCTTTTATTAATTAATTTTAGTAAGTAAGTACATTTTATTTATATAACACGTTTAAATCAACTTGCGTTGAAACCAAAGTGCTTTACATAGAAGAAATAATTAAGTTTCCGTACATCCATAGAAAATTAAAAAAAAAAAAATTATTATTAATTTTATTATTGTCTGCCCCTGGTCTCTAACGCAGTGTAATAGCTCTGATCAGTGACTGGAGTTCACATCTCTCTCATCAGATACAGTCAAGTCTTCCATCAATGTTACATAGATACATAGATACATAGAAAATAGGTGCAGGAGTAGGCCATTCGGCCCTTCGAGCCTGCACCGCCATTCAATATGATCATGGCTGATCATCCAACTCAGTATCCCGTACCTGCCTTCTCTCCATACCCCCTGATCCCTTTAGCCACAAGGGCCACATCTAACTCCCTCTTAAATATAGCAATGAACTGGCCTCAACTACCCTCTGTGGCAGAGAGTTCCAGAGATTCACCACTCTGTGTGAAAAGGTTTATCCTCATCTCGGTCTTAAAGGATTTCCCCCTTATCCTTAAGCTGTGACCCCCTGTCCTAGACTTCCCCAACATCGGGAACAATCTTCCTGCATCTAGCCTGTCCAACCCCATAAGAATTTTGTACGTTTCTATAAGATCCCCTCTCAATCTCCTAAATTCTAGCAAGTATAAGCCAAGTCTATCCAGTCTTTCTTCATATGAAAGTCCTGACATCCCAGGAATCAGTCTGGTGAACCTTCTCTGCACTCCCTCTATGGCTATAATGTCCTTCCTCAGATTCGGAGACCAAAACTGTACGCAATACTCCAGGTGTGGTCTCACCAAGACCCTGTACAACTGCAGTAGAACCTTCCTGCTCCTATACTCAAATCCTCTTGCTATGAAGGCCAACATACCATTCGCTTTCTTCACTGCCTGCTGCACCTGCATGCCTACTTTCAATGACTGGTGTACCATGACATCCAGGTCTCGCTGCATCTCCCCATTTCCTAATCGGCCACCATTTAGATAATAGTCTGCCTTCCCGTTTTTGCCACCAAAGTGGATAACCTCACATTTATCCACATTATACTGCATCTGCCAAACATTTGCCCACTCACCCAGCCTATCCAAGTCACCTTGCAGTCTCCTAGCATCCTCCTCACAGCTAACACTGCCCCCCAGCTTAGTGTCATCCGCAAACTTGGAGATGTTGCTTTCAATTCCCTCGTCCAGATCATTAATATAAATTGTAAATAGCTGGGGTCCCAGCACTGAGCCTTGCGGTACCCCACTAGTCACTGCCTGCCATTGTGAAAAGGACCCGTTTACTCCTACTCTTTGCTTCCTGTTTGCCAGCCAGTTCTCTATCCACATCAATACTGAACCCCCAATACCATGTGATTTAAGTTTGTATCCTAATCTCTTATGTGGTACCTTGTCGAAAGCCTTCTGAAAGTCCAGATACAACACATCCACTGGTTCTCCCCTATCCACTCTACTAGTTACATCCTCGAAAAATTCTATAAGATTCGTCAGACATGATTTACCTTTCGTAAATCCATGCTGACTTTGTCCAATGATTTCACCACTTTCCAAATGTGCTGCTATCCCATCTTTAATAACTGACTCTAGCAGTTTCCCCACTACCGATGTTAGACTAACTGGTCTGTAATTCCCCGTTTTCTCTCTCCCTTCCCTTCTTAAAAAGTGGGGTTACGTTTGCTACCCTCCAATCCTCAGGAACTACTCCAGAATCTAAAGAGTTTTGAAAAATTATCACTATGTTGTCATTATGTTGGTTGGGTTCAGCTGGTGTTGACGCCTGTGATGGAGCAATAGAGAGGGCGAGTGATACTAATTACACACTCCAAGCAGCCCACACTTTGCACGTGCCTTGCATGTTTTATTCTGTCTCAAATTAATTTCTAATTCCTCCCCTTTCACAGGGCTACGTGACCGTTGCAACAGACTTCCAGTTTCCACGCCAGCTGCTAGAAAATTTTCTTCAAAACTTCACATCGACGATAAGTTCTTATTTTCAGAAAGAAAACGGTGAGGACCCGTGGGACGGGTAGTTGATCAGACTTGACAATAGCTCAAAAAAAACAGACCTGTCTTTATGTTTGCTGGGTTTCCCAACCTGGTGGTTTACTGTGATTACTTTAGCATGTTGTGCTCAATTGTTTTACATGTGAATAGGGTTTCATCAAATACAACATGTATGATGATGACGAACAGTTCCAAGTGAAATGATAATGTGATCAACCTTGTATGTTGCTTGTCTGTAGTTTTTATCAATGGTATTTTGTATTCTACAGCACATGTCGCTGCTGATCAATGCAATCTTGGATTCATAATATCCATTTTGAGGTTTTTTTTACCCCACTGAAGATTATTTGAAATTTTACATCAAGAATAATGATGTGTTTTCGGGTAGAACATTTTCCAAAAAAGATATGGAAGAAGGAAGCCCTGGGTGAAAATACCTTCAGCAAACTACTTTTAACAGGAGCACACTGCCATATTTCCTTTCATAATTTTGCTTCCTCAAAATTCCATCTCC